>OY720153.1:13707918-14076504 GCA_963082725.1 Pedicia rivosa | reverse complement strand
ACATTTACATTTTATTTATTAAATTTATAACAAAATCAATCAATATTGTTGATTATTATTTATTTATTTATTTTTTTTATGAACCACAAATAATAAAAAAAAATGTTCCAACCCCAAAAACCCACAAAAACAACAAAAACAATCTCAAAAATATTAATTTCAATATTTTATTTCATATCATGAATGTTTTTGTGTTTGTAGGAAAGTTTTGTGCAGGAATGTTGTATGTGTGTATGAATGTGTTTTGTATGTTTGTGTCCTGTATGACACAATGTTTCTGTAGATATGAATGTTCTGTAAGAATGCTTTTGTATGATTGTTTTGTGTATGATTGTTTTGTGTGTATTTGTGTATGAATGTTTGTCTGTATAAAATTTATTTAATGAAAAACAGTTGATTGATACGAGACAGAAAATATGTATAAATTGTTGTTGTTGTTGTTGTCTGTTCTTTTTTATATGAATTTTTAGATACTAAATCACATTTTAATATTTATATTTTTTTTTTATTTACTGCGATTTTTTTTTTAAAAAAAAATAGAGAATTAAAATTTCTTCCAACAAAAATGTTGTGTTTGGGGGAATTATTTTTTTGTTTTAATTAAAATAATAATTCATTTGTTTGATTTGAATGGAATTTCTCATATTCAAAAATAAAGATATTTAAATTTTAATATTTTACAGTTGTCATTGTTGTGGTTATTGTTGTTGTTATTATTGTTGTTATTATTATTGTTAAATTGAAATTTCACGACAACTGTCACAACAGTTCTAGAACATAAACATAAAAGTCCTTTTAAAATGTAAGTAAAAGTTTTTGGTACAAATACAACAACAACAAAAAACTTTCTATCATTTAGATTTTAGAAATCACCCACACTGTTGGTTAACTCTTTCCATACAGACAGACATAGAAAATTATTTAGAATCATCCGCACTCTTTACACTTTACATAGAGAAAAATAGATTTTGTAATTTTAATACAGAAATATTTTCATTAAATTAAATTAAAAAAAAATGATAGATTATATTTTTAAAATGCATATGCAGATGCTAGGTGGTTCAGAACCCACCTCTAAAATAATAGGTCTCCTAGTTACTAATAACCTTAGTCGTTGATGTACTAAAAAATTGAAATACAATACAACAAAGATTATATTTTATGGACGGTAATTAATTGAATTGTCAAACACAAAATATTTCTCATATAATTATTTCAATAATTCAAAATTATATTTTAATTATGTTTGTGATATTTTAATAAGGAAAATCATAATGCATTAATATTGTACCTTGTAACCTTTGACCTAACATTGAATCATATACCTTTAACCTCTGTTCTATTATTTATTATTAATGTCTTAATATTGAAAGATGAAAGACTGAATGGTTGTTGAAAGATGAGGCCGAATAAAACGAAAGTTTATAGAGGATGCACAATGGGCTCCAAAGGGAGGCACAGTTATGCGCCCTTGTAACCAGGGACAAGGGCGCATAACTGTGCGTCCACCTATTTATAACTAAACTCAACTAATATTGAAAGATCTTATTACATTTATCTATTTTCCCATCTTCAATAATAATTATCCTAGATGGTAGTTGCACGTTTCTTAGACGACAATTATCTCTAATATTTTCTATTTGACTTTTTATTTTTCTAATTTTAAAATTGTGAAATTTTAATCAAAATGCATTGAAAGAGAAAATTAAATTTCATTTCATTCTACATTTAAAAAGTTAAATAACTTTTCATAATTATTTAAAATCTTAACGATCACACATTTAATAATCTTTCGGAAACTTTTGATTATTTTAATTGGAATGTTAAAAAATGAATAAAAACGAAAAGAAAAAATTATAATTTTATACCAATAATTATTTAATGTGATAAAAGTAAATTTTAGTGAATATTAATGTTCATCGCACGTACATGAACTGATGGTACAATTACTGTACTTACTTCTAATTTTTTTGTATTTTATTCTTATAAAAAAAAAAAAAAAATTCACATAAAAATTTAAAATGAAGTTCACCAAGGGGGTTAGGGATGAAAACCGTAAGTAACTTTTAAAGGTTAAAATTATTATGAGAAATTTTTATATTAATCTTCTAACATTATAATTTTAGTTAATCTTAAAGTTTTAATAGTACTTTGGTTACACACACAAACACACACACACACAGTGATGTACAGAAAGTCAAAAACACACAAAAAATTTAAATAACAATTTAAAAATAAATATCCATAAATTTTGTGATCTTTTTTGTTGAAAATAAAATTTCTTGTGTGTGTGTGTGTGTGTGTTGATTTTTGACCGTAAAAAAAAATAGAAAAAACAAGAACAACAACAAAAATGTGAGGAGTATATTAAAAAAAAATCACGTCCTCAAGTAAATATTTAACAATCAACCCTATCCATAACCCACTCACTCCCACCGTACCCTCCTCCATCGATTCTCTTATTATATTTATCTTAAGAGGCACCCCTTTAATATATAAAAAGGAAGTCAAAAAAATCAGAACTCAATGGATAGAAAATCAAATTATCGACCGTTTTGTAGCCAATCCAATAAATTTTTGTTCCATTATCATTAAATTTTTGTTTCTTCTTTTTCCTCCTTTTTTTCTTCTTCTTCTTCTTCTTCTTCTTCTTCTTCTTCTTCTTCTTCTTCTTCTTCTGCTCTCGATACTTTTTACATTTTCCTTGTTTTTATTTTCAACAGAGAAAAATTATTATTTTTCGTTGTTGTTGTTTTTGTTCTAATGGCAAATTATCGATTAAATCCGGAGTTTCAAATTCGTATTTCGGAAATATAAAAAAAAAATAAAATAAAAGAAAAATTGGTTAAAATTAAATAATTTTTCTTTTTTTTTTTTGTATTAAAATAAAATGAGTGAAGGGGGGTTATTAAAGGGGTACGTACAGTATTAAGTGTTACAGAAATTTCTCTATTGTCATTGATAAACGTAGGAAAGACAAAAAAAAAAAAAATAAAATTGAATGGGAAAATTTTTTTATCCATTAGAATTTTTCTTTTCCGTTTTTTTATTTTTTTGTTTTGCTTCTTTTTTTTTATTTGCTGTTGCTGCTGCTGCTGTTTTATGATAAGTCTTTAATTAATTTTAATTCGTTATTCATGTTACAAAATTGTTGTTGTTTTTTTAATGTTTTGTTTTCTTTTTTTGTATCTTTAAATTCCACAAACGCCTATTAAAAAATTCAGACCACATATTTGCCTAATTCTAAACAGGATACGAGAAAAGTCAGGCAATGAGATCAACTTAAGATTTTAAATTTTGGGTAGAAGAAAAAAGGTCATTAGAAGAATGGGAAAATTTGTAAATGGAAAAATTAATTTTATTGAAAAAAAATGTGAATAGTTGGAAGCAACTTTTATTACTTTGCTGACCGAAAACATTGGTCCTTGATTTACAAGATAATACGAATAAATTATCAGCGATGAAACTTCATAAAGAAAGAATGAGAATTTTTTAATCATTAATTAATCTCGAAAAAATTAATAATTTTTAACAAAAAACTATTTTCTGTTTTATACAATTTTTTATAATAAAATGAATCATTTACACATTTATTAAATAATTATTTAGGACTTAACATAATGTAACATAGAATCTGTAAAAAATCTGTAAAATTCAAACATTTATCACATCATGAACAATGTTCAACTTTTCACATTCCACTTTTCACATTCAACGTTCCACATTCAACATTCAACACGTTATTATAATAATTTTTATATATTAATAAATATGTTTTATATTAAAATATGCTGTCTAATATTCATAATAATAAAAGCTGCAAACACACACACACACAGAGAGAAAATACAAAAACATAGATTTAGGTACCCTAAAGCTCAACCAACGTTAATGTTGTTGTTATTGTTTTTTTGTTTTCTTTTCTTTTCTTTCTCTCTTGTTGAATGTTTTTATAGGTAAGTACATGAATATTTAATTTAACAATCCGATTATGCTAATTAACTATATAATCGATGATAAAGGAAAATATTTTATAAGTGAGACACAAATATTCTTAAACAACAACAACAACAACAAAAAACGATGGCACTTTTCTTCTCTTCCTATTTTTTCTTTTCTGTTCGTTTCATTTAATTTTAAGACAGATTTGTTGATTGTAGGATGGTGAGTATCGAGGGATAGCAATTTAACCAAAAAAAAAGAAGAAGAAGATATGATGAAGAAATAGAGAAGAAGACAATATAACAAAGTAAAAAACAAAAAAATATGAACATGAAAATGAAAAAGAAAAATTCAAAAGGGAAATTAAATTGTTCTTGGAATTGACAGGAAAGGTAAGAAAGATCGTGACACGAATTTTTTTTTTCTTCTTCTTCTTATTTTCCTTTTTTTTTTGTGTCAATTCTTTTCTTTTCGTTTTTTATATGGCACAGACACAAAAAAAAAAATGAAGAACAGAATGAAAGTAAGAATAGAAAACGTTGAAAGTCAATATTTTTTTTATAGCTTGGTGAAGAAAAATGTTTTTTTTTTTTTGTTATCTTCGGGGAGGATTTTTTATTCATCCAAATTTAGTTTTCCAGTCTCCATATGGAAGCATTTTACATTGTTTGTTAAAACGTATATTTTATTGGTTGTATTGTCAATAGCAATTGATTTATTAAGAGGTCTAGACGAGGTCACTTTTTCGTTTACGTTTTGTATCCACGCATATGGAAATATAATTTGCCCATGTGTCCGCTTCATAATTGACAATTTAAGAATAGGTTGTGTCTGATCATCTAAAGATTTCATAAATTGGGACAACAAAATCAAAACACGGATTGCTTTCGATTTATAAAATTATTATTAAAATTCGTGTCAGTAGATTCAACAAGGATTGACATCCGTTGGATATATTTGGCATATTTAATTTATTGACGGATGAATGCTGATAATGAAATAATAAATATTGGAAGTGATAAATTAAGTGTAAGATCATCTCAGTTTAATGCAAATAAAAAATCGATTACAAAATGTTGAATTTAATTGAAACGATACAGAAAAATTGGCAGAGTCGTTTTTTAGAACTTAATTCGAAGGGACTTAATCCACATACAGAAATACATCAAAAGAGTTTTAATAAATAATAATTCAAAAGAATTCTTTTAGTTTTCCTTGAAGTTAGAAAAAGTATGGTAAACCAAAATCTTCTTCTTCTTTTATTCAAATGTAAACCACACAACCTGCGCATTTTCTTTTATAAATTATTATTTATATGAACGCATAACAAAAAGTGAACACAAATCATAACACCACACACACACACACACACACATCATACTCTCAATTTTAGATAATATTTCAGATTTCACGTCTTATGTCTGAAATCAAAAAAAAAAAGAACTTCACCTTTGACACTTCAGACAAAAAAAAAACAAAAAAAAAGGGAATATTTTTTTTTAAGATAATTTAATAAGCGTCTAAAAGAAAATCTGAAAATAATTGAGATATTTCACTTCAAAATAATAAAAATTCATTAAAATTAAATTTAAGAAGAAGAACAAAAGGCAAAATTAAATTTTCCATTTGTTGGTTGGAATAAAATAAAATACAAAAAATTAAATAAGACAGATTATTGAAGAGTTTCCCTATTTTTCAGCTTTATATTTCCGTAATAATTTCCATCGCATTTATTTTTCTGTTTAAAAAAAAAAAATTTAATTTCAGGAAATCGGTTAATTTCGTTCTCCATTCGAATAATTTCACAATGGGAAATCTTACTAAATATTCTTTAATTAAATGAAATTTTCAAATTATTTTATTGAAAATAAATATTAATCGACTTACGACCATTCAGCACATTTATTTTCGATTCTAATTGGAAGTTACATTTATATTAATGTTCTAATTGGAAGTTACATAATTTTTTATTCAAAATTATTTTTGATCTAGAATTTACCTTTAATTTATTTTTTATATAACTTATTCAAAGAATAAATAGAAAGAAAGATACACAGACTCTATAGAAAGTTTTTATTAAATTTTACAATTTATATTTGTGAAGAAATAATTAAAATGTCCTAAAGAGAATATTCTTTAAATAAATAAACTGAAAATGAAATAATATAAACTGTAATAATTTAATTATTTAAATTTTGTTGCAACAAACAAATATTTTAATTTAATTAATTAATGTAAACTGAACAATTATCCTTTAATTTGTTAGGAAAATTTTGTAAGTACAAAAGTTTTGTTTCTCTTTTTACTTTCATTTACCTTCTTTATTTTAAAGAAAAAAAATTTTCATTTAATTGAAAAGTTAGAATTTATATTTATTTTTTTTGGTTGAATGACAAAAGACGATAATTTAGAGACTGAAAATTTTGTTATTTTTTTTTTGTCTCTTTAGAAATTCAAGAATAAAAATCAAAAATTATCGCAATCATATTTCATTGAAATAATCAAAGGAAAATATTTTGTAATGAATACAGAAAAAAAAGAAGAAGAATATTTCTGGTGAATTTCATTTGATTTGGTTTTTGTATAATAATTAGATTTATACAAATTAATTATTAATTAATTAATGGAATACTGAAGGATATTTAAAACAAATCTGTTTAAGTATTGCTGCTTAGAAAATTGATTTACTCTTGGAATGGAATAATTTGTGTTTCTCTATTTTTTGTCACAAGTGAGATTAGCGCGATTAGTTTGATGAGTGTGTTACGTCAGCATCTTAAAATTTTTAATTTATAAATAAAATTTACTTTTAATTTAAAGAAAAAATTCTTAAAATTCAATTATGAACCTCGGACTACGGATTAAAAAAAAATTCTCTCCACATCAAAAATAAAATTTCTCTCCAGACTTAAAATTATTGAATAAAATGTAAAAGTTAAGTTTACAGAAATTTTTTTTTTGATGATCTGGAAATAGAGAAGCCCATTTATTTTTAGTTTTGCGTACCATACCAAAATAATTGACAAAATAATTGTCCAAAAAAAAAAAAGGTTCAAAAAAATCTTGAAGTATTTTCCTTATAAATTTTACGTTTTCTCAAAAGGTTTCAACTCTTCCTTTATTTCTCCCCCTTATTTTCTGAAGACTTTATAAATTTTGCAGTTTTTTCTTCCACTGTTGTGTTTTCTTTTTTTAATAATGTCCCTAACGATTTGTGTGTGTGTCCATTTATAACAAAAAAAAAATATATTTCAATATAAAGAATGAAGAAGAAGAAGAAGAATAAAAAAAAAAGCGAACACCATCTTTTTTTTTTCCTATTCCCTTTTGCATCAAATTCTCTCCACATCGTTCATCTTGTTTTTTTTATCCATCATTTTTTTTTTTACATTTTCATTTTGTTCAAAAAAAAATGTTTAGATAAAATCTACATGTCTGTCTCTCTGTATGTGCCTGTGTATGTTTTTGTTGTAAAGGAAATAACCACAAAAAAAAATAAAATAAAACTAAAAAGAAGAAAAGTTAACCAATTTTTTTCAAATCGATTTCTCGACATTCAACAAGTTTGTCTCATTCCCCCACACAAGACTTAAAAAAAAAAATAGTTTCAACAGGTTGACTGTTGCCCGTCTCATCACATTTTTTCCCGTTGTTATATTTTTTAAGTCTACACTTTTTTTTTTGTTTGTTTGTTTGCGTTCATAATACAAGTTAACAAATTTAAATGTTAACGTATTGGCGTAATTTGTATAATTTAGAAAATATGAAACAATATTTAAGTATAAGGGGAGAAAAAAATAGAACATTTTCAACATTTTCAACATTTTTCCTTTGATCTTCCTTTTACAGTACCAATTTTCTTTCTTCTTTCTTCTTTCATTTTTTCCTTTTTTTTTTTTTTTGATGTATTTATATTCCCCTTGTATTTAAGGAACGGTGATGATCACAACAACAACAACAAATTATATATTTTATTTATTTTATGTAGAAAAAGAAAATAATAATTTCTTAATTATTTACAGAAAAAGAAAATTATTTCTTCTTCTTCATCTTTTTTTTTTGTTTTTAATTATAAAAAGAAGAAAATAAAAAAAAATAAAAAGATTCTTTTGGATTTATAATATTTCTCTAAAATGGACTTTCTCTTCTTCACCGTTATTCCTACATTCCCATTCTTCACATTAAATTCTTAATATACAACCCAAAAAAAACCCTACAACAAACCCCCCCCCCCCCCCACCCTACAACCCGATCTTTCTCTTATATTTTATTAATTTTTTTTTGCTTTTTAAAATTAGATACAACAATTTTACCTGAGCTTCGTCACCGTGACCAATTTAACTGATTTTAATTTCACCTTTTTTTTTTTTTTACTTTTTTACTTTTTTTTTTTTTTTTTGCCTTTACACTTTTTTTTTTTTTGTGTTTCTTTTAAATCGTTTTTCTTCTTACAAATCTATTTAATTTAATTATATTTAGTTTTTATGTTTTTTTTTCTGTTTTTTGTTGTATTTATAAGTTAATTAATTAAATTTTTATTTTTCTAATTTTAAACATTTTCTCTTTCCTCTGGTTTTTCTGTTTTTCTTTTCCTCTTCCCTTTTTCTTCCCTTCTTTTATTAACACTGGAAGCAAACAAAACAAAAGAAAACAAAAGAAAAGAAAAAAAGAGGAATTATTCCAAATTTAAAATTAATAAAAATCAAATAACGTAAAACAAAAAAAAAAAAAGGGAAATTTTTACAAAAACAAAATAATGTAATTTCTATGGCTTTGTGGAAATCATAAAAAAAAAAATTATCATGAAAATTACAAGGGAAAATTAAAAAGAAAAATAAAAACAAAAGAAAATTTTTGGTTCACATTTTTATTTAGTTTTTTTTTTTTTTTTTATTTAATTTTTTTTTTTCAGAATAAAATTTAATTCTTTTAATTTTTAATTTTTAATTTTGAATTTTTTTTACTTTAATCAGAAAATAAATAAATCTTTTATCACTTACTAAAAGAATATCTGTATACAACGAATAACCAGAGACGACTAACAATGCGCGCGCAAATATTTCAAATTTATACAGAAAAGGTAAAAGCCTTGGAACAACAAGTGGAAATGGTGGGAAATAGGGTTCTATTGGATAAACAGCAAAAAGAAAAAAAAAATAAATAAATGTCTACTCTTAAAAATAAGGGGAAATAAAAAAATTTGTGTACCAGAGAATATGTTCTCTTCGTATCTAAAGCACGATCGATTAATCCAAAGAGAGCGAGAGAGAGAGAGAGACTTATTTTTTTTTTCTCTATACACAAAAAAATAATAAATATATTTTAAAGGTAAAAAAACAAAAATTTTAAAGATGAGAAAGAGAAACAATAATGTTTTGAGCTTTGAAGTTAAATATGGTAATGTATTAGATTTTTTTTTACGTTTTTATTACAAAACTAAATTTGTATTTGTAATTTTCTATGATTGTATATGTGATAATCATGATAGGGGAAATTAATTTATCTATGACAACATTTTATACTTGAAAACTTTATCAAAAATGAAAGAATCTGACTAAATTTCTTCTTCTTCTTCTTTTTTTTCTTTTTTAGATTTTAATTTTTGTAAGTAAAGTTTGAAGTGTGTGGGTGGTAAAAGAAAATCAACAGTATATAAGATATTTTCTTGATCATTTTGATTTATAAAAAGTGATAAAGGACGAAATGTTATTTTTCATTTGTTTCGTGAAAATTTGAAATTTGAACTTTGTTACTTTTTTTTTTTTAACTCAATTAAATTACAATTTGAATTGGTTTTTTTTTTCTTTGTTTTCAGATTTATAATTTATGTCTAAATATTTAATGGGGAAACTTATGGAATATCACAGATTATACTTAGAAAGTAGAACTAAATATTAGCTAAGAATTCTCTTAAGAAATTAAATTCTATATTGTTGAAAACAGACGATGGACAACAGGTTCCGTTAATCAGTTGAGACAAATTCAAAAGAATATATGTAAAAAATATCCCGGGAATGATTTAAATCACGCACTCAAAGTTTTTGAGGTAGAAAAAGTCGAAGAAGGTAAAAACCTCACCTGAAATCTCAGGGCAACAAAAAAAAAAATTAATAAATAACTAATAAAGATGCTGCGCTCTTGACGTCGTTTTATGAATTTTCAAGAAAATATGGGGAAAAATGTTGAAATGTTTTATTGATCAAAAAAAAAAAAAATGAGATCAACATAAAAATACAGAAATTACTAAATGACAATTTTACATGTACATTTAATATTTTTGCTGACGTGTACCGATTTGAATTGATTAAAATTCCAAATTTTTGTTTATTTTAATGGTTCTCTAAGTTTTACAATAAAAATATACTTTGTAATATGAATTTTATTTATGAACTCTTGAATGACGCTTTTAAGCATAATATTTTATTAAAATAAAATAATAAATATTAAACATAAATATTAAAGCAACCAGTGACGTCACACGCCAAAGTGTAGAGTTTTCTTTTTATCCAGCATCAGTTGATTTTTTTTTGCGGTTCTGTAATTGAAACTCTAATTCAATTATTCTTCAATCTGCTACAATTTTGTCAATTTGAAATTTTGCTTTGTGCCTTAATTACTCGACCATTTTAGTTCAAATTTCAATCTAACAAATATTTGTAATTTTAAAAAACAAATAAACGATACATTAGCAGTTAAAAAATTAAAATTGGAACTTATCTTTAGATTACAAACGGTTACAAATGGTTACAAATGATAGAAAAGATAATTTTATACTTACAAAAATTGTCTTTTCAAATAAATACAAAAAATCTTATTTTTGATTCTATTGTAGAAATAAAAATGTAGAAGAAGAAAATCATTAAAAATTCAGCTAAATGTTAAAAGATTTGTTAAAAGTTTCTTATATTAAGAAGAAGAAAAAAATACAGGTACCTAGTTTATCACCTTGACGACCTTTAATCAAAATAAATATATATATTTTTACACAAGAATGAAAAGTGTAAAAAAATTGTAAAAGAAAAAAAACTTCTTTTGTTATCTTCTGATTAAAAGAAGATGAAGAAGAAGAAGAAAGAAAGAAAATCTATAAACGAAAAAGTATATTTTTATATTTTATAAAGAATACAATTTTTTTTTTTTAAACTTAATATAAAAAGAAAATATTCTTTACCATCACAACACGGATATCATGCTGATAATAAATAAATATGTGTCTACGTTGAAAATCGTTGGTTTGTCCGTAATAAACTATTGTGATTTATCCTTTTTGTAAGAAAAAATTTTTTTTTTTTTTACCAAAAGCTTTACAATATTTTTCTTCTCTATCTCTCACTCTCACTCTCTCTCTCTCTCTTACTCACACTCTTATATATTTAACCACCCGTATAATGGATATACGATTTACTACAGATGTACAGATGTAGATTTCAGAATAAAATAAATACAATGGATTATTATTTTTTTTTGTTACACAGCACGACACTGTTTTCTTTTATTTTCTTTTTATTTTCTTTTCCTTTTTTTTTCATTTTCTTTGTTGTTGTTGGTCTGAACATTCTAACAGGTTGTATTTTATTTCATTTTTCTCTTCCTTTCATTCTTTTCATCTTTATTTTAGGGGAAAAATCAACCTTGACTATTTTCTTTCTATATTTTCTTTTTTTTTTTTTCTTCTTCTTCTTCTTCTTCTTCTTCTTGTTCCAATATCCTTTTTATTTATTATTATTATTTTTTTCTGTATCTAGAGAAAAAAAATATATATATATAAAAGGAAAGGAAAGGAAAGAAAAGGAAAGGAAAGGAAAAAAAGTAGAGGGTTAAAATATCTATTTTTAGTGAATAATTTTCTCCTACTCTAATTTCTGTTCTATACAATAATTGATCAGGAACTTCATTTTGATTTGTAACAAAAAAAAAAAAATCTGTGTCTATTTCTATCAAAAATATTTTATTAATCCTTTTTTTTATTTCCATCCATAAATAAATGAAAAATAGAAAAAAAATTCTTCTTTGAAATTCTATTAAAAAAATCTACAAAAAAAAAAAAAAAATTCAGCAACAAAAAAAAATCCTAAAATCCCAATGAATTAAATAAGTTTTATTGGTCAGCCCCAAATCAATCCTCTTTAAAATCTCTAAGGGAAAATTTTTTTATATAAAATTTGGGTTTTACTTAAACTTAATTTGTTAATTATTGAACTAGAATTTAGATACAAAACATATTTTCATTATTTAGTCATCAAAAAGACTTCAAACAGAAAATATCTTTTTATTTCTGGATTTTATAAATTTTCAATAGAATCCAACAAAAACTTCAAAACTAAAAAACCACAAAATGATTCAAATAAGAAAAAAAAAATTGAATCAAAACTTTTACTAAACTGACAGAATTTTTTCTCTTCTCTGTTAGTTTGTTTGTTTTACTTTCATTCTACAGGAACAAAATGAGGTGAAAAATAATCAATTTCCATTTACTATTTATAAATATTTTCTAATTTTACGTTACGTTAAATGAAGATTGTAACCAAAGAAAGAATTTTTTTTCTAATGAAATTATGATTTCATTAAATGAAACATAATACAATTTTTTTTCCTTTATTTTTCTCCTTTATTTTTCTCCTTTTTTTTTTACTTTAAAGCAATTATTTTAAAAGTGGTTTTCATTCTAACATAATTGAATTAAGTTTTTATATTCGTGTTTCAAATAAATAAATGGGATAAAAAAAAAATGAATTGAGATCAAATTATATGGGATCATGTAACCAGGATGTAATGTAACGCTCGCACTTTTTTTTTTTGTTTCATTGATTTTTTTGTTTTATTCCTGGTTCTTTTGTTTTCGTTCACTTTTTTTCGGAGTATTTTAAACTCTATAGTCAAATGATATCCTTTTTCTTTTCTTTTTTTTTAAACTTTAAAATGACTTTTCATTCGAATAATTTTCACCACAAAAATTTAACAGTAAACATTATTTGTATATTTCGGTATTTTATGATCCGCGTATTTTTACCCGAAAAAAGAAAAAAAAATAGAAGAAAAATCGTAAGTGAAACTTGAACACATTCAATCAGAATATTTGTGTAATAAATTTACAAAAGGTAAAAAATCCTGAGTAAGAGATGAACAAAAAAAAAATGTTTGAATAATATTTGCGGTATTTGAGTTATGGACACCAATTGATTCAATGAAGTTTCGTCCTTTTTTTTTTAAAAGAAAATTCTGAATAATTTTCAAAATGTGTAAAACGTAGGAGAGAGAAAAAAAAACAGTAAAAAAACTGTGAAAAAATATGATTATTGTGATTGATGAGAATTTACCTGTACCATAGTTACCACCTTCTATTAAATTCAATAGCGGAAAACATCATCATTAGTGCTGGTGGTTCACTCATAGTTGTATTAATGGTGAATATAAATTTTCTTGTTAATAAACGGATTTGTATACATATGGAGATGAGTGATTGTTTGAAGCTTTTTTTTTTTGTTGTTGTTGTTTTTATTTCTAATTATAATTATGATTATTTTAATGATTAATTTTATTTTAACAAAGTTAAATCGTTTATTGGACATTTATGTGAATTACGAATATTGTATATATTACAACATAATAATAATGTTGTTGGTTTGTTGTGGTAGTTAATAATTGATATGATGGATCTATTTTATAACGAAAGTATATAAAATTATTATTCTATCAATCATGTTGAATTGAAAAAAAAAACACAAGAATTGACCAAATTTATGAAATACAAAAAAAAAATGAAAGGAAAATTTCGTCATAATTTATTCTACCCCAACTCAAAAATATGGGAAAAAAACAACAACAAGAAAAAATATAAAACTGTCAACTTTAAGTCAGTCAAATTATATTAAATTGTACTAAAGATTATTATAGAGAATTTTAACTTTATGTCAACAACAGACCCAACTATCTTATATTATTTGTATGAACAGCAGTAAAAGATTTTAAATTGAGAAAAGACAATTAATCTGATAAAATATAGGTTAAAGGTAAAAAGTGAGATCATATTAAACTGTTTATAATTTTTGCTTGTTAAATTAAATTCTTATAAGATGTTTTGATTCTATACAGAATCACCTTAATTCCTTGAATTAGAAGATTACAAGTGTGTCTATTGGTCTAACCAAAGAAAACAATTTCTAAATCCTTGTTCAATTAACGAAATAATTTATTCGGTCACAGATAAAAGGTTCGACTTTTTCTCCCACCGATATTTGATCCTTACAAGATTTGATCTAACCGTTATTTTAATCCTATCACAAATTATTTTCTTACCTGGCCACTGGTACCAAATATTTTCATTCATGTTATAATTTTCTACTATAATTTCAGTTTTGTTATCTAAAAATAAAATTATTAACAAAAATTATTGAGTTCACTAAAAAGTTTTATACAAATATACATAATTTTTGGGTGTTTATAAATTCTTTTGACACAAATAATAATAAAAAAAAAACAGAGCTTTTGTCAAAGATGATGGTATATTGTAGGTGATCCTTTTGTCATTGTATAATACATTTACAGTATAATAAATTCTTCAAGCTCTTCTTACTTTTATTCACACACACACACATACACACAATTTATTGTATAATGTATAATAAAATTTCAGTGATTATAAAAACAACAACAATACAAAATATATAAAAAAGAAAATGAAAATTTTTATCTTCTTTTGTCAACGTTCAAATTTTATAAAAAAAAAAGAAATTTTTTACAGAAAATAGAAAAAACAACATTCATTAAATAACAACAACAACAAACAACAATAAACAGTAAAATATTTTTCGTTAAAATTTTCTCACATTTAAAAAATGTTTTTTCTGTTTTTTCTGTTTTTTTTTTTTTTTCATTACAACAAAAACAGAAACAGACCAAAAAAAAATAAATAAAGATGACGATGATGATGAATACAAGAGAGAGAATTTTATAAAGAATTATAAAAAGGTATTTTTTTTTCTAATACAAAACTAATTTTCCGTTTTTTATTTCTTTTCTATATTTTGTAAGTCGGAGAAATTTTGCAATACAAAAAAAAAAAAATATATAAAAATTAAATTATTGGTAATTTTATTTAAATATTAAACTTTATTTGTTGTGCTTTGGATTTATCATAATTTACTAACATCACGTATTTGTTTGTTTACCTTTTTAATTAGATAATCAAAAATTAAGTGTAAAATATTAATTGATAAATTTCCTTTTTTTCTTCCTTCAATTGTCTACAATTGAATTTGTATAAAAAATTAAACTTTAAACTTTAAACTTTTTTATGCTGTGAGAAATTATTTGATTTTTGTTTGTTTGTTTTTGTTCATTATCGGATTTTATTTCAAATAATCTAGAAATATATTTCCAGGATTTCTATTAATAGTTTATTGAAATATTGTGAATTCAGAATAATTTTTTTTATGAATAAATGTATTGAGTTTGTGACGATGACACAATTCACAATCGTAAACTTTAAATTTGTGTGATCATCAAACTAAATGGTAAAAGTTACACGGGAAATATTAAATTGATATGATGAGATCTGTAAATATAATTTAACAGAATACCAAATGCTGGATATTGCGTATAATTGATCCAATTAATTCATTTACTCTGTACTGATTTATTAAACCGCCATAATCAATATCATTGTGAAAGATGATAAATTAATGAGGGTTGATGAAACTATTGAGAAGATAATTAATTGATTAATTTTCAAACTAACATTTTGTATCAACTCACATCAATGTAATTTATTGGTAAATAATTTACATTAAAGTAAAGATTGATGTATAAAGAATAATTAGATTTTATATTGAAGATAAATATTTTTTATTGATTTAAATCGATTCTAAATGACGCAGGTTAATTATTTAATTTTATCTTTGAAAAAATTATTTCATAATTAAAAAAATCTGAACACAAAAAAATAACGAAACAACAAAAAAAAAACAGAAGAAAGTCCAATTAAATCAATTTGTAATTTTATTAATTCAAATCCCAAATTGGCAAAAAATCATTTTGGATTATTTGGTTACTGGAAAGTTATTTCTATTAAAAAAAAAAAAAAAAACAAAAAAAAATTTCAATGGACGCCACAAGCAAATGATTAATAAATGAGTGTTGTCCTAATAAATTTTCCTTCATTCCTTCCTCTTTTTTTTTTTGATATTTTCAAAATCACAATCAATCAATTTGAAATTATCTTCTTCATTTTTTCCCCCCAAACAGCAACAATATAACAACAACAGTATAACAGCAACAGCAACAGAACAAAATGGATGCTAGGGATTAATTTTTTTAATTGAATAAATTCCAATGAATATATTCGTAAAATTCTTCTTCTTCTTCTTTCTTTTTTTTTTGGTATATGAGCGAAATCTATAAATAAACGACTAATTTAATATTAATCGATATATGAAGGATATTTTCAATATGGACCATAATCCACAATTTATAATAATATTCAATTTTTTTTTTTTTGCTTTCTTTTTTCTTCGTTTTTTATTTAAAACAATTCAATTATGAAACACAAAAAAAAAATATATAAAAACAACAAAAACAACAACAAAAGAAAGCAAACATTTTGCGTCTTTTCCTAATTTTCTTCTTTTTTTTTTTTTTTCTTCTTCTTTTTTTTTTGTATTTATTTTTTGTGTGTATAAAATCTAAACATTTTTCTCCTTTTAGAGGGAAAGTGGAGAAAAATTCCTGGTTCATTTAAATTATGTTCGTAGGTTTAATTAGAAAACTTGTTTTCTACATTTTATTTTTTTTTACTCTTTTTTAAAAAAAAAATGAAAATAAATCTATTTTTGTTCATGCCAGTTGAAAGTATATCAAAACACGAATATTTCTTAAAATACAAAATAAATAAATAAATAACTAAAATTCTTATCTGTAATATAGAACAACAATAACAACAACAACAACAACAACAACAACAACAACAACAACAATAAAAACAACCACAACAACAACAACAACAATAAAAACAACAACAAGTGTACGATTTTTTTAATAATTAAAAAAAAAACATCACACAAAATAGTTAGAAGTTTTAGGATAAAAATAAAAAAAAAAATTGTCCATTTATAGATTTCCATCAAGAAAATATAAAACTGTTGATATTTTATGAATAAATGTTTTTTATCAATTTAGAAATATTTTATAAAGTGTTGAAAAAGAATAAAATAATACAAAAATTGGGAAAAAAAAACAAGGGGAGGTTTTAACGTACTTACAGATACACGGAAATTATTGAAGAAGGTAAATAGGATGCATAATGAGAAGGGTCTAAAATATTCTAGTTGCTGATGGCAAAAATTTTATAAATTACGTGCAAAATGAATGAAACATACCTACAATATTTATACCCTACATATACCATCTACACCCCTTTCCATACCCTTCCATTTTATATATAATTTTGTTATAAACAATAACCGCATATTGTTCTAGTCTAGTGGATGGATTATTTTTAATTGTTCAATAACAAAAATGGGGTGGAAAATAATGAAAATCGATTTGGATTAGTTTTATGTTTATAAATATTAGGGGTGAGATAATTTTCTTCTTCTTTTTTTTTTCTCTATAAACATAGAAACGATAAGATTTATAATTTTGATCCTAATTGTAATTTATAAATCTTTTAGTATTACATTATAATATTCTTTTTGTTACTCAAAATATACCTAAGGCAATTTAAATGTTTTGAATATTATTTGTAATAATATTTCTGTTCATAAAGAAATAGATTTTCTTTTCTTGATGTCTTTTTAATGTTCTACAATATAGAATTTACATGTTGCCCTATCAACCAGTAAAATGGGTTGAAATTTTTAGTGACGTTTAAAAATATTTTTAGATGATATTCACGGTTACATTAGATCGTTTGAAATTAAAAAAAAACTAATGAAAAGTAAAGTTTCACAGTTTTCTGTCAAACTCAAATAGAAAAACGAAAGAATGAAACATACATTTTTTTTTTTGATAAATGAAAATTTATTTAAGTTCTCGTCACATAAATTTAAATTTAATTTAATTTAAAAATATACAATCAATCATAATCATAAATCATAAAAGTAGAAATTTTTAGAACATTCTGGTATAATAATTAAATATTTATTCATTTAAAAAGGAATAAAGAAATAAATGATAATAAAAGTTGATATGAATAAAGCAAATAAGTTAAAAGAGAGAGAGAGAGAGAGACGAAAAAAAAGGTTGAGAAACACAGAGGTATAGAACCCTATATAGAAAATAAACGCGATCTTTTTTTTTATATATAACGTAACCATGGTAATATAATACCAAAGTGAATGAGGAAAATGCAAACACACAATCATTAGATTTGTGTTTCAAAATGTTAAACCAAAAGTGTATTGTATGTAGATGTAGAATATATACCAGAGAGAAAAAAAGCTAACAGGTGTGTGAGTATAGGTGGATGGTGTGTGTTTTTTTTTTGTTTTGGGTTTTGTTACATATACAGTCATACGTAGAACACACACACACGTATCCTGTTGAATATAAATGAAAACCAGTCGCACTAAAAAAAAAGAAAACGAACGGACGAGAAAAATAAGATAAAACGCAGGTGAAAATTTTTTTTTTTCTCCCTACTGGCAAAAAAAAAAAACCTACCTAACAGAGAGTTAAAGAAGTGACATCCAGAAATAGGTATATGGGTCGTTGAGTTCAACTATATTATAATGGAATGAGGATAAATATGGGGAAATTGTATATAGAATGATTTTGTGGGTTCAAGGATGTGAAAATGTTATATACGTTCGTAAAAGCATAATGTTAGTGTTTAGGTTTTTTCTTCTTCTTCTTCTTCTTTTTTTTTTTTTGTTTTTTATTCAATTTTGTGATTTATTTTTATCGAATGTTTTGATGTTTTATATAAGAAGAAATCAATAAAATGGTGAAAAATATATATTGACTAAATTTGACAGTTTCCTTTTTTAATAATTGAATTTTTTTTTTCCCACCCCCCCCTTTACACTTTATTTATATAAATAAAGTTTTTGTTTTGGGTCCAATCAATTCACTGAAAATGAAGTAAATGGGGAGTTTTTTCTTCTATTTTTGGTTTATAACGTTTATTTTTTATTTTATTTTTTGCTGAAGGTAAAAAATTATGTTGAATTATTAAATTTAATTCTAACACATTTTGTAAATTTTTTTCTTCTATCAACAATAAAAAAAACAACAACATTTTGTACACTAGAGATGCGTTTATGAATTTTTTTTATAATAAAAAAAATAGAAGCACAACCATAATTGTTGTTATTACATATTTTTTTTTTTAATTTTTTATCATTTAGAAAAATAAACGCCTAAGGGAGATCAAATATTATATTTTATTTATTTTTTTTTTATCATAATTTAATAATTCTATTAAAAATACATTAAAAAGAAAAAATACAAAAAAAAATTGTATTTACGTCATCGCAACCAAACTCATTTTATTCATTTTAATTTTTTGTTATTGTTGTTACTGTTGCTGGTTGGTTGTTGTTGTTGTTATATGTAATGGATAATAAATGTATGTACAAGAACATCATTATAAATCATATAAAATATTTTCATATAAATTGATCAATAATATAGAAATTATTTTCATTTTGCATTTACCTTTCGTTTTTTTTTCCTTTTTCCTTTATCCTTTTTCCTTTTTTTTTTAATTTATTCATTTATTTAATATTTATATTAATCTATATACTTGTAATTATTTTATATTATGTATTAATTCTAAATAATACAATTAAATAAAATATGGAAATAAAATAATGATGAAGTTAATGAGGAAAAATATATTGGTGAAGTGTTTTTGAATGTTGTACGGAGAATTAATTAAATTAAAAATGTGGATAATTGAAATTGTTTTAAGTTTAGTTTTAGTGAATTTTGCTCATATGTCCTTTTTGTGATTTGAATTCTCTTGTATTTTGTACTTTTACAACAAGTTGACTGTCGTACAATAAAACCATTAAATCCGGATTATTAATTCAGGCGAAGCAATCTACTTTCAAAATATCCTTGTAAACATATTTTCTTTATAGTTTGTTTAGGATTATCCTAATAACTTTTGTTGAGATTATTTATTATTTTTTAACAGATTGTTGTAGCACAGGATCACCATACAATATTCCAGGGATACAGCTCTAATTATGCCGATTACTTTAAATCAATACACACTCTATGTTGTTGCAACATAGCTTTAAACATTTGATGTAATCCACAAATGCATACTTCGTGGGTTTTGTGGGTGGCTCAAATTTTAGGCTATTTACAAATCAACACAAAAATTAGTTAACTCTAAATTAAACTCTATTAATTGGATCTTTTAGAAAAATAGTATAAATCGGATATTCAACATAATAAAGTTCTCTGCACTCGTTTAATTTATGCGGTTTTGTAAATAACTAAAGATAAATTTACTATTAATAAATTATGCTTCAACACATATATAAATTCATCTTAAAACACACACACGCACATAGGTCCCTAGTTTCATTTAATTTAAAGTTTACCATCATATATTCAATTTTCATATACGATTGAATTTAAATTAACACTCTACATATTTGCAAATATTTTATATAAATCTCGAAAATTTCCAAGAAATAAAAAATGTAAATAAATATTTTAAATCTAGAAAATTTTCTCATATATTCGATAGAAAGAATAAATTGACTTGTTTAACTTACTTTTAAAGAATTGTTTAGTACTTTCCCCTTAAATACTTTACATACAAAATCATCTTTTATATTTCATTAGTTAATAACCAATAATATAAAGTTAATTAATCAGTCAACAAGTATAACAATTAAGGTAATTAGTAATTTACCAGAATAATGAACTAATCAGTTATAACAACTTGTCAACATTATAAATGTTCAAGTCTACTTTAATTCTTTTATCACTTCATTTCACATTAATCACATTAAATTAAACTTAAATTCTATTTTAAGTTTTATTCAAATTATTTTCTTTTAGCTACGATGATTTTTTTTTGTTTTTGAATCAAAAACTTTTACTGATAAAAATTCTATAGAATTATTCTGTAACAAGTGTATTGAATTGACGTTGGTATGTCTGCTCTATTGGAGCTTACATATTTTTATGCTAATCACTACAAAGTCAGAAACTGATAATTTAATTTTGTACTTGTCCATCAGAAATGGCTAAAATTGACAAATAAATATCAGTGGTGTTGTCCGAGATTCAAGAGGACTCTACTCACTTGAAACTTTAGCCATAAATGATCAAATAATATTTTCTTTAAAATTTTATACTTAATTTGGTAGTGTCTAATAATACAAAATATAAACTTACCTTTTTACAAAAATTTTATACAAAATCTAATCTATAAACTCATCAAATTAAGAAAGAAACGTGAGTTCATATATTCTCGAGGGTGTCATTTTATTTAATACAGTACAGTCAACTGATGAATTGATTTTTTTTTCCCCGTCCCCTTTCCTTTCATTTTCTTTTATTTTTGGTAATTTGATCATCAAGACGCTCATATTTCCTTCAATTGATATGATTTATTTTATTTTCTTTAAAAAAAAAATACTCTATAATTTCTCAGAATTTTACTTCTGATTTAGGTCAAATAGTTAGCTTTCTTTGAAAATTGTCTTTCGTGTGGTAAATTGTTCAACATTTATTGTTTGTGTATAATTGAAATAAACTGACATTTTTAAATTAAA
Source organism: Pedicia rivosa (assembly GCA_963082725.1). Classification (NCBI taxonomy): domain Eukaryota; kingdom Metazoa; phylum Arthropoda; class Insecta; order Diptera; family Pediciidae; genus Pedicia; species Pedicia rivosa. The sequence continues at coordinate 14,054,824 of OY720153.1, read as the reverse complement.
AAAAAAAAAAAATCAAATGAATTGTTCATTTTATGATTTTTACTTTAGGCAAAAAAAAATAAAAGAGCAAAACAATGCGAACATTTGAGAATCATCAACATACAAACAAAAAAAAACATTTACCGGTAAACGATTGACATACACCCAATACTAAAGTACATCACTTTTGATTGAACTGTCAATCCATCAATCCATCAATTCACTTTTTTTTTTCTTTTTTCTCATTTCTTTTTTTTTTTTGGATGATCAAAAATTTTGAACTGTTATCGGGGCTTAAAGAATAATTTCTGTATCGTCTCTTGTTTATTTTTTTTTTCTTTTTTGTTACAATTTCAAGTTTCAAGTACACAGAGTAAACTGATTTTAAATCAACAAAGAAATTATAAGAAACAATAAAAAAAAAAATTGTTTAACATTCACCTGCTTCCATCTTCAATATTCTTCTCTCTTAATCAATAATTGTATTATATTATATATATATATTTTACTATATATCCTTTAGTCCTTAGTCCTTACATACAAATTTGTAATGTAATATTCTATCTCTCTATAATATCTTAAAGTATAATCAATCAATTTCATATAATACAAATTAGATAAGGTATTTTTCTGATCACGAACTAATTGACAGCTTCAGAATATATTTATATATAAAAAGGTATTGCTGCTGTCTAATTAATTAACTTGTGACATGAATCTTAGATGTTTTTTAATAATATTCTTTATCTTTACAGTTTTTTTTTCTCTTCTCTTTTCTCTTCTCTCTCTCCTCTCTTCGCTCTTTGTTCTCTTTTTCTTTTCTTTTGCTTATTTATTTATTTATATATTTTTTTTTTATTTCTTTATAATAATTTTTTCTAATTACTGGAATTGGATATTCAATTTATTAATTAATTTTTATGACGTAGTTACCTTCTTCTTCTTTTTTTTTTTCAGAATTATGAAATATTATATTTGCTCAAGAAATAAATAAATGTGATACCCAGAGAGAGAGAGAGAGAGAGAAAGAAAAAAAATATATCCGGGATGTATCCTGGGCATGTATCCGGGGACAAATATTTAGAATAACAAAAAAGTAAAAAAAAAAGAAGAAAGCTTTTGACGAAAACGAAATTCTTAAAGATTTCATTGGAAACAAAAGTGGCATAGACAAACTTTTTATTTTGTTATTTAGAAAAAAATGTTGTTGTCATTCTGTACTTTTTACTTAATTTTAATTATTTTTATTTAATTTCTATGCTAAATAGAAAAAAACGGCATCAGGATATTTTGGAATGAACAGGTAAAAATGTGACAATAAGGAACTTTACTTTGATCAACGTGGGAAAATAAAAATATCAGTAAAAACAAATTGCTTTGTCTTAATCGAAAAATTTTCAAATACAACTTTTTTTATTTTTAAAAGACACAATTAAAAGAAAATTTCCAAAAAAAATTTTTCTCACATAGAATGACCCTAGGGCAACTTATTTTTACTAACAAAAGGTCAAATTGGTGGTTATTGCAACTTTTATCCCCAAAAAAGTGATAAAAAAAATCCTGTCCGTCCGGACTCCGTATGTTAACACGATAACTCAAAAACGCGTGAACTAATTTCAATAAAATTTTGGGAATAGTATTTTATTGGTCCATCATAGAACCATATTGATTTTAGGGGGGATCGGAACACGTGGTGGAGCACACCCATATAATTTTTTTTTATTATATTAAATGACAATACTATCGCATAAAATTCGACGAAGCATACAGTCATACTTGCCTGTCGTTTTTTTTTAAATTTAATTTCAATAAAAAATAAAGATTTTTCTTTTCTTTTGCAAAAATAAAAGGAATAAAAAATTACTGTGACTGTTTTTTTTTTGTATGAATTGATAAACATTCATGGAGATCAACGAAATAATTACAAAATTAAATATTTTAATAATAATTTTTAATAATCTCAATTAATCAATAATAAAAGTTACAATGATTCTGCTAATAATTGTTTGAAAATGAAATTTTAATAAACAAAACATGTTTCACTTTAATTGTGTCTGTTTTTTTTTTATTCTTTACATTTAAAATTCCTTCCATATTAAATAGAACAAGAACAACAACAACAACAAAACAGACAACGTTCTTTTGATCGTTTAGTTAATTAGAGTCAAAGAGAGAGAGAGAAAGAAAAAAAAACACAAATCACTTCATTCAACATGTTATATTTTCAGGAAAAAGGACTTGAGTTTTGTTATCACAAAAGAAAAACAAAACAAAACAAAACAAAACAAAAAAAAAAGAGAATGAAAGAAAAATAAATAGAAAGAAAACAAGACGGAAACTGGATAAAGTTAGCAGTTATAGGTGAAATATTACCTTGGAAAAGACATTTCATAGAATTCTGTTTTGTCACTAATTATTGTATAGCTAAACACTTGAGGAAATAAGTTAACGTACAGGAAAAAATAATAATTTTTTAATTAATTATAAATTACAAGAACTAAATGTTTCAACATTTAAATATTATTTGTAGAGAAAATCGTATGATGAGTTTTTAATGGGAAATTGGGCATCACCCCGCAATATTTATTTGTTTTTATCCTTATAAAATGGATACGACGATTTAGTTGAATTAAATATTTTTAAAGAATAAATGGGGGATGAAAACTAACCAAGAATATTATTTAAATTTAATAAAAAAAAACTAAATTTTTATTCTTTCCTTTACACCAGAAAAATTATCTCAGTTTTTCCTTTGTTAATTACACAATTTCTCTGTAAATAATAAAATGTACCATGTAACCAGATGCATTTTCTATACATCAATATTACGTTGTGGGAATTCCAAAACTCGCTATGGGAATTCCGAATTTTGCTTTCGGAATTCCGAATTTCATTGTGGGAATTCCGAATTTCATTGTGGGAATTCCGAATTTCATTGTGGGAATTCCGAATTTCAGGACTAAACATACTTACTTCGTAATTATTTCAAAATAATACATAATAATGAAACATATTCTGAAAACAGATAAATAAATCATTTACTCAATATTCTAAATTAAATAATATTTTTAATGTACTTTCTATGAAATGTTTGGCTAATCGATTAATAAAAAATATTTATATGAAAATCAAAAATTCTGTTTGTTCATCGTAAATTATTTCAAATCGATATGTACATGAAAAACCGAAACAACAAAAGACAATAAAAAAAAACATATAAACATATTAATACATTTTTTTTTAAAGCGCGCAATTTATTCTTATTCAATAGAATCATAAATTTATGCGTAACAAAATTGGACAGCGTGAATAAAACAGAAAAAAAAAATTTAAATATTATTTTATGTTGGAATAAAGTAACAACAGAACAGCGATAAACAAACATAAGAAAACATAAGACATCAGTTTTTTTTTTTATGTTTTTTTTTTATCGATTCCCTTTTAAATAATAATTCATTTCAATTAGGAAAATTTTTACATTTAGACTTGAAAAATATCCAAATGTAAATTGAACCTTAGATAGAGAAAGAAGAAAATAAATATATTCAGCCTGTTTATGATGTAAGAAAATTAACTTCATTTAAATATTAAATAAAAAAAAAATATATTTAATTTTCAAAGAAAATATAATTTGTCTTTGACCAAAAAATTTTGACTATGGGAAAAATTTATATTAAAATAAAATGTTTTTGTATAGAATAATTAAATATTGTTTATCTCTGTTATCCGCAAAAGAAAATTTAATAAGATTAAGGTAAAAATAAAAGTAAATAATTTGTGAATAAATAATCAACACACAAAAGAAATAATTATTATTTTAATCAATAGAAATTAAAAATTACCAAATTTTAAAATAGTACCTAAAAGTTTTCTGTTTTAAATATTTTTAATGATGGATCGTATTTTGATCGTTTTAATCTAAATATGAAATGTTACCTTAAAAATGGTATCGTCCCGATTTGACTTAATAAGGGTTTTTTCATGTAGTCTGGTTGTGTAGTGTGACAAAGGGATAAATTAAAGGGATAAATTAAATAGAAGAAAAAAAAACACGAAATGTTCCTTGTTTCAGATGAAGTTGAATTCAATCAATCTTGCTTTTACCATTTGAGCTACTAACTAATGATAATTCAATACATTCACTGAAGATGGCAGATAGATAGTTGGATACGGCCCGACTATTGCATTTATAGGGAAATAAAATCAAAGCATTAAATGACGTCATCTGTCCAAAATCTGAAATTTTGATTTTACAGCTTTTAACGTCAAACTAAATGAAAGAAGAATTAAATTCATTAAGGATTTGACCTGCTTGTAGAAAAAAAAGGATCTATTTGTTGTATTTTAATTAATTTTTTGTTTAAAGAAATTTTAAATTTTTTACGTTAAAAGAAAACAAATTCGAAGCTTTAATATTTTTTTGTTTTTTGGTATACGGAATTTATGTAAATTCATATGAATAATTTTTGACATTAGAAATGTTAAGGTTGGTGTTAGTATTGAATGTTATGAATTTAATAGTCTGATACATTGGTGAATTGATGTATGAAACATTTTGGTTTTTTTTATGGTTATTTGATAGGTCGTAGATCTTAGGTGTAATGAGGGCACACTGTGAGATACAAATCTATCGCTTTAGTGTTTTTTTTTTATCATCCCATCATCCCCTTCATTTTGGGTTACTATCATAATATTAATTATTTATTACAATTCTTGGTGTAATTTGTTTAATTTTATAAATACAAAAATAATCTCTTTAAAATGAAGATCGATTTATTTATTTTTTTAATACAATTCACCGTCTTCTTACCGTCTTCATTTCCTTCTTCTTCTTCTCTATTTTTACCAACCATTTTTTCTGGAGAAGTTATTATACGTACCTATTTTTTATGTACTTTATTGTATTTGTTATGTACCGATTTTTTTTGTTGTTGTTGTTGTTGTTTCTTTGTTTATTTTTGATGGCGCACTGGTTGAATACTCAACATTTTAAATTAATTATGTTTACTTGAGACTTATGTTGACTAAATAAAAATACACAAAATAAAAATATAAAAAAAAAATAAGAGGGGGAGCGAAATATATTAATTTTAAAATATTTTCTAACTGACTAACATCAAATAATTTTCAAATTTAATTTTTTTTTTTTACCTAAATTTCATATAAATTAAATTTTAATTATAAATTTATTTCCTTTCTATATAATTTAACTTTTATGTATAGAAAGTCACTACTACTTTTTTTTTCTGTTTCAAATTGAATTACAAGAAAAAAAGCTGAATATTTTTAATTGTAACTTTGAATTTTTTTGGTTTTTTTTGCTTAAAATAAAAATAAAGTTTTTAATAAAACAAAAATTTTCTTCATTTACAATTCCACAGAAATACAAAAAAAAAAGAAAAGTTTTTTTTTATCTGTTTATCTGTTTGTCTGTTTGTCTGTACATATGTATACATAATAATAGTGAACATTTCATTTAATTTAAAATTTTATAATAATCATACACACACAATATACATACTCACACACACACACATAAAATATAATATAAACTTTTTTTTTTGTTTTTCAAAATATAAACTAAAAATATCTATTTATGTAATGTATACCTGACTCACTGACTTTAATTATTATATGTTTATTTTACATTATATACCGACAGTACATATTTATGTTTATGCTTTTATATTTAGAAATTTTCTACTTGGAATGGAATATGCCAAATTTAAATACAAATGTGTATGTGTGTGTGTGTATGTGCTTGTGTATATGCCAGATTTATATACATATATGTATGTATGTGTATATGTGCTTGTGTATATGCCAGATTTATATACAATTGTGTATGTGTGTGTGTGTATGTGTGTAGATACTAACTAGGTATAGGTAGAGGTAGGTAGGTGTAGGTGGTAGAGGTAAGGTACAACATTTATGTTTATGTTATTATAAAACATATAAATATCAACTTCATATAACTTCATATGTTCATTAAAAATACAGAAAAAAAAAAAAACAATACAAGAGAAATAACAAAAATGTTTAAGTTTGAAATTTAAAGAGAAAAAATCTACAAAAATTATTTTTACCTTCAAAGAATAAAATTTTTCTTTTCCCATATCATTTTTTTTTTCTCGTTGTGTTTTTTTTGTTTTTTTGTAAAAGAAAATTATGATTTGACGATGAACAAAGAATTTTATCTTTTTTTTTTTTTTTTGTTCCTAAAAAAACAAAACAAAAAAAAAATATCCCCAGAATGTTTTTGTCAAAATAGAAAGGAAAAGTATTTTAGTTTTGTATAAAAAATTGTCTTCTTCTTCTTCTCCTTTCTCCTTTTTTCTTCGTATGTAAAAAAAAAAATTAGAATGATACAATAATAACAACAACAACAACAACAACAACATTGCTTCGGGCAACATTTTTTCTGTTTTCAAACAAACAAACGAAAAAAAAAACGCAAAATTTTTATGACGAACAAATTTTGTTTTGCAAAAATAATGAAAGACTTTTTTACCATTTTTTTTTCTCATTTTAATTTTTCTTTTTTTTTTTTTTTTTGTTACAACAGAAACAAAAATGTTCATTCCGCACGCATTATTCTTCATATAACATAAGTATGTGTGTCTATGTACGTATGTATGTATGTGCGTATGTGTGTGTGTGTGTGTGTGTGTGTAATTAATAATATTAACAAAAATATGTATCTATAGGTACTTAACAGCGTATAAGGGTAGTAGGGTGGTAGGATGGTAGGGTGGTAGGATGGTAGAGTGGTAGAGTGGAAAAAAATAAGCTCACAAATTATGTGGATGTTTATTGCAAATGTTTTAAAAATTCAGAAAACAAAACCAAAAAAAAAAAAAATAATTGAAAGATTTGTGATTTTCTCCCCTCTCTTCCACTTTTATTACAATTTAATCAGTTTTTTTAATTTTATTTTTAATTTTCATCAACACAATTTTCTGTCTGATTTTTTAATATAATTCGATTCAAAATATTTCAAAGTTTTCAATTTATTCATTGTTCCAGATTTTTTGTAATCGACATTTGGTACTCTGAATTTATTTGTTTACCTTTTTTTGTTTCTTTATAATTGTCTCAAAATTTTTTAAAATCAATAAAGTACCTAACAAGTGGTTCTTTGACGATTTTATATTTACCTTTAAAGTACAAGAGAGACTAAACATTTTCAAAAAAAGAATTTATGATCACAAGCCACATAAAAATATACGGAAAACGTTCGCGGTTGGAAGGAAAGTTCATTCTAGATACATTTAGGTTAACATCAGAGATCAGAGTAATGAAAAGGAACGAAATTACGGTTCCGTAACTAACCTGATCGCAAAAATGAAAGAAAACAATTAATTCGTGTTTCACTCATGATTTTATTTATTGCAAACAAAGAAAAAAAGAATATATTTAAATGATTTTTAAACGTTGTGTCAAGAACAGAATAAATTTAATTCTAAAAAATAATATAATCAAAGAACCGATTCTGTTTTGTGATCAAAAAAATCTCGTTTTTTTATTCATCAAAAAAAAAAAACAACAAAATACAAAAAATGTTAAAATATTCAAAAATAACGAAAAAATTACAACAATAAATTATAATTAATTAAATTAACCCAACAAAATTAACTGATAGTAACAACAAGAACTCACATCAAATGTAAATATTAATTTAAAATAATCAAATTTTTCGTTTTCATTTTTTGTCTGTTTTTTTTTTTTAATTTTTTCTTTTTAATTTAATTTTTGTATGCGCATATAAATTAATAGAAATTATTATTATCCTACTTGTTTGATCATCCATATTTATAATATTAAAACCAGAAAAATAAACACAACAATGTACCCTATACCCCCCACATATACAATTAATTGTAAATTGTACAACATAAAATTAATCAACAAATATATAATTTAATGTGTCTACTTGTGTGTGTCTCCCATACAGTCTAATATTTTGTTATTTTAAATATTTTACCCGACAAACAAACACACAAAAAAAATTATCTATAATAATTAGAACCGAAACAGAATAAAAAAGAATTGTCTTTTAAATCTTTTAAATCTGTACCAAGAGGATTAAACAAAATGTGTGGTGTAAACATTTAATAATGAATAGAATAATTATTTTTAGTTATTTTACTGTACGTACTTTATGCAACCCAACACCCAACAACCCCCAGCTTCTTTCCTACACTAAAATAAGTCAGTTATATTCATGGGATACTAAAACAAGAACAAAAGGTTCTGTACTAATATATTCAAAGATCATCTGAAAGTTTGATTAAGCTCCATCAACTTCTGTTTATTCAAGTCTAAATATCGAAATAGAGGAGTTTCTAGTTTAAAGTGAAATTATTGTTAATAATTATTAATTAAAAAAAAAATTAGTTGCTACACCAAATCTTGTACTTAGATTTTAAAGAAACCTCAAAGAAATGATCTTCTTCCATTTTAAATAGTAGAATATTTTGTCAACTTGTTCAATTAAACTTAATTAATTCAATAAAATTCATAAGAAAATAGTTAAGAAAATTTGTTGTTGATTTAAGTTTTATTTATATAATAATTATGCTAAAAGCTATAAATTACATTTAACTTTGTGCTTTGAAGATAATTCCACACTTATAAACCTCTTTGTAAATTCTCACAAAGATGTTTACAATTATGATAAATCTTTTTCTAAAAAAAGACGATAAAACAATATATGATAGTTTCATCCAGATAACTTTATTGTACACACACACACACACACTGACAAGTAACAAATAATTTCTAAGTATATTCATATTATATACATAAATTTACGTATTTATTTCACATAAATCCTTTTTTGTATTAAATAAATCTGTTTAGAGTAAAACTAGAGAAGGCGCATCAGACTAAAATATGGGTGGATGTGTTTTTTTTGTTTAAACTTATAAAATGTTACACTTGAGTTAATACTAAAGTAGTAATTTTTCTTTTAGTGATAGAACTTTTAGTGAATAAAAATACTTAGTCATAGATAATGTCATAATCATAACACACCCATGAAAATTATTTGTTGTTTTTGTTTTTGTTTTTGTATTTATTCTGCTGGAAACAATTTTTTTTTTGTTCATTAAATTCCAATTTTAAACCCGACCATTATGGCGCAATATTTTAAAACTGTTTTACTTTGGATTTAATTTGTTAAGGAATCATTAATTAGATTCATTTAACAATGTTATTCAATAGTAGACAACTACAGGTGAATCCTATAAAAGTCTATAAAATTCTATAAAAAGAAAGGATGAACGATCATATTTGTTTTATTCGATCGATTGAATTTCAATAAATTAATTATATTTTTCTATTGATTTATAGAATTTAAAATCTTCCACTTAAAATAAACAATATTCAATTAAATCAATTAACAATTCGATTTATTAAATAGTTTTACTGAACGTTAATTGTTTAAGATTTTATATAATTGCCTTTACCCAATCCCAATAACCAAAAGGTAAACGATAAAATGTTTTAGTGTGAAAAATAATTATTACATTCTAGATTTACGTCTGCCTATAATAATTGTATACCCAATTAACTAAATAACAACAACAACAACAACAGCAACAGGAAAAAAGAAAATTAGAGAATAAAGGGGGAAACTAAACATTAATTCAAGTCATGCAGAATTTTATTTATGTTTCCTTTAACTCGCCTTAATATTTTTTTTTTTATTTTGCCTTTACACCAGACACTTTTTTTTCCTCTTGTTATTCCAGGCAAATAAACGTTTTTCCTTTATACTTTATGAATTTTTTTGTGAATAGTTTTTCTTTGTTCTCAATTTCTTAAAAATTTGTAAAGATTAAATTAATTCCAATTTCTCTGAATATCTTAAAAAAAAAAACAAGCAGCGCATACAAAAAAAAAATTCCATAAACACAAATTTCATAGAAATTTTGTGTTGTTTAGATTTATAAAAATTCTTCAAAAAATACAAAAAAAAAAAAAAAATTGTTGTTGTTGTTATATTTTCAACATAAAATTAATTAGAATTGAATTGCCTAAAGGACTTTTTTTATATTTACGTTAAGTATTTATCAACATTATCGATGAATATAATCATCATTTGCCTATACCTGGGAACTGTAATATAAGAATAACTTTACCAATTTCAAAAAGCAACAGGTCAAAGTTTCTTCTTTTTTTTTGTTTGCATTAAATTTTCATCTTATAAATTTCTTTGGGTTTTTTTTTTTACATGAAGTTAAAAAAATGTTGTGCGTTAATAAATCTACATTTTATATTCTACAAGATTATGTTACATTTACCTGTTGTCCTTTTTAAAGTTTTTTTTTATTTTACACTTTTTTTGGTTTGCCTATTTTTCTCACAAGAGAAAATTTAAAGTTTTTCTAGTTAAAATTTTAGAGCAAAAAAAAAACGGAAAAAAAAACAAGAATATGAAAAGTCCGAAAATAAATTTCGACTAAACACAAAAAAAAGGAAACAAAAAAAAAATAGACAATAGAAAAAGGAAAAATGTATGTAGTCAGTTTATAACATCCTGATAATCGAAATTACCAGACACTACTATTCATTGTGCGCAATTTTCACTTTCAGAGAAACAAAAAAAAAAGCCTTTACATCCTACAAAAAAAAAAGTGGGGGAAAAATACACAAAAATGAAAAGTAAACGGGGAATACTATTTATTTCACACACACATACACACACACACACAGAAATAAAACAAAGAAAAAACCCAGAGAGAGAGAGAGAGAGAAAGAAAGAATATTTACAAATGTGAAAAATTTAAACCAAAAATAAATTGATACTAAAAAGAGAAGAACAAAAATATTCTGATTACTTATGGAAACATGTTGGAAATTTCGTTATAATTAAGATTATTGACTCATCATCAAAATGAACAAGTTTTTCCTTTTTTCCCCATTTGTTTCTTTTTTTTTCTTTCTTTCATTTCCATTTTCATTTTAAAATGAAATCAACAAGAATTTTTCAGTTAGGTGTAACCAAAAATATATTTACGGACAGATTTTGAGAAATTTTCCGTTTAGCTAATTTCATAAATTATAATTTCACATCCTTAATAATTATTTAAGTAAAATTTATGAAAAATATTTATGAAGAAGAAAAACAACAATAAGAACAACGATAACGACAACGAAAACAACAACAACAAAATTATAAGTTAGAAATTTTATAAATAGAATTTTCATTTCAGCTGGAAGAATGAATATTCTGAATGAAAAATTTTTACAGAATATTGATTTTATTCAAATATAATTATTCGCAATAAATATTTTACATTAATAGAATAAATAAAGAGAATATTTTAAAAAACATTTTAATCAATAAATAAATTCAATAAAAAATGTAAATGGATAAATGGATAAATTTAGTGCACTTAATAAATAAATGAAAATGTCTCAATAGATTTACTATTGTACTACCTACATAGTGTAGTACCATAATCTATACCTACACTATTTTATAGCACACAAATCCATACATTAAAATGTATAGGGAAAAGTATATAGGGAACGAGAACAAAACTTTTATGTTTGTGTGTTAACAAAACATAAAAATATAAAAAAAAAAATGTCTGCATTCTAACAGGTTGTTCCTATTTTATATTGTATGTACAAAATATTTTATATTCACAAATACAAACGAACCATAAAATTCCACTTATAATTTTTCTATTTTTAGATTATTTTTTTCATCTCCCATTTAAAGGAAATTAAATTTCCTGTTCCTGGTTATTATTTTGATATAAAAATATATATATAACACACACACATATACACATAGAAATTAAAATATTTAACCTCAATCCACAAGTTGTTAATTTAGTACATTTTATTTACAATATTCTGTGAGATTTGTAATAAAAAGTTACCGTGATATTTGCTCCAGTTGAACAACAAAAGAAAATTTTATTTATAGGTCATATTTAGATGGTAAATTAGGTCATCTGGAAAATAGAAGTTGCGAGCACAAGTTGTATTAATTTTAGTACATTTTTGTTACTATTTGTGATTATTGTAAAAATAAACTCCCGCATGCTAAATTCCACCATTAGATTTAGATTTATAGAGGTCACAGTCATAGTTAATTAGGTCATCATCTGTAAAACAGAAGTTGTATATAGAACCTATATTATTATCCTATTGTATTAAAGGACATTTTATTGGTTTTCTAAGGATTCTCATTATCTGTGACTCTGAGCGCCACTGCTACTCTTTTAGTATAATAAATTTAATTGATTTTTCTCCCAGTTTCGTTTATTTTTTACCGTTTTTCAGAAGGATGTTTTGTTATTTGTTGTTGTTGTTGTTGTTATTATATATTTCTCTATTTTTGTATAAAAAAAAATAATACATTATTTTTTTTAGGGATGAAAAAAGAAAAAGAGAAGAAAAAAAATATCCTAAAACAGGAAATAGGAGTTTGATAGAATGAAAGTGACGTTTCATTTTTTTGTATTTTGTACATCTTTTAGGTGTTTCTCTGTTTCTATATAATTTATAAATATTAATAATAATAAAAAAACACATTGACTTTCAACCTTTCATATATAAATATAAATTCATATGTAGAAAATATAAAATAGAAATACACACAACTAATTCATCATCTAACCTCCTCCCTGTAAGGTGTAAGGTATAAAAAACAGTATCCAACTAATTCATCTTAAAATATTTTTATTTTTATATTTTTTTTTCTTTAAATAAAAACATCCTATTGTTGTATGTTTGTTTTTGTTTTTGTTTTTGTATTTATATTTTATTTTTATTCGATCAAAATGGAAAATTGTATTTTATAAGATTAAGCTGAATATAAATTGTATTGTAAAGAATATTTATTATTGATACATAAATATTTGAATGATTGATTTTCTTTATGTTTATATGTTGATGTTTGTAAAAAGACAGAAACCTAAAGGCAAATGTTTATAAGAAAAATATTGGAAAATAAATACAAAGAAAATATTTAAAAAGGTAAAAAAAAAAAAAATAAAATTCAGAAATTAAAATTTAAATCTTTTTTTATTAATTATAATAAAATAGAACAATAAAAAAATACATATCGAAGGTCTTCTAAATGCTGTTAGTTCATCATCGAATATTAAGGTAAAAATCTTCAAAATTTTTGGTTGTTTGTAAAATTTGTCTTTGCGCACAGCATCAGATACATGTTCCTTTTTTTTTATACATTATTTGTAATATAATAATTTACACATTTGTAAATCATTAGGGTATAAATTATTAATTATTATAAATTATTGGTATTTTATTAAAGTCAAAATATAATTAATGAAAATTAAAAATGTCACTTCACTAAAATAATAATTATGCATATGAAACTAAATTGAAATAATTTTACTTCTTTATTTTAATATTCCAAAATAAATAGATTTTATAATTATAAAGAATTTTTAATTCTATTTGTGGATCAAATTTCTCTCAAATTTTTTATTAATTATGTTATTAATTCTGTAAAAATTTCTACTCTATACATTTGAAAAAAAAAATTTGATAAAAAAAACCAACCCCCCACCAACTGAAACTTACAGTTTAAAAAATGTATACCTTTACCTCTACAGATTTATCTTTAAAATATAAATTTCATTATTACCATCGAAAACATCTGTGTCGTTTTTACTTTTCTTTTCTTTTCTTTTTTTGTTTTTTACAAACAATGAAAATCCAAAAATGGTTTCCTTTTATTATATAAATTATTCTTCAGTTTATATATAAAATATAAACCCTTGAAAATATTTACAAACGAATCCCTTTTATTATTTTTTTTTTTTTTTGTTTCCCAATTGTAAAAATAAAATAAGTAAATTTCTTTAAAGTTTTTTTTTGTTTGATACAAATTTTTGTTTCCTTTTTTTTTCTACTATGGAATTAAATCTAGAGTTACCTTTGAAAGAGGAATACCTATAAATAATTCGCGGTTTTTTATTAAATAAAATAAAAGAGAAAAGGATTAATAATTATTATGGTTTAATTATAAAAGGATTTTAAATTTTGTCTCATTGAAATTTACCCACAGTTTCCCTTCGTCTTGCTAACTTATGGATTTATTATACGCTAATTTTAAGAAAGTTTAGAATTGATCAAAAAAAAACAATTTCTTTTTAAAACACAATTGTGTTAAGATATTGGAACAAAACAACCAAAAACGAAAATCCACGATTAGCTTGTGTTAATTTTTTTTTTAAGAAATTAAAAATATTATCCCTTGCATGAAAAGCTCTAGTAAATTTACATTATAATTTGATCGTTCGAATTTCGTCACTGCAAAAAAAAATGTCTGCTCCTGTTAATTGGATTCGTTGAATTTCATTTCATTGTTTGTAGGGTTATTTGATTTAAACGTCAATCAAGCGGTAACGAAAACGAAGGAGTCAAAGAGTTTTTCGATAGCTTTGGTATGGTTTTCACTTATATTTTATTAATATTAATTTACCTTTATAATGTTATGCGATGATTTGTTGAATGTTATGATTATAAATATGTATGGTTTTATAGAGGTTTTCGCGGCTACCAGTGTGACGCGTGTCTGAGTTGTAGGGTACTTTTACGAACGTTACAAATCAATTCAAATAACCATTTCTCAATATTTACTATTGATTTAATTTAATAACGACACTATTAACTTTTAATTTGAATAAATATCACGGACGTTGTAAAGGCTACAAAATAAATTATTTTATTTTTACTTACCTTCTTTTTATTACTGACAATTTTTTTTTTCACACAAATCACATTTGTTGGAAAGAAAATAAATCATTTAATCATTTAATATTATACAAATTATACAAGATCTTTGTATTCAAATTTCTTAAATTATCCTAAACTTTACATTTTTAATAAATTTTTTAAATTTGAATTATTTAAATTATACAATTTTTTCAATTATTTGCTTTTTGATAACTTAATAAAACAATTGTTTTTTTTTGTTTATCTTATTTTTTTATAAATAAAAACCTTTTAAAAGTCCTTCAATATGAAGGTTATGTTCATCTTTCTTTTCTCCTCTTTTTCTGTTTATTCAAGACACACGTAACTTATTTAATAAATGGTTTTTATTATTTAACTAATTACGTCTATTATTACTCCAACCACGACTTCCTGGTTTTCTATTACCATTGCCGCTGTTACTACCACTTGTAGTACTACCTGTACGACGGTTATTTGTAGTTGATGAACGATTAAATTTTCCACTGTTATTATTACCACTACCACTTCCAGTACTACCGCTATTACCCCCACCATTTCGATTATTTTGATCTCTATTATTACCACTACTAGTGTTTTTACTATTGGTATCACGATCACGAAAATTATTGTCTAATAAACTTGGTATTTCCCATGGATTTGTAGTATTATTTGTTCTAAAACCACCAGCACGAAAATTTTGATTAAATTGTCCATTGTTATTGTTATTATTGTTTGGCATATTATTCCATGGTGAACCATTATTATTATTATTATTACTATTATTATTATTGTTTATATTATTATTACTATTATTTCCACCTGTCCAATTTTCATTACCATTAAATTCACGATCGCCACCAAAATTATTAAAATTTCTGAAATCCATATCACGATTTGAAAAATTTGTTTCAATATTAGGAAATGGTACGCCTAATGGTAGCGATAATAGTGATGGTATCATTGGTTGTTGTGGTTGTTGTTGTTGTGAATTTGTATTATCTTGATCATAAATAAATGTTGGATTATGATCCATTTCAAAACGTGATTTTTTAGTAACTGGTGGACTACTTAAATTGGAGTGATTACTTGATGATTGTTGTGGTGGTGAATTTTCTTCATGTGGCATTACATCATGTAATTCTTCTATTTCCCCTGAACCAATATATTTATTTAATGCTTCTGGACCTTCCAAAATAGCTGCTTCTAAATTAGATCCAGCTAAAAAAAAATTTCATTAAATTGTTCAATAATTTAAAATTTATCTAATTTTTTCTAAACTTACGATTAACTTGTATCATTTTTCCATAAACAATTATAGCTGATGGTGCAATTTTTTGTAATGGTACAACACCTGGTGTATTTTCAACAATTTGTGTTATTACTTCTTTTATTTCTTTGGAGGTTGTATCATCACCATCTTCGTTTCTAGCGGTATCATTCCATTGAGCTTGGAAATTTCTTGGAATTGGCTTACTATAAGGGACCTTTTTCTCTTTTTGATCACGTTTATCTGATTGATTT
The DNA here is from genome assembly GCA_963082725.1 of Pedicia rivosa. Taxonomy (NCBI): domain Eukaryota; kingdom Metazoa; phylum Arthropoda; class Insecta; order Diptera; family Pediciidae; genus Pedicia; species Pedicia rivosa. Next base: position 14,038,594 of record OY720153.1, on the reverse strand, counting down.
TCAGAACCTTCAAGATCTAATCCAGGTATAAAACCATTATTATCAGATGTTAAACTTTCTGTAAAATCAAGTTTATCTTCTGGTCCCATTCCCGGTATGACACAATGTTCATCTGTAATTTATAATTATTAATTAAAAATATTCTATTTGCTTAAAAATAAATTAATAATTAAATGTCAATTTTTTAATTAGAATTTACAAAGAAAAAAGTGGAATGTTAATTGAAAATGGCAGGTTTTAAAGTGAACATAAAATGGAAACACACTAACCAATGTCACATTCATCTAACCCAGCTAAACTAGCTGGTAATGTATTTAAATTATATCTGTCTCTCATTTGATCACCAGGACGATTTCTAGTCCAAAATTTAATTGTATGATCATTAGAACCAGAACATAAAATATGGCCTAATGGATGCCAAGCTAATGTCCATACAATACTATCATGTGCTGTATCAATTGCTCCAACTTCTTTATCCGTCCTAAAAAAAATGTATTCATTTAAATCCGATGGAAACAGTTAAGATATAAATTTTTCTGGATGTGTTTTTTTATCAAGAAATATCACAAAATCGAAAAAAATGTTTACCCAACATTCCAAAACAATATTGAACCATCAGAACCACCTGAACTAAATAATCCTTCATGTATTGGATGCCATGATACTGCACTAGCTTCTTTTTTATGACCACGAAATATTTGCACTTCTTCACTTAAATTTCTAAGATCAAATAATTTTAATAAATGATCACGTGATGCTGTTATTAACCAATTTCCATTATTATTCCATTTTAAATCCATAACAGTAGATTTATGTGCATGCCTAAAAAAATTAATTAAGTAAGTATTGACTGGTACAAGAATATTTTATGATAAAAGAATCTTCAAATAGTTTTTTGTAACTTTGTTACTAAACTTACAATGTAGCTAAAGCTTGTCCACTTTTTGGATCCCAAAGTTTAATTGGTTGTTGATTGTCTTTACTTCCAGATACAATAAGTGCTTTTTGTGGATGCCAATGAACACATTTAACATCAGCACCATGTCCTACAAATATTACATAAATTAATTATTGAACTCTTTTTTTTTCTATTTCAAACACGAAACAAAAAAAAATATGGGCGATATTAAGAATGATAGAAAAAAAAAACTCTAACCTCTTAAAACACGTTCTTCTTGACAGCGTAGAAAGTCCCAGACCCTTAATGTTCCATCATCACTACAGCTTACAAATTTATTATCTGATGGACTAAAACTGTTTAATCGGAAGAAACAAAAAAAATACCAAAATAATCTCCATTTATTTTATTGATTTTATTAAAACGAAATTAAAAAACAAAAAATAATAATTAATTATTTATTCTCAAATTTTCTGTTTTTTTATTTATTTATTTATTAAATTTAAACTTTCTTTTTGTGGGGTTCGGGTATGGGAGACAGGACAAAAAAAAACTGCAAGGAACTAAATATTTATTCAGGTAAAAAAAAAACAAAAACAAAAAAAAATATGTGAAAAAACTGGATCCTGTTCTGTTGTTGTTGTTGGAATTTACTCTTGACATTTTTTTTAGAATAATGTAAAAATTAGGAAAAATAAAACAAAAATCAAAGAAAATTAAGAATTTTAAAGAATACAAAAAAAAAGGGTAAAAAAAGAAAAAAAACGCGTCTCAAAATTAAAAATTTCATTGTTTTTCTTTTATGGGTGTGGGGGGGTGGTGGTGGTTTTTTCTTAAAGTGATGTGATGTTGTGTACATAACAGAACATTTATGTACTTATTTTATTTATATCCATTTGTTTTTGTATCTTCATCCATAATACAGATTACAGTTGCATCAATTTAGGTTCATTTAATTTTCATTTATTTATTTATTTAAATTTAAAAATATAAAATTTTAGAGTTAACTTTAAGGGTTTCAACTCTTCTTCTTTCTTCAATGTTGTTGTATTGTTGTTTTATTGTATTTTTATTTATTATTTATTTTCTTATAAAACAAAATTTAAAAATATTAAATAAAAGAAAATATTTTTTAGTTTTTTTAATCAAATTTTTATTCTTTTTTTTTTTTTTTTTGTTTTTGTTTATAAAGAGTCGCGTCTTTTTTTGGTATTTGTTGTTGTTGTTGGTTGTTTTATTTGTGAAAGAAAAAAATCCGTTGAAGTTTTTTTTTTTTTTGCGTTAAAAAAATAAATTTTTATTAAATTTCTCTTAGGATTATACAGAAACTGTACATAGTTTTTTTTATTTTTCTTGAGATAAAATTTGTTTTTTTATTAAAAAGAAAAAAAGTTTTATTTTTTATTTTTTCTAATAAAATTAAAATTAAAAAAAAAAAAATGTTTTTTGGTTCTTTTAAATAATTTTTTTTTTTTTTTGTTAAAAAAATATCACAGTGTTTTTTTTTTTAGTTAAAAGTAAAAAATGTTTTTCTTAAAATAGAAAATCACAATTTTGTATTTTTATTTATTTTTTTCATAAAATATATTTTAATTGTTTTGTTTTTTTTTTTTGCCTTAATCTATTGAGACTTTTATAAAAAAAAAAATTGTTAAGGGTATTGGGGGTTTTAAGGGGTATGGGGTGGTGTTTTCTTTATTTATGGAGCAGAGAGAGAGAGAGAGAGGACCAGGGGTTGTTCTTGGCAATATATCATTGCTTGTATTTTTTTTTTGTTCTTTTTTTTATTTTATTTCCTTCATTTTTCATTCAACATAAAATGCGCATTTAAAATACATTCTTTTTCTTAATTTTCTTAAATATTTTTTTTTTCAAGTCGATAGAGAAACATAAAGAGTGTGAAAGAAAGAGAGAGAGAGAAAGAGATAGAATATGAGATATGTGGTGAAGATTGGACGTGGGACAGGCTGTAATGAAATGAAAAATGGAAATAAAAGAAGAGAAAAGATAATAAATATTCTTAAGATTATTATTTCCCCCCAAAACAAATAAAGGAAAGTATTTTCATTATTTTCCCCAAAAAATATTGTATGGAAGTGTATGTCTTTTTTGTAGCTTTTATTTAATATTATCATTATTTTGTTTTTAAATTAGTTTCTTTATATTGAGAGAGAGATAGAGAGAGAGATGTTGATGTACCTTATTCCTCTAATAGGTTCCTTGTGTGCTTGAAACATTTTCACATTGTTCATGTTTGACTGCCAATATTTCACGTAACCACCATGATCGCCTGTTACCATCCAGTTATCATTATTAGACCATACCATTGTACGTACTGGAACATCATGAGCCTAAAGGAAATAACAGGTTTAATATTCATAAAATAATTTAAATTGCAAGGATATAAAAAAAAATATTACCTGAAGTATGGTTTCGAAATTAAATGTAAGACCATTCCAGAGTGTAAATTCACCAGAACTGGCACCAGTAACTAATCGTCGACCTTCTGGTGTCCAAGCTAATGTAAATATTGGACATCTCATTTTATTTGTTGCAGTTTTAACAAATTTGGTTGTTACAGCATTACTAGGATTATCCATATAACTTGGAGGTGGCAATAATTCAGGTGTATAAATACTTTCTGGTTGAAGAGCCCGACGATCTCTTTGATCACGTTGCCAAGTTCTTGTCTAAACACATAAATAATAAATTTCATTATGTGTTAACAAAACAAAAAAGGTGCAATTATAACAAAAGACTAAATTTTCTTAAAAACCTGTAAAGCTTTTATAATAGCTGCATTATAATCCACTGTTTTTCTCATAACACTTTTCCTCAAGCGTTTTCCATCAAAATCATCTTGGGACATAGGTATTCCACCTGGACCACGCACAAAACCTGCTGAGAACGGGCGAAAAAATGACATACCCGGCTTACCGGAACCGCCGCTATTAAAACTTCCTTGCATAGCATGCGTTCTTGGAATTCCGGGTGGTGGTGGAATTGATACTGGTGGAGGAAGGTTGAAGTTTGGAAACTCCGGTGGTGGTTGTGAAAAATTCATTTTCAATAATATGTATTTATTTTTACTTAAACTGAACTAAATATATTTTGTATTTTTAACAATAAATAATGAACATTTTTTAAATAATTATCGTCACGTCATAAAAACTTGAACGCCATTGTGTCATTGTAATAAGTCCTCAATTTTTTTCTTATCAAAACCACTATATTAAAATGAAAATTATTATTCTATTTTATTAATATTATTCTCAAGTACATAATATAGGTAAGAAAACTATTTTTATTGATATCCAAAGTAATTTATTTATGATAAACACACGCGAAAATTCAGATTATATTACAATAAATTTATTTTAACAACACCTGCCAATCCATCTCTATGTTATTTGTAGCATTTCTCAATTCATGCTCTCCAAAAATGTCTCCAAAACGAACTTTGCGACGTTTGATTGTTAGTGGTGGAAAACTTGGAATGATATAAATTGTGTCAATGCTTTGATGTGTTCAGTATGAAGTATGCATAGATAGATTTGATCTCAATCGCGTCACATTTTAATTGAATTGTTAAAATACACTAAATTCGAAAATTAGTCCTGGAAATATTTATAATTATTAAGTTTTTTAAAATACTTCATAAATATAATTTGTACTATTCATTGCTTATGTTTCTCCACAAACCAAATAGTTTATTCTGGCCACTCTGATAATTTTTCTATGAATTAATTTTATACTCATCATATTTTGGATTTTACATCAAGATTATTTTTCATACAAATACAAAGTTTCTTCATTGTGGAGGATAAAAGTAAGACCATTATACCATAAAATGTCCGTAGTTGATTTAACAATACAAATGTAATTTAAAAATATATCCAAAAAAGTTAGTTTTATTTAAAAATATAATCACGTTTTTTATATGAGACAACGACCCTGAACCTGAAAATTAACGTAAACACAATATTTTTGTGTAAAAAATTTACTAAAAATATTTTCTTAATTTTGTAAAATATGTTCTAAAGTAGAAAACAGCATAAAATCCTAAAGATAACAATTTAAATCATTGAATGAACAATAAATGCTAATGTTAATAAATTATCTAAAAGCATCAAAGTATAAAAAACGAATCAAATTCAAAAGAAGAAATCACCAAAGGTTTTGTCTCTCTTTTTTAGGTATTTATACATTACAAATCTAACGGTTATAAAGTCATAGTATTTGTACAGTTTAAAAAATTTTATTTTTAGTGATTCAATATTCAGATTATTTAAATACAAAAAAAAAAACAAAACAAAAAGAAACTGATGATTGTTTGATTGTTTTAATGTTATTCTTACAATTTTATTTCATTTTAAAACATGATCATATATTCTTAATAAAAAATTAATATTCAAATGGTATAAAAAAAAAATGAATTAAACTTAAATAAATAACAAAAAAAAAACACATACACACACACACACACACAGAGTTACACAAACCATAAAAACCAGTTGAATGTTCTTCGAAATGATTTTAGTTCGACGACTTTTAAATATTTACAAAATAATAATGTTGATTGAAAAATAAAGAATAAAAAAAAGAAAAATTAAACCGTCATCTGCGACATATCATCTGTGAGGGGTGGGGATTTGAACAGGTTTTTTTTTATTATTTTTCTTATATAAAAATATCATATTGTTGAACCGGTATCACAAATAAATAATTACACCTTCAACTTTTTTATTATTATTATTTTTCTTATATAAATTTTATTGATTTAAATTTAAAGGATTTGATTATGAAAATCTATTCTAAACAAAAAACTGATTGATTTAAATATAAATGGGAAAATAAGAAAATGAAACAAAATAAATCCTATTCACTGGTGGAGTTTGTTGATGTTGATATTTTTCCTGAATAAAATAAATTAGAAAATCATCTATCGTCCAATAAATAATTCTGATCAAGCATAATTAAAAGATACTTTTGTAAAACTTTCATTTTTATGTTATTCTTTTATGTACAATTTTACGAATTGTGTAACAATCTTTTAATAAAACTTTTTCCTCATTCTTATAAAGTGTTCTCGTATTCGTTTCCGCTCTAAAATGTTCGTGAAGCTCGCCATTAAAATTTAAACATAATTTCATTAATATGACATTTTATATATGAGCGTACATCCTTTAATATTAAGCTGATTTCGGAATAAAAGCAAATACTGTATATGGTGTACTCAGTATTTTGATTTATCTAAATGTCTTAATGCTTCAAAAATATTGAATTTAGAGGGGAACTGTACAGATACTTAATGAAGTAAATCTGTAGTGCATTTGTTCGTACATTTCGAATTAAATTTCTTCGTATAGTATCAGTAGACCCCAATCACAATCTTACGTAAGAGTAGAGTAGAATACGTATTACAATTAATAGAGTTTAAGATTCAATAAATAGATTTTCTAATATAAACATTTTTTATCTTCTATTTAACAAAATATTTCTCATTGATACATTTTAATATTTCTATATAATGTAAATTTATTAGAATATAAATTAAAGTGTTTTGCATATCAATTATTGTCAATCAATTAATTTAATTTTATCCAACAAATAATCGTTTATAAAATAAACATTACAAACTTTTCATATTTATTATTTTATCTAATACAGAATTTTAAAAAACAAAAAATTTAAAACTTAACAAAAGTAAATCTGCGTAAATTTGTGTTTCCGTTTTCCTGTTGTAGGACCAACATTATTAAATAATCGAATAAAAGTTTCTATTTGAATTTTTGTATCTAAATTATTAAATTATTAAATGAAACAGAAAATAATTATAGTTAAGTAACTTAAGTTTAAAAAAAAAGTAATTAAACAATTACGAAAATTATAATTAATAATAAAAAAAAGTTATACAAATTGTAAACCTTCAAAGAAACAAAATTTTTGTTGATGACCACAAGACATTTTTTTTTTTTTAATTGAGTTCATTTTATTTTTGTTTTTTTTTTTTGGTTAAATTTAAAACAAAAAATTTTAAAGTTTTTTTTACTAACTTACCAACTGGACTTACTGGACTTACTGTACAAAATTTTGATGATAACCAAAAACTAATAAACAGAAAATTTCACTTCACTTTAAAATTTAGATTTCTGTAAAATCTAACAAACACAAATTAAATTCAAGTAAACATTAAAAAAAATTATCAGTAATAAAAGAAAAAATTTCTGTTTACATAAATTGAAACATAAAAATGTTAAAATATTCAATTAAATTATGTAAAAGAAAAAAAAATACATTATTTAGATTAAAGATTTGCAATTTAGTACAAATTACATTAACTTTAATTTATTTATAATTTTTATTTTTGGGTTTTTTAATGAAAACCAAAAAACAAAAAAAAAAAAATCATTTTCACTTCAAAACAAAAAAAAACAACAACAACAACAACAACAAGATAATTATAATTGAGGAAGTTCCTTGCAGTTTTTCAACAATTTAACTTTTAAACTTAATTAATTAGAAACTTAGAAACAACATTTAAAAAAAAATAAATAAACGCAAGTAAAAATTTGTTTTAATGTTTGTCACATGGTTTTTTTTTTTGGTTTTCTCTCTCTACTTAAAAAATTTTGATGAATCAAAAAAAAAAAAACGAACGAAAAAGAACGAATAAAGTGACCGCGCTTTTAGCAAAAAGTCAAAAATACAACAACAACAGCAACAAGCAGAACAACAACAACAATCTTAACAACAATAATAAATAAGATTAACAGCAGAAACGATTTTAATCTATAATCACATTTTTTACCATTTAAATTGTCATCAATTTTTTAACTTAATCCTATAAAAATTTTCTATAAATCTTTCAAATATTTTTTCTTTGTTTTCCTTCACATCTGTCCATTTTATTCAGATTTAATTTTTGGTTTATTTCAGTATTTTTTTATCATAAATACAACAACAACAACAAAATTTTCTTTAGGTGTAAATAAAGTAAATAAAGCAAAAAAAAAAATAATTAAATTATAATTAAATAATTATCCACAACAAAAATATAAAAAAGAAAAACTAAAAATACATGCATGCGCACTCATACACATACACACTCATTATCACACATACATACCACACACACACACATACATATGAATGTATCATATACAATACAATATACACGTTATGTTATGTTTACATGTTACGTTTTTTTTCATGTTACGTCGTACGTATTGTGGAAAAAAAAAGCACAGAAAATTCCAATAAATACACAAATAAAAATAAAATGAAATGAAAAAAAAAAATATGTAATTCTTTCTTGTGTATTGTGAATTTTGTGGCGAATCCGAATACATTATATTGTTGTTGTTCTTGCTGTTGTTGTTGTTGTTGTTGTATTTGTTGTTGTTGTTGTTGTTGTTGTTGTTGTTGTATTCTCTATTCTGTTGTGTTTCTTCTTTTTTTTTTTTTTTCTTTTTTTTTTTTTCATATAAAATCGTGAAACTGGAGTCGAAAATAAGTTAGTTGATTTTAAGCCGGCCTCGTGAATGGTTTTCTAAAATATTTTCTATTCAAATATATATTTATTTTTTTTGTCAATAAATCAAAAATATATTTAACACACACACACAATTTTTATATTTACATAAAAAAAATACAAAAAAAAAAATTACAAAAATAATGCAGTGAAGTTTCTTTTATTTGGAAGAAAAAACATTAAAAATAAAGAAGAAGAAGAAGAAGAAATAAACATAATTTTTTTTTTAAATTTTTACTAATTTTTGATTTTTAATTTTTTAACGTTTTCGTAAAAAAACAAAAGGACTAAAAGATAAAAAAAAAAAACGATATTTCTGCGTTTTTTGTGTTAAAACATAATTTTGTTGTTGTTGTTTTTCCTAAAGCCATTTTTATCAGGAAATGTTTTGAAAATTTAAAACAAAATTTTTTGTGAATTTAAAAAGAAAATCTTTTTTTTTTGTTGTTAATTTAAAAAAAAAAAAACGACAAAAAAAGAAAATTTAAAGCAAAAAAAAAAAAAAAAGTGATTTGAAAATATTTTTTTTCATTTTGTTGTTACCAAAAAAAAAATCAAACATTAAAAAGTGAATTATTTTTTGTAAAAGTATAAAAAAAGTTATTAATTATGACGACTGTAATCAAGTATGTATCATTCTACAATCTTTTATTTTTTGTACTTAAAAAACAAAAACAAAAACAAAAACAAAACAATTGAACAAAATTATTTAATTATTTAATTTTTTTTTTGTATTTGTAATTTGTTTTTTTTTTTTTTGTTTGTTGAATAATTTCCCATTACAATTTTATGTAATTTATTCTCCACTCCACTCCACTCCACTCCTCTGTTTCATTTTGTTCAGTTTAGGTCACCTAAATCATTTTGTTCTGATTTAAAATCAAAAATAAGAAAAGAAAAATTTGTGAATTTAATCAAATTTTTTTTTTTTTTATTTAATTGAAAAAACTTTTCCTTTTTTTTTTAGAAAATTTTGTGTTTGATTTTTTATTTAATAAATTTTTTTATAATTTTATTTCAACTTTACTCCGCTTCAAATCAAAAATCGCCAACAACTTGGTCCATTTCTTCTTTACTAATTTTGTGGGAATATTTGGGGAATAGATTTTCTTCTAGATTTAAATTAAAATCTTTTAAAAGAGAATTCTTTAAGAGATTCCATTAAAATTTTTACCAAATTTAGAAAAATAAGAAATTATGAAAAAGAATTGTGAAAGTTTTTCATTTCAATTTGTGTATCAGAATAATTTCACGACTTTTTCCTTTAATTTAAATTTTTAATTAAATATTTTAGTTTTCCATAATTAAATTAAATTCAAGATTTTGTCTTAATGTGACAAGTTTTTCTAAATTCCTTCCAATGTTTTCCTTTGTTTTGTTAGAACCGCCGAGTTCACGTAATGGAAAAATGAAATGTTTAAAATTTATTTTATTACCAAAATCCGTTTAATTTATTTTGTCATCATCAGAATTCACGTCAGAATCAATTAGTAAATCAATAATTAAAATAAAATAAGATTTGTGATTTTAAGATTTTTGTTTAAGACAAAAAGACAAAAGTGTTTAGTTTGAAATACATTTTGTTGTTATTGTTCTTGTAACAATGTAACAGAATAATATATTTGGGGTTGTTGCGGATGTTAAATAATTAAACGATATTTACATGAATTATTTTTCTTTTCTTCTCGTTTCTTTTTGTCTTTTTTTTTTCTCTTTTTGTCTTAGATGCTAAATTCGATTAAAACTAATTTTTGGTTTTTTTTTTTTCGCTTTAATCAAAAATACAATACAACTGTCTTAATTCTATTATTTAATTTTGATGTTCTGATTAGTTAAATTAAGAGTGAGAAAAAAATAAATAAAATAAAACAAGAAATTTGCGCGTAGGAATAATCAAGAAAAATTTAAAAATTTAAAAAAAGTGAATATTGTTTTTTTTTTTGTAGTTGTTGTTGTTGTTGTTGTTGTTGTTATTGTTGTTTTTGTATTGTCATCATCAACACAATATCGTCATCATCATCAGTCAAAAAAAAAAAACAATTCTCTATTACAATGACACTGTGCGATTTTTTTTTTTTCTATTTTGTTTCTTTCTTTTTTAACTCAACTCAAACTCAAACTCCAACTCAAATTCAAATTTAAACTCAAAAATATTTTTGTTTTTGTCTTTGAACAGTTCTTCCTATATATAAAAGTGTTAATCTAATCATAAATAAATTTTGATTGTATTAATGTGTTTATTTTCATCATCATCAACATCAGCATCAGTCATCAATTCATCATCGTATAGTTATCAGTAAAAAATCTTTTTTAGAATGTCGTCAGTAAAAAAATAAACAAAAAATAAATCGTAATAATTAATTTCTGAAAAGAAATCATGGTCAGTATTGAATTAAATACGAAAAAAAAATATAAGAAGACGACGACGACAACGACGACGTAGAAGAAGAAGAAGAAGATGTAGGTGAAAAGAAATAATATAAAAAGAAAATTATTGGTTATGATAAAGAATAATGAGGGAACAGCTGGCTCTATTCAAAAATATTACCGCTTAAAAAATAAAGTCGCATTTTGATTAACTACCAAAAATCTATTCCATTTTTTATAAAATCAACTAAGAAAAAGAAAACTAAGGAAAATAATGATTGAATAAATTTTAGAAAAAAATGACGATCTGGAGACAATAATATAATTTCACTCCAACTCCATCGTTACAATTTTCAAAACATAAAAACAGAAAAAGAAAAAAAAGAGACGAAAAAAGTAAAGTCAATTTAATTTATATTCTTGACTTCTAAATATTTCCCATTATCATTTCACTTACACACAATAATAAAACTTTTTATTGATTTAATTTTCACTTTTCATCCTAAATCCAAAAAACAAAAACAAAAACAAAACAAAGATACACAACAGAAATAAAAACAAAAAACAAAACCATAAGAAAAAACGCCTCTACTAAAATAACACAAATTCTATTCTTCACTTTTTGATTTATTTTTCTTCTTCTTCCTTCACTCTTTTTCTTCTTCTTCTTCTTTCTTTCATTTCTCTGTTGTTTTATTTTTTTTTGGAAAAATCTCTTATTTGATAATAAATCAGGAAAAAAATTTCATCACAAAATAGATAAACAACAACAACAATAACAACAACAGCAACAACAGTAACTAATATAAAATAATAATAATAAAAATAATAACAACAACAATAATGTGACAGAGAAATTAAACTTTTAAACTTTTTCTATTAGAATTCTTGATTATTATTATTTTAGATTTTCTTATAGAAATTCTTTTTAATAGAACAAAAATACGCAACAAATACAAACAAACAAACAAAAAATATTCACGTAAAAGTAAATTAGAAGAAAAGAAAATAGAAATAAATAAATGAAAAATGTTTGATAAAATCAACAAAAAGTGTAAAAAAAAATATTTGGAAATAAACAACAACAACAACAACAACAAAATAAATAAAATAAAATAACGAGGGAAAAGAGAGAAAAGTGAGAGAGAGGGAAAAGAGAGAAAAAGAATTTAAAACAAAATAAAATTAATGAAAAATATTTTTTGATTTTCAATTATTTGATTTTTTTACATTTTTTTTTGTTAATTTTGAAAAGTAAGAAAAATTTAATTAACTTTTTTAGTTTTTGCTGTTTATGTTCTCTTTGGTTAAAATTTTAAATTTCTCTATAATATTTATTTGTAAAATTGTAAAATTGTTTGTTGTAAATAATAATAATAACAATTACAATAATTGGTAATATTTGTCCTAATTATTTCAGCCGTAAGAGAAAACAAATTTTATTAATTATTTTCTTCCATTTAATTTTTGGTCATTACGAATTACGTCGATTGCAATAAATTTCTAATAAATATTGAAATTTAGGTCGGGTTTCACCGTATAAATTTTAAGTTGTTCTTAAATAATTATTACCGACTTTTTTACAGAATTTCTTTGTTGATTATCTGTTGTGACTTTGGCGCAAAATTTGTAAATATAGAAAAAAAAAATATACAAACTATAAAATTGTGAAATGCCACCTCACCTCCACCCCCTCCACTTTTACGGAGTCCTTGAATTTGTATTACTATGTTGTTGTTTTTTGGTCTTAAAGTGCGTGAATAAAGAGAGAGAAGGAGAGAGATAGTAAATATTATCTATAAATATATAAGATCATTAACCTAATCAGCAAAAAAGAAAAAACGAAAGAAAAAAGATTAGTTGCTGATTTGGCACCTTTTAAAATTTAAATACATTTTTTTTTTGTTTTTGTTTTTGTTTTATAACAATGCAATTGTTTTTTTTTGTTCGTTTTGTTCGTTTTGTTGTTGTTGTTGCTGTTTTTTTTATTAATAAATTCTTTTACGGTCTTGACACTTTTTTTGACACCAATTCAAAGTTATATTTTTCGTTGTACCTTTTAGCACCACCGATAATAATTTTTTGTTTTGTTTGATTTTTTTTTTCTTATAAGATTTTTACTTTGTTGTTTTTTTCCAAATTGAATTGAATTGAATTGAATTGAATTGGAAATTATAAGAAACGAAAATAAAAAATCAGTTAATAAATTTTTGTTTAACTTTGAAGAATTTGAATATTTTCTCGTTGAATTTAATTGTTTTTTTTTTTATATTTTCAAGTTGCCTTGTCTTATTTTTTTTTTCATAAATCCTTGACCAATTATTTTACAGGCTGCCAATGAGAAAATTAACGAAACTTTTATTCACGCTTGTAAAGGACTTTTTAGTAATCTGAAAAATACGTGAAGTTAGTTCCATAAATATGACAAATCAAAACAATTTTTTCGTAATTTATACAAGTACAAAGTAACTTTGGTTAATAAATATTAAAGAAAAAGGTCAAGATATCAACTAGCTAATTTTCTTCGTCATCATTCATCAAACGTACGATTGTCGTGTTAAATTTTACTATAAACAAAACCTAATTACATTACTTACTATCGACAATTCTAATGTAAGTTTTATGAAGGTGTAAAAGTTAGTTTATAAATAATAAAAAAATTAGTACAAACACATTTAGCAAATAAGACAAAAAAATACAAAACGATTGGACAAAGCCAAACAAAACGGTCGCATGTAAGATTGTTGTAATTTGTAAATTTTTGTAAAGAAACAATAAAATAAAATGAAAGTTTTTATTTTTTATTTTTATTTTTTTTTTTATTATTTTAGATTGTCTGATTAACAATAATTATTATTTAATAACTTCGTTATTAAATTAATTAATTATCTTTGTAATTTTATATTTAATATATTTTTGTTATTTTATTAAATTAAAAGAAAATTTGATCTTTTAATTGACGCTTTGATGAATACAAATTGTTGTGTTGCCCACCATTTTGTTTATTACAAAATGTAAATAAATATCCATTTGATGGAAATGATTCTAAAAAAAAATTCTAAACGTAGGAAAATATTCAGTACCTTTTGGTCATGTAATCAATTATTTTACTGAATTTTATTCTTCTTTTTTTTTTTTATAGCATCTTACAAATAAGTTCAATTAGAAATCCGGATCTTTATAACGCGTGTGCACATGTGTGTGTGTGTGTATGTTTGTAAAGAAATCAAATCAACCAATTACAAATTTTTGTTGTTGTTGTTGTTATTTTGATGTTGTTACGACTTTTACCTTCACTCAACTTTGTTGTTGTTGTTTTTTTTTCTCCTTTTAATGTTTCGTCTTTTTTTCTTCATCTTCTTCTTCTTCTATACATTGTACACGTTTTTGTTGTTGCTTGTTGTTACTTTGAAATTGATTGAGTATAATTTTATAAGAAGTGCGAAGAACTGAAAAATAAAGTGAAGTGAAAAAAAAAACAGATACAAAAAACAACAACAACAACTACAACATAAACAAAAATTTAAATTAAATATACGGAAGTCATGAGAAGGAGATTTTTTTTTTCATATCCGAGATCATCAGTCAATTTACGATTTATACGATTTTATAGAAGTCTTTTTTTTTTTGTTGTCTTTTTTATACAATGGAAAAAATAATTTCAACATTTGTTTGAAAAGAATTGTTGTTGTTGTTGTTGTTTTTGTTGTTTTTATTTTGCAGGAAAAATTACATAATTTTTCTATTTTAAAGCAATTTTGTTATATTTGTTGTTGTTGTTGTTGTTTTTCTTTGATGTTAATAATTAAAGTTTATTGAAAAATAAAATTATTTTTATTTTGTGGAAAGAAAAAAAAAATATAAAAAGAAAGTTTTAATAAAAAAAAATAAAAATTGTTAAAAGAATTGAGATAAGTTGAAAAGATACACACAAAATTTACCAGTTAAAATTAAAAACTTACACGAACGCAACGGGGAAAAAAAAAAGAAAATTGTATAAATTGAAATTAAAATTGAGTTAAAGAAAATATATTCTAATAATTGATGTAAGTTTTTTTTTTATTCGTTCAGTCAATGAATTCAATAAAATATAAAATAAAAGAAAGTTTATAGATTTGTTTTTGGTTTTATTTATTGTAAAAGGAAAACAACATTTCAGAATGGATGGAAATATTTGTAGGATATGTTTTGGGTGATTATTGTGAAAATAATTTTCATTTGATAAAAACAAAAAAAAAATGTTGCAGTTACAACTGAGATTGTTGAGATTTATTTGTTGACGTGTTTCATTTATTTACTGCAAATAAAAATATATTCTCTCTCTACAAATATTTTTTTGTCTTTAGAAGGAGAAGAAGAAGAATAATTAAGAAAGTTATTTTTATTCAGTTGTATAATTGTAATGTTTGTTAATAATAAATCTTTAACTTGATATTATATTATTTATTATTCATAACAACATCATTAGTCTTTGTACTTTATGAGACACACACACACACAAGATTATACTGATCGCTTATTTTTAACTTTTATTCCAACTTTTACAATAATTAATTTATCATTACAATTTCTACACACTTACAACTTACCCCCACACCTGGTACTCTGTACAATTTTACAATTATTATTAAATCAAATATTATTAAAACGATAAAAGATAAATTAATAATATTCTCTAATTAAAGAAATGTTAAAGAAAAATTTCGAAACAGTAATTATGAGTATTTGCATAATTTTTGTTGGTTTTGATTCTAATCAGAAAAAAAAACTGAAAAATAATTAAATCACCTCAGGCATAAAAATATAAACTGAACTGTGTAGATTTCATTCTAATTTTCAATATGATTTATTTTTTACATTATAATCTTTAATTAAATTAAATTAATAATTAATGTTTATGTAAACATTGTTTTGTTGTTTTGTTTGCAAGCACAACAAAAAAAAAAGTACGTAATCGGGAAATTTTCGTTTTTTTTAATTTAATTTATAGAAATTTTTTTTTGTTTTTTTTTTTTTCGTTTAGATTTCAATTTGAACATAAATTGACTGACAAAGATAAATATACGTATCGTGGTTTTTTTTTGTTTCCCCCAATCATCTTAATACATAAAATGGGAATATACCAAAGAGAATTGTTTTTAATCAATCAATAAATGATCAAAAAATGAAAATAAAAAGACTTTTGATAGAAATACAAAAAAAAAAAAAAATCTGAATCCAGAATCAAGAATCAAAACCATATATATTGAAATATTTTTTATACGATGAAATATTTCAATTTGTGTTAAGTAAATAGAACAAAAAAAAAAGAATTGTCTCAATTTATTCAATACACACAATTCAAATAGTAGTTAAAAAAAAAAACAATTCTTTCGATTGGATAAATTCAATTCAACCAAAACAAAAAGAAATTAAGGAAAAAAAAGGAATTTTTTTTTTGTTTCTTGAATTGATTGATTCCTGATGTAATGGATGACATAAGATTTTTAAAAATAATATTCTGAATATTCTGTGGAAAATAATTAAAATCTGTAAATATTGACACGGACGACAAAATTAATTGTGAGGAATTATATAAAGTTCAATGATGTCCATTGTGAATTGTTTTCTTTAATAATCAAAAAAAATTATTTTGAGCTCACAATACCATTTGTGGTGTGTTAAAAATCAAAGTAAATAATAAGACAAAGATAAAGACAAGGACAAAGGCAAAGACACAAAGACGAGCACAAACACGAGCACAAAGTTTCGCACATCAACTGTACTGATTATGATAATTTTATTATTTTGTTATTTTTATTTTTTTATTTATTAATTTTTCGGTTGAGATGAGTTTTCATTAAATTCGCATAATTAAAAAAAAAATCGTTACCGTATAAATATTTTTTATTGTTTTTTTTTCTGAAAATTATCAAGAATAACAAATTGAATTTCATTGGAAAAAAAAAATAAAATAAAAATAAAAAAAAAAATGTCCCATAATTTTTGTTCTTATTAAAAACAATAAAAAAAAAAAAAACAGAACTAATTTATTTAATTATATTCAATTAATGTGTGTTGTTAATTTATTAGTGTCGATATCATTAAATTATTATTAAAAATAATTTTATACGAATTTATTCCCGCATTTGCGTTAATTTTAATATTTTTTTAATATTGAAAATATTTATAAATTGAAAAATTTATTGTTGCTTATCGTCAAAATATTATTAATTTAACCGTGTTAAATTTGTGTTTATAATTTTGTTGTTTTATTTTTGTTTTTTTTTTTTTTAATTGTTGTATCGACTGAAATATTATAAATTATTCAATAATTCAATAAAACAGCAGAAGTGTCCTACCAGAAGTACAAAATATTGACAGAATTTAATTTTCATTCAAATCTATTCGTTAAAAATTCAATTGTCAATAAATTGACAAAAATTTATTTATATAAATTTTTATAATTATCTAATAAATAAAGTCATTTAAATTCACTCACATAATGGGATTCGAGTCCCTGAACAACCGTCAGCTTTCTTATTGAATTATTTTTAATTAAAAATTCATAACAAAAAAAAAAACATTTTTGTTCTTTGATTTAAAATTAGCTCATTTTATGTTTGTTATTGTTTTTTTTTTTATTTACAATAAAAAAAATTATATTTTTGTTCAATTTTATGTTGGTGGGCAAAACAAGAAAAAGGTAACAATAAATTCTGCATAAATATTTGTAGCCCTGTACAAATTTTTGTGTCATTATTGGAATTAATTTATTTTTAATCAAAAAAAAAAGAAAAAATTGTTTCTTAATTTTCCATTTGTCTCTACCCAGTAACAATTATTTTGTGTGTGTGTGTGTGTATGGTACAATTTTCTACAATTATAATAATTTTGTAACAATGAAATAAAAAACAATTTTTTTTATTGTATTTTGTGTTTGTGATACGAAAGAGTTCAATGCAATATTTATATATTTTTTTTTTTATTTTTATTTATAAGATTTAACTTTGTACTTATTTTTTTTTTTTTGTACGAATCTAAATTCTTTTGTATGTTGCTACTTTATAAATATTGTGAATAATGAAACTTGAATTAAAATGAAAAAACAACAACAACAACAAACGTGTAGAATTTATTTGATTGTTTTAAATGAAAGAAATGAATGAAAAAA
This sequence comes from Pedicia rivosa, assembly GCA_963082725.1. Lineage (NCBI taxonomy): Eukaryota > Metazoa > Arthropoda > Insecta > Diptera > Pediciidae > Pedicia > Pedicia rivosa. The sequence goes on along the minus strand of OY720153.1, from coordinate 14,020,642 downwards.
AAAGAAACAAAAGAAATTAATTCAGAATGACCTCCAGTATTGGGTTTATTTGTTTTTTCATTTTATTAGGATTTATTTTGTCTCGGTGAATCGTTTTTGTTTCAATAACCTGAAAAGTTGAAACTTATACAATAAAATATTAAAAAGAGAAGAAAGTTTATAAGTGCGTGTGTGTGTGTGTGTGTTTTTGAGAAAGTATTTTTTATTAATTATTTTTACTTTTAATTAATTTGTTTGCTATTCATTGTTTTTTTTTCTTTGGTTTTGTGTTTTAATTTTTTAAAACGTGTTTTTAAAATAATTCTCTCTTAATTTATGACGCAATTCATCTTACATATAAAATATAAACAAAACGAAATATTTCCTCTTTGAACTACGACTATAAGATCTGAGAAAAAAAAGACAAAAACAAAATACCACAACATACAAATAAATTGAAGGTTAAATAATACAAGACAAAATAATGACAAGATGAATAATGAATGATGATGAATTAATGATGAATTGATGAAACAAAAAAAAGAAAAATTTATAATTCTTTCAATTGTAATAATTTACATAGTATGGTACTTACAATTAACAATTTACAATAAACATTCAATAAATATAAAGTGCGTTTACTACACAACACAATTATTCTTAATTGTATAGACACAAAAAGTAACCAATTTTTTTTATTTTTTTTTGATTTTTCCTGTAATGGAAAAATTTTCATTATATAATTAATTATTTTTATGTTTATAAAATATTTACAATTACAAAATTACTATTAGCTAATAAAATAAAAAAAAAAAAACAAAAAAATTATTTTCATTACACGCAATAATTTATTTTTATTTATTACAAAAGATTCAGATCAATATTTTTTTTTTTTTATAATAATAAAATGAAATTATTACATTAAAAAGGTCCAATGACTTTTCCATTTAAATGTCATCATCAGTAGTAGGTAGTATATAAAAAAGAGTACAGTGGAAGGTGTAACAAACGTTTCACATCATTGAGAAACGTTAATAGACAAATTCTAGTTTGTTGTTTGTTTTTTTTTTTTTAATTAAATATCGTCTCTTGTGTTTTTTTTTTTTGATTTTTTATTCATTATTGATTCTTTTTATCGTAATTTTTTTTTTTGATTATTAAAATTTATTCATGCATTAGCATTAGCAGGCAACAAGTTACTCCATTGTTATTGTTGTTGTTGATGTTGTTGTTGTTATTGTTGTATTTATTTTAGAAAAAAACTCAATTAAAAGGTTAAACACTCTCTCTCTCTCTCACTCACTCTTGTGATCTAATTAAATTATAGTTAAGTTAAGTTCATTAATATGCAGAGATTTTTATCTTTTCAATAGAGAAAGAAGAAGAAAAAAAACAAACTAAAAATTACAAATCTTCATTTATTATTATTACATTTTTTTTTGTTATAAATGAAAAAAAAAACACAGAATGTATAAGTGCATTTATTTTCTTTGTTTTTCTTATGTTTGTCCTTTCCTTAAAAAAAAAATTAATTCTTAAATTTTTTCTAATTAGAATTGAATAACGAAAAAAACAAAAAAGATTCTAGTAAAAGAAAAAAAATGTAATTAGAAGAAACAAGACGATATACCTTAGACTTAGAGCTTAGACGAGATATATCTTAGAATATGTTAATAGAAAGATATTTAATACACAAAACAACAACAATGGAAAAATAATAGAAAAATAGAAAAATTGAATATTGTTCATTTGAAACACGAGTACTTACCTATTGTAGGTAATTATACTAAACCTGTTTAACATATTTACGATGACACGTTTTCTCTACAATTTTTTTGTTTTTCATATAAAAAAACAAATGTAAACAAATAAACAAATAAACAAAGATAATTTCTCAAATAGAATATTTATTTATTAATAAATTAAAATAAAAAATAAATAAAGTAAAACAAATGAAACATAATTAATTAATAAATAAATAACAAAAAACTAGAATAAAAGTTTAAAGTGAAAAAATATTTAATTAGAATTTAAATATAATCAAAATAATGTACAAATTAATTGAGAATATTAAAAATTGAATTAACTAACAATGTTTGCTTTTGTTTTCTTCTTCTTCTTCTTGTTTTTTTTCTTTGTGTTAAATTTAAATTTATCTAAAATGATTACAAAACACAAATCAATTTAAATTTAAATTCAGATGAATCTTTTCATTTAAAAAATAAAAATAAAAAAAAATAAAAACGAAACTCAAATTACGCGCTTAATAAATTCACGGTAATTTCTTCTTCTCTCCCACCCGTCATTTTGTTTCTTCTTTTTTTTTTTTTTTTTGCTGCTCCCTATCTTCGTAATAAAAACAAAAAGCAAACAACAACAAAAAAATAATCAATTCGATTATTTCTGTTTTATATTTTTGTTTCTTTCTTTCTCTCTTTCTTTCTTTCTTTCATTCTTTCTTTTTTATTTCATTCATTTTAATTATATTGATAATGGCTGATAAGGTAATTTAGTATGACGTGACGTATTGGAAAAGTGTGTCTAATGTTTTAATGTATACACATACATACATATATTTATACAGACGAAAGTTTAATCTAACTTTATAGATAAATGAATGCATACATTTGTGTTTGTGTGTGTATGTGTGTGTGTGTGGTATGTGTGTGTGAATGTGTGAAATTTTATTATTCATATTATTCACTGTTTCATTATTTTTGTATTGTTGTTGTTCTTGTTTGTTTTTTTTTTTTTGTTCATATTTTGTTTTTTTGTCCAAGCAAAAGAAAGACAGATCGCATAGTATAATAGAATAGTTCGTGTTCTACGTTTGTATTTTTTTTTTGACGCTATTGAACAAACTTTTATTTATTTATTATTTAGTTTTAAAAAATGTTAGAAAAACAAAAAAACAACACCAAATAATAATTTTTGTTTAAAAATGTTTTTATAAAAAACTAAAAAAAATTATTAATAAATAAATAAATTAAAAATTGTCAAATTGTTGTGATTCTGTTCTAAAAAAAAAATAAAAAACATTAAAAACATAAATAAATAATACAAAAAATATTGTTTAAATATAAATTAACTAAAGACACAAAAAGTAAAAACAAAAGAAGTAACCGTAAAATATAATTTAGTCAAAATAAATAAACTAAAAAAAAAAAAAACAAATTTCTATTTCAATTTAAATTAAATATTTTTATATTTTTGTTTTTTTTTTTTGTTTTCTCTCTTAAATTAAATTGCGTCATAAAAATATGCTCACATGAGTAAATTGCGCAAATGCAATTTTCGGTTTGAATAATAATAAATTTTTCTTCCTTTGTTGTCGTACGGATCAACTTTACTATTTATTCGGCATTTATGAACTTTTGAACAAATTTCGATTTTTTTTTTCTTGTTTTGTTTAATTTAATTTAATTTTTTTCAAAGAAGTGAATTTTATTTTTGTCTTACCAAATAGAAAACAAGTTTTAACTTTTATTTTTTTATTAATAAAAATGAATGTTTGGATGACCTCATGAAACACAAAAAAAAAAACAATTTTAAGATACGAACAAAATAAAAACAAAAATTTTAACCAAAAAAATTGGCAAAAAAAAATATTCATCTGAATTTTGATTTCATAATTTTTTATTTGATAAAATTATTTAATGTGAAAATATAAAAAAAAATCTGTGTTATCGTGATTCAAAAATTACACACACACACACATATTATTGTTAATTACTAGGGCCCGGATTTTTAGTTATTTATAATTGGATTTTAGGTACCTAAAAAAAGCACTTAAAAAGTAAAAATAAGCACTGAAAGTGTGAAAATAGGCATTCAAAAATTTTAAAAGCATAATAGTTTTTAAGCACTTTATTAAACAAAAAAAAGGAAACATTAATTCAAAATTTAAAGGATATAAACTCTTATCCAAACTACAAAATCCATATTTAACTGTTTATTTATTTTTGAATTAACATGAACAATTAGCGTTGATTTTAAGTTCTCAAATGTGAAGCTTTTTCGATTGTCTGCTAAAACGGATTTGTACATTGAAAATGATCGCTCAATATCGCATGAGGTTATTGGCGCAAATTTGAATTTGCATAATTCTAACGGTGAAAACTTGGAATTTAGTTCATTATTCCCTCCTAAAATTTTAGCAATATTTGAAATAATTTCAAAGCCATTATTTTTCTGCAATATCCGATCTAGTTTTTCTCTAATTTTTTTACCATTTTCTCCTGGAACTATTTTAATTTTCTCACAACCAGATACGAATAATCCAATACTAGTTTGTATCGAAAGTGCACGAGCCTCTAATTGAGTAATTAGTTCTGGTTAAAACCCATAATTACTTGATATAAAAACCAAATCATTTTTTATTTGGTTGTCTTGTAATAATTTTTTAGCAACACTAATAAAAGCAGAATCTTCTTCGTCCAAATTATTTAAAACTAAACGAATTTCAAATTTACAATTATTTATTTTTTTAAAAAAATTTGAATTTTTTTCTGATAAAATAAAATAAATCATTAAAAAAATTCTAAAAACAAGAAAAAAGTGATTAAAAATGTGAAAAAAAGTGAAAATAGTCAATTAAACGAAATTAGTTATTTATTGTAAAATAGGCAAAAATAGGCAAAATAAAATTAGTAGATTTGGAATCAGAAAATCACGAATCGGATTTGTGTCGAAGTAGATTTAAAATCGAAGAGCTCAATAAAAAAAGTTATTTATCCAAAATTCCGGGCCCTATTAATTACAATTTTATTTCTATCTAAAACTAAATGATTCCATTTGATTCATTTGATATTTTTGTATGCAATTCACTTTTTATTATAATTAAATTTCACTTACATATCTTTGTATAGTAAATTCATAATACAACCACAATTATAAAGTATGTGTGCGTTCTGTCATTACATGTGTGCGTTTGTTTGTTTCATTGTATGTTGTAATACTATATAGATTTAGTAGATTGTTGATTGTTGTCATACTAGTTGTATTTAATATTAATAAAAAATTTATACTAGTATTCAATATTTCTATATAAATAAATTATGAATGTGATTAATTGTGAAAATTAAATCATAATTCACACATTAAAAAATCATTAAAATTAAATAGTAAATATTATTAGTCTATTCGGTTTTTTTTTCCTACTAATAAATGCCTACGGTTAAGAAACGTTCCACTAAAAACAGTCCACTACTAAGGTACGCGTATCTTGAATTGTTCTCTTTTACTCTTATGTGCTTATCACTTATCTCACTTATCTACTTATAAATAATTTCAACAAAATATTAGCGGTTAGCGCACATAAGTTTGTACTAATAATAAAAATTAACCACGTGTATATTGTAAATTATATGAAATATTAAAATATGATGATGAAGATTATAAATAAAACGATCATATAACCGGAAATAATAAACAAAAACAAAAACTAATCGGAAGTGAATTAAACTTTGATACTTTTTTTGAAAAAAAAAAAAACCGCGCTCACAATTTTATCTTATTCTTGGTTTAATAATAAATATAAAATAATAATAATTCAGTTTCTATAAATAAACGTATTTTACACATATAAGATTTTTTTATGCTATTTGAAAGTGTTTTATTTAATTCGAGTTTTTGTATCTTAAGCAGCTTTTCCCAAGAGAAAAGAAACAAACAAATTTTAAGAAGCTGCTTAATAAAGACAACAAGCTGAGGTTTTGGCTCACATAAAGTCTATCCATTTTTTTTATTTATTTATTCACTTTTTTTTATTGTAAATTTTGTTTTCTATTGAAGTGCAATTTAATAATTGTTATAACAATAAATATTTAAATACAACATTATAAATAAATCAGAATTTAAATTTAAATTTAAACTCTATCAGAATAAAATGTATATTATATTGAAAATTTTTTAAGTTGAATAAATTGAATAAATATTTTAATTCTAATAATAATAATAAATATTTAAATATTATTAATAATTAAATTGATAAACTTTACAATATTAAATGCTTTATTTATAATGTTGTAACTTGATCAGTTTTGAATGAAGCTGTATCAGTTTTGAACTAAACTAAAAAATACATACACATAAAAAATACACAGCACACATGCATAAAAGTGAAAGATTTACAGTGTTGCCATGTTGTTGTTTTTTTTTCTGTTTGATTGTAAATAAAAAGTAGACAATACTTTTATTTATTTGTAGTTTTTAAATTAAAATTTAGTCAACTAAACAAAAAAAAAATTTTTTTGAATGCTTTCTTTCACTCATATAATAAAAATAATTCATGGCTTGATATTGTCGTATCTTATTTATTTATTTTGTAATTTATAAATAAAATGTAACATATAGAAAAATAGTACAAATGTTAATTTAGATTTATTGATAGTTTAAACTTGAGAATAATAATAATTGATCTTATTTAGTGACGTTTATTTATGAAGAGAGAGAGAAGAAAATTATAGATTTGCATTGGGAACAATTTTATATATTTTTTTTATTTTGAATTTAATGATAAAGCCAGCATACAAAAAAAAAATATAAAACAATCTGTATAAAATTGTAATTGTTGTTTATTTAGGTTTTGATAGAATTGATAGACTTTAGAGGTTTTTATTTAAAAAACAAAAAAAAAATATATTGTAACACCCGCACGTGATGAATCAATTTGTCTCTTTTTTTTTTTTTTTGTTTAAATTGTTTCTTAAATCAGAATTTAAACTGTATCAGAATAAAATGTATACGCCAGACGCAGACCCACATAAAATATAAAAAACAAGTACAGAAAATTCATATCGGATAATTGATTTGTGAATCTGAATAAATTAATTGGAACTAAATTTAATATTGATTTACATTTTATTATTAAATTATAAATATATTTAGAAGTTACATCCGTCACTAATCAATTACAATTTGAAATTAACATACAATTACATTATTGTAGTTTAAAATTTTCACTACAATTTTTTTTTTTTTTTGTTTTTTATTGTTAGTTTTTTTTTTTCTTTTCGCTTTATTAAAACTGGGCCAAACAGCGGCAAACATTAAAAAAAAACACAAACAAACGAGACATGCATACAAAATTGATAATACAAAAATTTGTTGTTGTTATTTAATTGTTTTATTTGTTTGTGTTTTGTTTTTTTTTTTTTTTTGGTACGTTTCAATGTTGTTGTCATTTTTTTGCTCTGTTTTGATTTTTGTTTGTAAATTAAATGTCAACTTATTGTTACATTTTTTTGATTACCTAAATTACTTTTAGACAACAAAACTAAAAAAAAAAATTTATTTAACTGTGACGAAGTCGTTACATTTTTAAATAAAGAATAAAAAATAATAATAATCAGCAAGGTGCTTTTTTTTCTTTTTTATTCAGTATGACGTTTTTTTTTTTCTCTGTTATGATTATGAAGTTTACTGCGTGATGTTTCATTTGTCATAAATTCAAAAAAAAATTATTTTATTTTAACCGAAAAAAAAAAATGAAATCCAAGGTTTTTCTAATGGAGACAAAAAAAAAACTGTACGGTTTAGTTAAAAGAGTGAAAACTATTGTCATTTGTTATTTCTCCATAATTAAATGGTTTTTTTTTTGATTTTGATTTTTATAATTTAAAATTTTTATATTTTAATGGATGTCCAGTGAAATACTTATGACGTTCTCCAAGACCAAAAATGTTATCGAGATATACGGTTATAGCGAACTCCCCACTTATAACGAATTCCCTCGATAATAATGAACTTTTTTTCTGGTCCCCGTTAAAGTTCGTTCTAACCGAGTTTCACTTTATTATAAACCAGACCAACTGTTATCGCATTTAAACACGAAAATATATTTTTAATATGATTTAAATTCTCTCCAACTATCCCACAAATCCTTCATTAATAAATTTACAATATTTATGATAATTTAAAAGATTTTTTATCTATAAAAAGAAAAAAAAAATAGAAGGGAAAGATACAGGAAATTAGGGATCGTGTTAAATATATTAAATAGAATAAATCTACGTCAAAATTCTAATAAAAACTGATAATAATATTTTGATCAAACTTTCCTTAAAATTCTTGAAAAAAAATTTAGTTAAATTTAATTAAAATAATTGGAATTTTTTATAATTTTTATTCACGCAAACTTTAATAATATTATTATTTTTTTATATTATTTCACTTTCAGTTATGTTTTATGTTTATATTTACTTTTAACATAAACTTTCCATTATTAAATATTATTATTATTTTTTTGTAAAAAGAAAAAATTACATAATATTTAAAATGCGTTTATAAACAATTTGTACATAATTCTCTATTATTATTCATAATGATTTTTGTTTATTTTTGTTTATAATAATTTTTTATCTTTTTTTTTTTGTATAAACTTGAATTTGAGCTTGAAAATTGTTTTAATTTCTACTTTAATTTCCTATTCACATATTATATTCATATATAAGTAGCATTGATATGACAAATGACAAAAAATTTATCACATCATAATAAATAAGCACGTGGATTTTGTATATAGAAATAATGCATAATCATGTAACTGTATTGTAATTTAATGTAATATGTTATTATTTATTTTCTAATGTATAATGTATGTGTGTGTGTGTGTAAAAGTCCAATTGATGCAAAGGAAATAATGCATTTTACTACATTCGTTCGTTATGCTACATTATTCTTGTAATTGACTTTCATGCTTTTATTAGTTTGTCGATTTCATTTAATACAATTAATATGAAATCGAAGTAAATTTAAATAAAAATCGTATAATTAAAATAATTATTAAAAATAAACAAAAATGTACACGAATTAATGTTACTCAAATTATTCTCCTAAAATGTCTTCACAATTGTCTACATTAATAAAGAATTTTTACTTTTTTTAAAGTTTGTCGATGTGTAAAGCTTTTGATTGTCTTTTTCAGATAAAACTAATCTCGTTATTTTCTAATATTTGAACTTTTGTATTTGCATACAGATAAAAAAATAAAGATAAATTACTGATTATGTAATAATTTATATACTTAAGAAGTTCCTATACTAAAATTAAAATTAAAAGTGAAAATTAAATAACAAAAAAAAAAAAAAAGGTTTTAAAATTGAATTTTAAAAAAAAAGAAAAACATTTATAAATTTAGAATGTGTGATATGTTAATGAGAAGTAGTACTGATATAGATAAAGAGGATGTTTATACAATACGTTATAAAACATTGGGAGAGTAAGTATTGCGATTATATAGAAAAAATAAGAACAAATTTTCTTAAAGCGTATCGATTTGTGTTGATTTTATTTAATTTGTACTAAAAACTTATAACATTGGTAGAGTAAGTAACTTTAACATCAATTAACATTTATAATTATTTGTAATAAAAATCAGTTTCTACTGCGTGTAACTTCTATAGAAAACCTTCTTTTTTTTTTCTTTTCTTTGTAAGATTTAAGATTTTTCTAAATTTTATATTTCATGGATGAATAAATTGGATTCCATTAGAGACAATTTGATAAAGAGTTGATACAAAATTACATTAATTAGACATAAATCAAATCAAAATAAAAACGGTTAAAATTTTAAACAATTAAATGGCGTCTCTTGATAACGTTTAGAATTTTTATTTACTAAAAAAATTGAAGTTATTAAACTAATAAAATTATTCTGGTATAAAAATGTTTTCCTATCTTTAGTTTAACTTTTTTTAAATTGAATCATTTTTTAAGACAAAGTAACATGAGTAACAAACACAATTATTTGTTATCCATAAATTGTAATTAAACTAAATAAAGTTATCAGTATATTTAATTATAATTGTTAATTATTTCAATTAAATAACGGGGAAGTAATTTTTTTGTACAAAAGAAAATTCACTTGCGATAAGATTGTACGATTAAATATGAGGTCAACACAAAAATGAAAAAAAATAAAAGAATCAAATTTTAAAGTTTATTCCGCTAAAAAAATTATTTGCACAAAATTTAATTTTTTTTTACCACAAAAAAAAAAATTATTTATAGAATTAAATCAAAAAATCAAAAGATTATTAAACTTTTGCATTTTGTTACTTTATTTACATATTTAATTAATTAAACATAAAAGATAAAATGTCAAATGTGGAAAAATCTACGACCAGAATATAAAATAAAAATAAATCAATACAAAAATCAAATTCAAGACAACATTTCAGATTTCAGTTAATTTCATTTCAACAACAACAACAACAAAACCTTAACAAAGACAAAACATTTTTAGAATAATTTAATAAATTTATTAAATTTTATTATTTCAATTTGTTTCAAAAGCAAAAAAAAAACATAAAAATCTCATAAAAAAATATTAAAAGAATGAAAAAAAAATAAAAACGTTAATTAAATTATTTTACCTCCACTTTGACAACAGAGTCAGGTTGATATTGAGATTTATTTTGATGGGATGACAAATATAGTAATGTAATCACGTTTTATGATTATCGATGCCAAGGAACAATTGACAATTTTTTTTATACTTTTCATTCTATTTGTTCACTTTATACAAAAAGAAACCAAAACACAAAAAAAAAAGAAAAAATGATGCAAGAAAATTGAATGAAAAAGGAAAAAATTTATTGTGGTTGATCTGAAAATCTTAAAACAAAAATGAATTAAAGAAAAGGATTGAATATTGTGGCCGTATAAATTTGTTAATTTTAACTTAACCGACAGACGGGCGACTGGGTACCGCCATTTATCATAATCAATGGAATTTTTTTCTTTCATTTTAAAGTCGGTAAAATTCTATACTGTTAGTCATAAATTGTTATAATTTATGATTTATTTGGGGTATTGTATGTTCTTCTAAATAATTGTTACATAAAATAATAAAAAACTACAAAAAAAAACAAAAAAATGACGGAATAGAGGAGGATATGCTAATAAGTCAAAACAATTAACAATTGCGCGTGATAAAATTAAAACTTATAACAAAAAATGTTTTTTTTTCTTCTGTTGTCTTTTCTATTTTTTTTTTTTTTTCTATTTTCTATTTTTTTTTCCTCTTTACAAACAGAAATTGTTTTTTTTGTTTTGTTTTTTGTTTTTTGTTTATGTTTTTTTTTGTTTTGTTTTTTTTTGTTTTGTTTTTTGTTTTAGCATAGTATTTTTCTGTTTGTTCGTTCGTTGTATCATTTTTACAATTCAAGACCACAAAATTCGCCTACATTTTCTTTTGTTTTTTTTTTTGTTTAGTTTATCTTTTTTTTCCGTAAATTTTTTTAAAATTTTGTTATCTTGTGTCTTTTTTTTATATAATTTTTGTCATTTTTTATATAATTTAAAATTAAATATTTTCTAATTGTTTTTAATTAATTAAAACCTCTATTTACTTAATTTACTTAATTTACTCAATTTAATTCTTTTATTATTTTTTTATCTTAATCTTTTCGTTGTTCTTCTTCTTGTTCTTCTTCTTCTTCTTCTTCTTCTTCTTCTTCTTCTTCTTCTTCTTCTTCTTTCTTTCTTCTATTTTTTTTGCTTTTTTATGCGGTTGTTTTAACGATATACTTTTGTTTTTTTTTAATTTTGTTACAAGAACATTCTTTAATTCTAAGTAAGCGCACATCACTTTTTCCATTTGTCTTCACTTAATTTATTTTTAAAGCTGTAGAATTAAATTTTTAAATTGTATTCGTTGAAGATGGTTGGTAAATGAAATTAACCATTTTTTTTTCCTTTTTGGTTATTTAGTTATTTTTTTTAATTAAACTTATGAGTAAGAATTATTAATTTTAATAAATTAAAAGGAGATTAAAACAATAAAAAAATAATCTTAAATATTTTAAGATTAAACATTCCGTTAAATTCTAAATCTAAAACTCAACCAATTGCGTATGCCTAAAGAACTAAACCAACTACATTTGCCTCGTAATATTCAAGTTATTCTCTCTTACAGAAGCTATTTAATTTGACTAGAAAAGAAATATTAGCTCCAAATTATTTCTAGTGGCTCACTTCAATGTAAATATTAGATGTTAGATTCTACTAAATATGTTTGAATGGACCAAAAGATTCTGTCTGTGTACGTGTAGATACATTAAACATTTACCTTGACTTCCTTTCAATCACAATTTTCATTTCCATTTAAATATTTCTGATAAAATTTTATACATTTCTGTTGACTGTTAACATTTTTGTTAAAAATATTTTTTTGCCACATAAAATAAATCTGCAACAAATTTCTAAAAAAAATTCTTAACAAATTTTTTACAATCTAATTTCTTGACCTTTCACTAACTAATAAAATTAAAAAAAAAAAAAGTTCTTATCAATTACAGAAATTTTATATATGGACTTAACAGTTCAAGACAACTAAAAACTAAAAAACAAAAAACGTTTTCTAAAATGCGTAAAGTGTCATTACTTACAAATATCTTCTGTATGTGTCAGTTAGTTAACATTCTAAAAAATTTGATTTATTATTATATGAAATTTGAAATTTAATCTCTCCTATTACAATTCATAATAAAAAATAAAAAATATATATGTATGTATGCATGTATGTATGTATGTTATGTACAAAAGTCTTGTTATAAAATGACTGATGACGTCATATACGTATTTTCTTTCGTCCAACAAAAAAAAAATAAAAAATATGACATAAAAAATAAAAATGTTATGTTAATGTTTAGAAGATGAAGAAAAAGACGAAGAAGAAGAAGAACAAAAAAAAAGTTAAAAAAGAGAGAAAAAAAAAACGATGTGTGATATAAGAAAAAATGGGGGGGGGTAGGGTGTGTGTTGACTTTTAAAGAAATTTTAATTTTTGTTTTTGTTTAAAAAAAAAATGTATTTTATGTTAAGTCAAATAAATTTTGAATGAATTAAAATTATATAGGAAAACCTTCAATTAATTTAGAATACCAGAAGAAATAACACAAATTAATTAATACAGAAAAAAAAACTCCGTTTAATAAATCAGTTGATTTTTTTTTATTTTTTTTCTATCTGGTTGGTTTTTTTTTAAGAATATTTTATAAATAAAAATCAATAAATAAAAAACTTCGACATAATTTATCTCTTCTATTCTGTCTGTTTGTCCATTCTATACGTTTATTTTTTTTTTTGTCTATCAGTCTATGGAATCTTTTCCAAATTCTCTACATTCAACTTTTGTCCTAAAAATAATTCTCTTAAAAATAAAACATTGAAAAGAGTTGGAAGGGAAATTCTTGTTATGTATAGGAACTTGTTGCGTTACCATGAATTAACATAAAACTTTATTTGTTGTAGATTTTTTTCCTGTTCATATTTTCTTAAATAATTGAAATATTGTAAAAAAAAAACACAAAAACAAACCACAATTGTCTCAGTTCAGTTATACGTTACAAGTGGAATTAAAAATTATTAAATGAAATTCAAATCAACCAAGAAAGTTTTCTCTATTGACCTTACATCATTTATTTTGCACAGATTCGAAAGATTTTTAATTTATTATTATTCATTTTATTTCTTGAACAGAAAATGTATTGGACATTTTTTTTTTAGAGTTGACACAAATATTGGTTAAGAATTAAGATCAACAAACATAAGAAAGAAACACTAAAGCTGTCATGCATCAAAGAATTAAATAAAAAAGAAAAATTTATGTACAATTTAACGGACATTTAAATGTCCGTTATTTTTTATTCACGTTTTTTTTTTTTACATTTAAAAAATTAACACTTTATTATAAAAGAGCAACAAAAAAATACAATAACAACAACAACAAAATGTTTTAAATCCCAAAACGAAATGAGGCGATTAAAACTGAGAGTACGATGACAGGGCTATCTATTTTTAAATTTTATTTCTCTAGAGTGTCATAGATTTACCCCCCTCCTCCGAATATAAAATTCTTCTATATACTTTTTGTATTTTTTATGTTACATATTTTATTTAATGTCATCTAATCTATTATGTTAATCTTTTTATTTTTGTTTTTGTTTTTTTTCAATTTTTGACCTAATTTTTAGAGAAATAATGAAAAAAATTTTTTAACGTAAAAAATATTCAAAAAAGAAAATCGTTTAGGAAAAATGCAACGTTCCGGAATAGAAAGTAAAATGAATTATTTTGTATATGAAATGGAATTGGCAAATTTTCTTAATTTCAACAGAAATATCGTCTCCAGAGTACATTAACATCAAATCATCTTAAACCACATTAATTGTTAAATTTTGATCCAGAATTAATAGAAACTTCACTCAAAATTTGATTCATTTTTGAATCAATTTTTCAACTTAAAAGGGGGTCAAAAAGTTTTCTTAGGTATATAAAATATACCATAAATGGATCCATGGACGCAGTCTACGCTCATAATTCTGATTCTGATTTAACCAACCGCAATTACACAAAACAAAAGTTGAACGTCATTTTTTGTCATTCTGTTGTTTTTCATGTGTTCTTTGAATATTGACAAAATTTTACAAAAACGAACAAATTTAATAATCATTTTTCCCCATGTTTTCCTCCCCACTTATTTTCCACTCATTTCTTTTTCTTTTCCTTCATCTTGGGAAAACAATGATTTTTTAATCAAATTGATGTTTTCTTTTAAAAAGACAAAAAATGCACCTGATACGATACAAATATTCACGCACACAACCATACAAAAACAATTCATCGATTTACGAAAGAAAACAAAAATATAAGATTAAGATTGTGATGAAAGAATGAAATTTTTTTTTCTTTATACAGTTTTTGTTATCTAAGTTCTAAGTTCTAACTTTAATTAAATTAAATTAGAATTCTTTTTCTCTAAATAAATCTTCTTTTTTTTTCGTTGTTAAGTTTTGGGAATAATTGATTCTTTGGAATACAATAATTGTTCCATTCAACTTTATTTGTCTTCATTTATTTTTAGTAATAATCATAAATAATAGAAATTAATTAGACTAAAATGTTTTCCGCTTTTTCTTTCTTTTTTTTTTATAGAAATCCAAGTTGGTGGAGACGTCGAACATCATTAGAAAAAACATTGACATTAATTAGTATTGTTGCTGCTATTGCTGTTGTTGCATTAATTATTTCACTTGTATCTGTACTTTGTGCAGCTAAAACAAATGAAGGTATTTATAATGCAATTAAATATTTAATATTCTAAATTTTTATTCTAAAAAGAAACTTACAAAAAAAAACAAAAAACTTAAAATATTCTCAAAATAAGAAGTTGATGAAACTGAATTAAAAATTCATTTCAACAATGAAGACATTTTTTTATGTTTATTGGATTTTCCATCTTAAATTAAATAAAATTATACAAACAAAAGAAAAACATAAAAAAAAAAGACGAATAAAGTTAAATTAAAAGTGTTGATGCACGTCGGTCATTTAATAACTTTTTGGTCATTAATGGGTTTTTGGTGTTTACCCCACCGGACAACAACAACATACGACGAATTAAATGAAACAGTTTTTTCACGTTAATTTATTAATAAAACTACATTTTATTACAGTCTTTTTTACAGTACAGGTAACTTTTTGTATATTCGTTCGTAAAGTCAACTCGAGTTATTTATACTCATAACGATTTAATAAAATAATTAATAATTTCCGGTAAAAACCTGTAAACTCAATAAAGTTAATAATCACACAACAGTTGATTCACAACTTACAGTCTACTAAAATTAATTGTTTTCTTATAAAATCCCAATAGACTTGTATAAATTTTTTTCTTCTTCTTCTTCTTCTTCTTCTTCTTCTTCTTCTTCTTCTTCTTCTTCTTCTTCTTCTTCTTCTTCTTCTTCTTCTTCTCATAAAACTGTTTTTTGTTGTTTTTCCTTCGAAGATAAAAATTTATTATTACAAAATTATTCTTCGCAGTTGTAAAAGTTGTTGAACGTCTTTAATCTTTACGATATATATATAGGAAAATTATCTTTAAACGTTTAAATATTACATTATAAGATCTGAGTTTGTTCTTGTTTTTGTATATATAGATTTTCTAAACTTGTTTTAAAACTTTACATTAAATAAAAACGTTTCTTAAAACTGATTAGAAATTATGACAACACAAAAACGATTTAATTTCATTCAAAATGAGTTCTAGGCTGTAACTCTGTTTAAGACACTTCAAGACGAGATAAATCAAATTTTATTATGTAACTTCATATATTTTTTTTTTGTAAAATATTGGAACAAAGATATCCATAAATATTGTTAATTCTAAGAAGTCGGAATAACCAAATTAACAGAATAATTATATTGTAAAAAAAATAATATGGATAAATAAACAACAACAATAAAAAAAAAACCCCAAAATTATCGTCATCATATTTGTTTGATTAAAAAAATAAACAAACAATAACAACAACAATAATTACAACAATAACAACAACAACCATAATACTTTCATAACTTACCTGTTTCTACAAGATAAACAAGTCTCTTACATATATACTGAAAGTTATAATAAGTTGCCATAAAATTAAGAAAGAAAGATAAAAAAAAAGAACCAGCATCTTCTTCTTCTTGAAAGTGTGCTAAAATATAACAACTAAAAACAAACAGAAAATTTTAACAATAATTATAACAATGACAACACCAGAAAAAAGTTCCAATAAGAAGAAAAGAAGAAGAAGAAAAAAAAATACGAAATTTCATATTGCGGATCAAGTGAAAAGATCAGACAAAAATTCAATATATTTTTTTCTTTTGGTTCTTGTTTGTTTTTAATCCAAGAAGAAAAAAAAAAGCCAAAAACTTCAATATTCGCTCATTTCGTGGCTCATTTTTTCTGGTTATCTTTTTATCATTCTTTCGTTGTTGTTGTTGTTGTTTTTTTTTCTCTATTTCTTCAATTTTTTTTTCTTTTTGAATTAAAGAATTTTTCATTAAACATTTTTTTCTCCTTATTTTTTTTTATTCAATTTGATAAAAAAAAAATACGTCGTTACCAAAAGCAGAGACACAGAGAGATCAACGAAAAGAATTCAACAATTTGACATTGACATTCTAACTAAAAGCAGAAAAAAAAGGCAACTTAAAAAAAAAATATTAAATCTTTATGAATGGCATTTTATTCTTAATTCCTTTTAAAGAACAAAAAAAAAAAGAACCAAAAAAAAAAAGAAATGAATTTAAGTCTCGTTCTTAATATGCGCAAGAAACAAAAAAAAACAAGAACAAGAACAAGAACAACAACAACAACAACAACAGCAACAACAAGAAAAAAATTGTTTTAACTTTTTATCCATATTTTTATTATTAATTATTTTGTTATCGGATATTAATGATATTTTCATATTTTTTTTATTCTTTCTTCTTCTTCTTCTTCTTCTTCTTCTTCTTCTTCTTCTTTTTATTCTACTTAAATTTCATCTAATAATTTATTTGTTTTATTTTTTATTTATTTATTTTTCAAAGATAATTTACAAAAAAGTTCAGCAGAAGCTTTAAATGGACAAATAGATAAAAAGACAGATGGTAAAGTGTCTTATTCAAATGAGGTCACACATTTTAAAGATGTATGCCTTACACCCGGATGTATATTTACAGGTAAATATGATTTTGTGTTTAATTATGCATTTATTTATTTTAAATATAAAAAAAAAATGGAACAACGTACAACAACAGAAAATCAGTTCACAACAATGTACGCCATTTTGATTTATATTTATTCGCTAACTTTATTTTATGTCACATAAATTATTTTTTTTCTAACTTTTTTTTATGTCACATAATTCATTTTCTTTCCTCATTAGTTTTTCCTTTGAAATATTCTATATACGCTCAACTATTTCTTTATTTTCTAATTTATGTATTTAGGTAATTTAATTTATTTTTATTTATTTTTGTCTTAGCATCAAAAATGTTAGAGGCAATGGATTCAGATGTTGAACCATGTGATGATTTTTATACATTCGCATGTGGAAGTTTTCTTAAAAATACAATAATACCTGATGAAAAAACTTCTGTTAATACATTTTCAATTATTGGTGATAAATTACAAGAACAACTTAGAATTTTAATTAATGAAGAACCAAAAGAGGATGAATCAAAACCATTTAAATTAGCTAAAAACTTATATAAAGCTTGCATGAATAAAAGTATAAATTTGTTTCTAAATAGATTTTATAGAAAGTCAAATAGATGTTTAATTAAAATATTTTAATATTTTAGCCCTTATTGAGGAACGTGGAGTTAATCCACTTTTATCAATGTCTAAAAAATTAGGTGGTTGGCCAATATTAATGGGAAATAGATGGGATGAAAAAGCATGGAGTTGGCAACAAGCTGTTAAAGATTTCCGTAAAATTGGTTACAGTATGGATTATATTTTAGATTTTTCTGTTGGTATTGATCTTAAAAATTCAACAAAACGTATAATTGATGTAGGAATTTTTTACTTCAACAACACAACAAATTTATTTATTAAAAGTATTTTATTTTAGTTGGATCAATCATCACTGGGACTAAGTCGTGAATATTTAGTAAAAGGATTAGAAGAAAAAATTGTTGCCGCATATTATAGTTACATGGTTGATATGGCAGTTATTTTTGGTGCTGGTCGTCAAACAGCTGAAAGAGAATTAAAAGAATCATTAGAATTTGAAATTGCTTTAGCTAATGTAAGATATTTTTAAATTTTCCACAATGAATTTTCATTTATTAAATTTTTAAAGAAGTTCAATTAAAACACAAAATTGTCTAAATTGTTGATTATAAAAGAAAAGATAAATGTAATTGAGAATGACCTTCATTGTGGATGATAATTACAAATTTATGTACACAAAAAAAAACAGTTAACTAAAAAATATTCTTTTTCTTCTTCCAAAAATACGAAAAAAAAATAATTATAGATTTCACTACCAAATGAAAAACGTCGTAATGCAACAGCATTATATAATCCAATGTCAATACGTGAAGTTAAATTAAAATATCCATATGTTGATTGGATTGATTATATTAATGCACTTTTACCAGCTGGTTTAAATGTTGATGAAGATGAAATAATTATAATAAGTGTACCAACATTTTTTGTTGATTTAGGCAAATTACTTGCAAAAACACCTAAAAGAACAATTGCTAATTATATGATGTGGCGTATAACTGGTTATTCATCATTTTTCTTAACAGAAGAACTTAGAAAAAGACAATTACAATATAGTACAGCATTAAGTGGTAAACAAGAACAGGAACCAAGATGGAAAGAATGTATTGATATTACAAGTGGAAGGTAAAGACAATTTTACTGTTTAACAATTTCGTAAATTTAAACATAAATTTTAACGATTTTTCCGTTGCGGTTTGTTTAAAATTTAAGTTTTTTTTAATTTAAAAATTTTAAATTCAATACAGCAACTTTTATTTAATTTCTTAACGTTTTGTGTTTATTTAGTTGCTTAAATAATTATGTAGACTGAAATTATAATAAGCCATAAATGTATTGATACAAATGTTATATTTGTGTCTCATTCTCAGTATTATTGATTGTATATCACGGGGATTTCTCTAAAAGACTAAATACAAAAATTTCTTTGAAAATATTGTCATAAAATATTTTGTTTACAAACAAAAAAAAACGTGAAATACGATTCCGATTTTTATTTTTACTTACATTACTAAATATGACACAATATTTAATCATGTGTTTCTGTTGTTCTTTTTATTTTATGTTTTAAAGTTTAGCAATATCTGTTGGTGCATTGTACGTTAAAAAACATTTTAAAGAAGATGCAAAACGTAATGCACTTGAAATGGTTGATGGTATTCGTGAAGAATTTGAAAAAATATTAAAATCTGTTAAATGGATGGATGAAAAAACAAGAGCAGCTGCATTAACAAAAGTTAAAGCAATGTCAACACATATTGGTTATCCTGATGAAATTATGGATAATAAAAAATTAGAAGAATATTATAAAAATTTAGATATTGATCCAGATATGTATTTAGAATCTGTTTTACGTATGAATGTATTTGGTTCTGATTATGCATTTAATAAATTAAGAAAACCAGTAAATAAAACTGATTGGATAACACATGCAAGACCAGCTATTGTTAATGCATTTTATTCATCAATTGAGAATAGTATTCGTAAGTTATTTTTTTTTAAAAAATATACAAATCAAAATATAAACAAATTATTTATTTCTAATTTATTCTTTATTGTTATTATTATTTTTTTCTATAATTATCAGAATTTCCTGCCGGAATTTTGCAAGGTCAATTTTTCTCTGCTGACCGACCTCGTTATATGAACTATGGTGCCATTGGTTTTGTTATTGGTCATGAAATAACTCATGGTTTTGATGATCAGGTAAAAATATTATTAAATTTCTAACTAAACAATAACAAACTGCGTATAAAAATTTTCACAATAATGCAGGATATAACACTGTAGTTAAACAATTTTTAGACATTCATTATGTGAGTGGATGTTGATGTTTTTTTTATTATTTATTACTTTAAATAATCCATTCTATTTTTAATAAATATTATTCATTTTTTTTGTCATTTTCTTGTTAAATAATAATTTACGTTTTACGTCATTTGAAACAAAAAAAAAAAACAAAACACAACCGAATACTAAAAATAATACTTTTATTAAACAGGGAAGACAATTTGATCAAAATGGTAATCTTGTTGATTGGTGGGAACCAGATACAAAAACAGCATATTTAGAAAAGGCAACATGTATTATTGAACAATATGGTAATTTTACTGAACCAATGACAGGACTTAAATTGAATGGAATTAATACACAAGGTGAAAATATTGCTGATAATGGTGGAATTAAAGAATCGTATATGGCTTATAAAAAATGGGTTGAAGTAAATGGACCTGAACAAAAATTACCTGGTCTTAATTATACACCAGAACAAATGTTTTGGTTATCAGCTGCACAAACATGGTGTTCAGTCTATCGAACAGGTACTTATATTTTATTAGTTTTTAATCTCAACGATAATTTTCAATTTGAATCACAATGACAACTTTAATTATGCTCATTTTTGCCAATGTAGCATTTTCCTCACATAATTTTGAGTTGAACTTGAACATTTGGTTGCTTTGGAAATATTATCTTAAAAAAGTTCCTTTAATTATTTTTCTCTATTTTTTCAGAATCAATAAAAATGAGAATTACAACCGGTGTACATTCACCAGCACAATTCAGAGTGTTAGGTCCTCTTAGCAATATGATTGATTTTTCCAAAGATTTTAATTGTCCAGAAAATTCAGCAATGAATCCAGAAGATAAATGTGAAGTATGGTAATCGAATATTTTCTTTTCTTACGTAGAAAAAATGAATAAAATTTAACAAACAAAAAAATTTAAAGCAAAATCGACAAAAAAAAAATTATTAAAAATTAGAAAATAATCGTCGTCGAAACCGAATTAAACTGGCAATATAAAAACAAAAAAAAAAAAAACAATCAAAAAAAAAAGAACAATTTAAAAATAAATTAATTAAAAAAATTAAATAAAGTTAATTTAAGAAAATTAAAAATTATTTTATACAAAAAAAAATAAGTAAACTGCTACAAAAAAAAAAACAAAAGAAAAGCAAAATTAATACAAAAAAAAAAAACAAAAAAATAAGAGAAATTTAATTTTTAGAATAAAAGCAAAAAAAAAAAAAAAGCAAGAACAAAAATATAGTAAATATATTTAGTACTTACTACTTAACACAAAATTGTCTGTAGTAAATTTAGAGTATATTTAAAAATGAAAATAATTAAAAAAAAAAATTTCATACAAAAAATAAAAATATAAAAAAATGATTAAAAAAAAAAAAAATAAATTAAAAAGAAAAAAAGTTAAATAATTTATTAAAATTGTATTTTTTAATTAATAGGAACAAAAAAAAAAAACAAAAACAAAAATGCTTTAAAAATGTATTTAATAATAAATATTGATTTTTTTTTGCCTATGAACAAAGAAAAAAAAAGGGAAAAACATTTTATAGTTAATAAATTATGGTTTTATATTTTATAGCAGCAAAAACAAAAGACAAAAAAGACAAACAAAAAAATAACCATAACAAAAACCATGAATTTGAAATATTTTTTTCTGTAATATTTTTTTATGAAAATTAAATAATTATAAGGAACATGTTTTGTTGTTTTCATTTATTATGTGATTATGTGTGACAGGATTTAGCAACAACTATTTCTAAATCAACAAAATAACCCACTATCCAAAAATCAATTCAAAGTATTAAAGTTGAAGATATTGGAAGTTGTTGAATCAAATCTGGGTGAAGAAACCAACTCAAATGCTCGTTATAATTTTCAAATTAACGTAACCAGTTACCATTTAGAGATGGTGCTACTTTAAAGCACCCAAAAAGACACAACTATTGTGTAATAAAATTTGAAAAAAAAAACACAGAAAATCCATTCAAAAAGAAAAGTCTTTTACTATTCAAACCTTAAACATATTTACAAATGTTGTTTATTATTTTAATATTAATTTTTTTTTCTTTTCAACTAATTACAACAAAAACTCAATAACAAATAAATTTGACAATAGAAGTTTAATATAAATTTCGTAAATTTGTCAAATATAAATTAACGACACTTTTTCTTTTTTCTCACTTTAGTAATATTCAATTAAATAATTAAAAATATCAAAATTACTAATATTTATGTGTGTGTTTGTTTGTTTGTTTGTAAAAAAAAGGAACGGTAAACGAATAAATTTAAGATGACTTTCCAACTGTAATTGATTTATGATCTCCCTTCTCTTGTTCTGATAGCCAAGCCATCTAAAAAATAAAAATACAAAAATTAAATAAAAGTAATTAAAGTAAAGAATACATTTATTGCTGTATTAATATTAACCTTTTGTTTGTGTTGTTCTGTTGCTTCCAAACATCGATCCAATACCATTTTTTTGGTTAACACACCTTCTTCTGATGCATAAACAGCAGCTTGCCAAGCCACACCTAATTTAGAAATTTCACGACCAGACATACCAACACACAATTCCGCCATTTCACTACAAACAACACCATAGTCAAATTGTTCTAATTTAAATCTCCTAAAATTAGTAAAATAAATTTTAATTAATTTTGTAACAGAAATTTTTTGAATAAATTTACTTTTTCCCTTCTGATGCTGGCTGAAGAACAAATTTATCGAAATATAATCTAACAAGTCGTTCACGTTCATCTTTTTCTGGTAATGTAAATTCAACCATTTCATCTAAACGATCGTTAATAGCATAATCAAATTGTTCTGGTGTATTACTAGCTAAAACCAACATAAATTTATGATTTTGTTCACTTGTTCTATATAAAAATGCATTTAACGCTGCACGTAAATCTTCGGAAATTTTCTCAGATGATCGTTTTCTTAAAAATGCATCAGCTTCATCAACAAATAATAAAAGACCACGTCTATTTGTATCTGCCCAATCAAAAACTTTATGTATAGCTGTTACACCTTCTTTTCCCATTGGTGCTACATCTCCACCAGTCATTATCGCATAATCCATACCAGAATGATCAGCTAATCTTTTTGCAAACATAGTTTTACCGGTTCCGGGCGGTCCATGCATTAAAATATTTCTATACATTCCATTATTTTGACGTGTATTTTTGGTTGCAATCGCGACATCTCTAAGTCTCTCTTCTAATTTTGGTGCTAAAACAACACCCTGAAGTGCATCCATTGGTTTCGATCTGAATCGTTTGAATAATTGTATTGGATGTCTAACAGCTTCTAATAATGAAAATCTTGATGTTTCATTTACAAGAGATGGTTTACCAATTCTTGCCTCAATGAAACGAGCTGTTACTCCAGTTGCACCTTTGGCTGAATAAACTCCGAGTGCTAAAAGAGATAAACCACCAGCGGCAGCTAACACTTTATCCCAATCTGTTAATAATGCTTGAGCACCAGCTCCTAGCACAGATCCCGCAGTTCTATAAAATCATAATTATTTAATAATTTTACGAAACAAAAATATTATTATCAAAACTTACTTTATTCCTTCTAAGACTGTTTCTCGATTTTCTTGGGCTTTCAATCTAATTTGTTCCAAAGTAAGATCTCTATTTTCTCTATCAACTTTTGCTTTTGCCTTTAATTCTGCTTCCAAAAGTTTTAGTTTGTTTTTTTCTTTCATCTGGATTTCATGTTCAATTGTAGCTCGTCTCATAGCTTCCTGTTTTGCAACACTTTCTTCCTGCTTTCTTAAATTATCTTCTTGTACTCGTTGTTGCTGTGATAATTGTTCTTCATAACGTTTTCTGGCCAATTGATCTTGATATTGTGCTCTCGCTTGTTGTTGTTTTGTTTCTTCAATTAATAATTTTTTTCTTTCGTCATAATCAACTCTTTTTTGCTCAACTTTCGATTGTTCAATATGAGCTTCAAACTCTTTCACTTTAACGTTATACTCTTGTTGTCTGGTAACCTCTTGCAATTTAGATAATTCAAGTGCCTCTTTAGAGTGTTCTAAAAAAGAAAAGATTACGCAATAATAGTGGCAATTCCATAACCATAAAACAAAAAATTACTAGATTTCTCTAAAGTTTTAGCTGCTTCTGCCGCACGCTCCAATGCTGATGAATCAAACCTGTATGCCTCCATCGCTTTTCTCTCAGCTTTTGATAGACCACCTTCATCATTAGACAATGGTTGATTACCCTGAGTTTGATTATTGTCTATTATTGGCTGAGGATTTTGGCTTTTATAACCAAATAACCACGACATTTTATTTCTGTTATGAAATGAATTTTATACTGTAATGAATTTAACAAGGTTGAAAAAAACGTGTATTAAAAAAAATACAGGTTAAATTTATGATTTTTGAAAAAAACGTGAACTGTCAAGAATCAAGTGAAATACTAATGACGTCATGACATATGAAAAAAATAAATAAAAATAATAATTTCACCACAAAAACAAATCACGTGATGAGGTACTAGATGATAAAAGTTATGATAATTTCCAAATAATTTACTGTTTTTTTAAATTAACGGCAAAACATAACGCTACAATTTATAGTAGTTCATACAATAGAGAGCTACTACACTTTCCAATATCTTTGTTATATTATCTGTCAAGAAAATACGTTATTTGAAATTGTTTCTTTAATCGCTAACGTTTTGAATAATAATCAATTCATTTGTCTAATTTTAGTAGTAAATAGCATTATATAGTATACAATACCATGTTTAAAAAGTTATCTGACAAAGAAAATGTTCAAAATCAGTTAAAACATGCCCCTATAAAGAATTTGGCAAAAAATGAAAACCCTTTAAAAAGTGAAGAAAATATAAAAAATGTTGCTACAAACAACGTGGTAAAAATACCAAACGCCAATAATAAATCAAATAAGACTGATAAAGAAGAAAATTCAAGTGCTTCAACTTCTGTTGGCACTGATAAGAAGACTGAAACTGAAACGGAACATGTAAAAAGTGGAACAGGAAATTCTGCTGCCAATGATAACAAAAAGGTCTGGACTTTAGGAAATTTTGATATTGGACGTTTATTAGGACGAGGAAGATTTGGTAATGTGTATTTAGCAAGAGAAAAAGCAACCCAATTCGTTGTTGCACTTAAAGTTTTGTTTAAAAAACAAATACACCAAGCAGGAATTGAACATCAAGTTCGACGTGAAATAGAAATTCAATCACATTTACGTCATAATAATATCTTACGATTATATGGATATTTTCACGATGAAACTAGAATTTATTTAATTCTTGAATATGCTCCTAAAGGGGCTTTATATTCCGAATTAAAGAAACAACCCGAGAAACGTTTTAGTGAACAACAAAGTGCATTTTATGTTAAATCATTAGCATCTGCTTTAAAATATCTTCATGAAAAAAATGTAATTCATCGTGATATAAAACCTGAAAACTTATTATTGGGAAGCAGAGGTGAACTTAAAATAGGAGATTTTGGATGGTCTGTCCATAATGTAAATGCTAGACGAACAACTCTTTGTGGAACCTTAGATTATCTCCCGCCAGAAATGATTCAAGGTAATTCACACACTAAAGCTGTTGATCTTTGGAGTCTTGGTGTATTATGCTATGAGTTCTTAGTGGGACAAGCTCCATTTCTTTCTAATTCGAATACTTATGAAGAAACATACAGAAAAATAATCAAAGTTGATTATAAGTTACCATCACATGTATCAAAAGCAGCTTCGCATTTTATTTCTAAATTACTTGTTCTTAATCCAGATTCGCGAATGAGTTTGGATGCTGTAATGGGTCATCCATGGATTTTAGCTCATTCACCATCAACAGATTAAAAATTTTAAATGTTCATTATTGTTATTAAAGATTAATTTGTACTCCTTCGATAGGGAAAAAACTATAAATATTAATTAAAAGAAAAAATTTAATTTTAAATTTTTGTTTTCATGTTTTTTTTTTTTATTGTTTTGAAAAAATATTATTGTAAATTTTAGTTTTGTCTAGCAGTTATACCTACAATTAATAAAATGTCGTAAAACAACCTTGGGGAGACTTTTTTTTTACTTGTTGACGTTTTCGAATGTCAAAAGTGAGATTTTATAAAAAAAAAATAATGTTTTATTTAATATAAAAGGAAAGAAAATTTAGTTTATTATAAAATTATATATTAAATTCAGCAAATAATAAAATGACGGCACCGCGAATTGCTCGAGCAGGAAAAAGTCGATTTTTTGTCTGTTTGGGAATTATATTTTTGACAATTGGCTTTGTGGCCTTATTTCATAGTTCCCAACAAGAATTAGATGAATTAAGACAAATCGGTTTAAGATGTGAACAACAACAGGAATCTTTAGCAGCACAAATGCAAGGTTTAATCAATTTTTCAATACATTTAATTTTATAAAACAATAATTGCCCCAATAATTTTTTTTTTCATTTATTTGTTTTAGTCGTAGTTGATTCAAAATTTCGTTTAGAAAAGTCTTTATCTGCTGAGCGTGCTATGAACGACCAAACAAAACAGGAACGTCAAGAGCTTCAATTGAAAGCCAAAGAGGAAAAGGAATTAAAGGATAAAACATCAATGGAGTCTAATTTACGTTTTGCATCACTTCAACAGCATTATAAAATATTAAAAAGTGAAAATGATGATCTTAAAGAAGATTGTGCAAAAACAAAAGTAAATCAATCAAATGAAATAAATGGATTACAAGGAAAAGTTAAATCTTTGCAATCACAATTGTCACAAATTGAGAGGGAAAGAGACAAAGAGACAAAACACTGGAAGGTTAGATTTTTCTTATGTTTTTTATACTTTCATTTTATTAATACTTTTTTTTTCTTTGTTTTCCTTTCTAGGTCAAATATAAACAACTTGAAACAGAAAAATTAAATCTTGAAAAATTGGTTAAACATCCAATAGATGAAACAGAACTTTTAATTAGAAACAATAAATTAGAAAAACAAATTGATGATTTCAAAATACATTGTACATATCGTCCAGATGAATCAAATCAACAAGTTGAACAGCCAAATTTACAAAAAGTAAAAGAATATGAAAAAAATTTCAACGCACAAATACCAGTGAGTGAGAATTTATATAAAATTCATATAAAAATATTAAACATAACAAATAAAAATACTAATCGCATGAACAATATAAAGGAAAAACAAAATAATGGTGGAATTATTAATTCTGTGGAAAATTTTCAGATTATTCCAAAACCTTTAGATAATCCTGATAGAAATAATGATATGAATGTATTACAAGAACCTCCTGGTATGAAAAGTTCAACATCATCTAGTGGTAGAAAAACATCAGAAAAAAATGATAATAAATTATTAGCACCAGTGCCAGTAATTATAATACCAACAATAACACCTGTAAATAAATTAAAATCATCAACAGCATCAAGTAGTGATTTAATAAAAATTAAATTAAAATCAATACCACAACTTCCTGCCGGTGTTGTACCTGTCCCAGCTTTTCCAAATGAATTTGCTAAAAATGATGACAATAGTGAAAATATAAAATCAAATCGTTATCTAAATGCAATGCAATCAGGTAAAGATAATAATAATAATAAACAAGATGATGAACATAAAGATATGAATTTTCAAAATGCAAATGAATTAGAAAATGGTGCACATGAAGTTAATGATAACAATGATTTTAATATAATTGATGAAAAAAGTAATAATAATAATAATAATATAAATATTAATAATAATCATGATCATCATGATCATCTACAGGAGGTTCTTGAAGATGATAAAATGAATATAAATAATATAAATAATGCTGCTGAAGAGGATACAAATATTTATGATGTTAAATCAAATGATGATATTGATATTAGAAAAAAACATAATAATAATAATAAACATTTAATGAAAGATCATGGTAAACATAAATTTAATACAAATGATAAATTAATGAATGAAATTGTGGCTGATCAAGGTAAAGTTGCTGAATATCCAGATGATATGCGTGAAGATTTACATATGGAAGAACAGGTTGAAGAAGAAGATGGTAAAAAATAATAGAAATTAAATTTACTTTATTAATAAATTTCTTTAAAAACAATTCTATAATAAATTTTTGTATTTCTTCTAAAAAAAAAAAATTAGATGATGAATACGCGAATCCTGCTGCTAGACAACAAGATCCAGCTGTTCGTAATTAGTTTTCTAAATACTTATTAAGAAGAAGAAAACAAATAAAATAAAACAGAAATACTCTAAATAAGCGGCAGTTTAGTCTTAAAAAAAAATATTATTGATTAAATTAATTAATTTATATGCTACGAAAAAGAAAAAAAAAATTGGTTCTCTTTAATATTCCGGCTTTGTTGCAATTGACTCGGAAAAATATATATAGGGACACACATTTAAGGTAGATTATTTACCTGACGCAAAAAAAAATTTCGTTCCAAATGAAACTTTTATTCCCTAAAATCATCTCCCAAACTAAACAATAAAAAAAAAAAATATTAAATTAAATTGTGATTAAGAAAAGAGAATTTTTAAAGATAAAGAAAAACAAAAATTTATCTTATTATTTTTATTATTAAACTTAAATCAATTATGAAAATTATTTCTCAAATTTTCTCCCATTTCCCTCCCCCCTATTTACGATATTTTCATAATTATAAATAGAAAAAAATAAGTGCAAAAAAAAAAATCTAATATTAAATTAATATACAAAATAATTTACATTTTTAAGAATATCCAAAAAAAATTATTCTCCCGTGAATGGACAGAAAAAAGTCTTACTGAAAAATTTCAGATTTTCAGTTTAAATTGCATTTATTAAAAGTAAGAAAATTATTTTTACTTTTAAAAAAAAAAAAATCACGAGAATTGTCTGAAAAAAACAACAAAAACAAATCAATTTAGATTTGAAATATAAAAAAAATTCTCTTATTAGAGGGGGGTACACGTACAATATTCATATATTTAGTTAATTTTTGTTTATTCAAATATTTTTTAAGCCTAATTCACACTTATTAAGTAGATTTAAAATAAAATAAAAAAACAAATCAGTTTTATTCAGACAAATATTCGTTGTTTAGATTCTAATTTTTTTTATGTTTATTCTTAATTTAAATTAATTTACGTTAAACATTCACAACCTTCACTAAACGGCTGACTTTTTAATAAAACAAGAAAATAATTTCAATGTAGAAATTGTTTAAAAAATGTTTTTAAAAAGAAATTCGAATAAATTCTTATTGAAGGACGGACGAGGGGGGGAGGGTTAGATTTATTAAATATAAATATTAAAATGTACCTAGAGACGTCTTATGTTCCATTTAAAAATCTTTTTAATTTGTCAAAATATTCAATATAATTTTAATCAAGTCACTGATTCTATTCAGTTTATCTCCTGTTTTTTTCTTTTCTAATTTTAGTTTAAATAAGAAATAATTTTCTCTATTAAAATTATAAAATTATGTATAAGAATTACCGTTAAATAATTACAACAACAACAACAAAATGCTGGTTCATGTAAAAGTTTGATCGAATTTTTTAATTATTTAATCGGTACGAAAGGAAGAGCAAGGAACAGAAGGAGACAATGACGTTTCCTTTATCGTTTCTTTTTTCCCCCCCCTCTTTAAACATAAAATAATGATATTTTATCACATCACTCCAATGTAATATATTTTTATACCTTTTTTTTTTGTTTTGATTTTCTTTTATTTTATAAAGTAAACAAAAAAAAAAAAAACTTTTAAATTGTCCAAAATCAACAAAAAAATTTAATTTTGATCTTCATTTTTTTTTTGCCTAAATTTATTTAATTTAAAATATAAAAATGATAGATTTACACAGTATTACCTTTTATTTTTTATTTAATTTTTTTTTTTTTCATTCTAAAAATTTTCATTTTGTACATTTTAACGATATTTTGTAATGTTTTTTTTTTTTTTATTTTCATT
This sequence comes from Pedicia rivosa, assembly GCA_963082725.1. Lineage (NCBI taxonomy): Eukaryota > Metazoa > Arthropoda > Insecta > Diptera > Pediciidae > Pedicia > Pedicia rivosa. The sequence continues at coordinate 13,990,326 of OY720153.1, read as the reverse complement.
GTAAAATTTAAGAAAATAAAATTAAAAATATCAATTTTTTTTAAAATAAAAACAAATGTTTTAATTTTTTTTTTTGGTTTGAATTTATTAAAAAAACCTTTTTTTCTTTTTAGCTTATATTTTTATTTAAAAACATTTTTTTACAAATTCCTTTTGTTATTGTATTTATATTTGAGTTTGTATTTTTTTTTTTGTTTTCTTCTCTTTTCTGGAATTTTGATTACATTTCAAATTTTTATTTGAATTAAAATGGTTCACAATTCAATTTAGTTTTAAAAAGTTTAATTTAAATTTAATTTTGAATTGACATAAGCAGCAGCACGTTCTTTTATTATTGGTATATTTTTTGGATCACCATTTTTTTCTTCAAAATCAATATATTTATTATAGATTTTTCTTATACTACCAGCTTTAATTTTTTGTGATATACCACGTTCTAATAGTTGTCTTGCAAGATCAATTTTATTACGTTTTACTAATATATCAACATAACGTGACCAAACATCAACACGTATTGGATATGATGCAAGAATTTGATCAAATAATGCATAACTTGTTTCTGTTTGATCATATTCATTATTTAATGCAGCGAAACGTATAATTAGATTAACATCTGAAAGTAAAACAAAAATATTGAAATTAAAATTAATAAATTGTGATTTTTGTTTATTTTTTTATCAATTGTTTATTTTTGATCAATTGATAACAGAATAAATATTTTCATCACAAATTCTTTTGCTCGTTAAAGTATATTAATTAGATTGCTCTAATCGAGCTTCATTTTCTGTCTCTTTGTAGCATGTTCTAGACTGGTATAGAAAGTTACACGATTAGAGCAATCTAATAAATATTTACTATAATTAATGTTTCAGATTTAAATTAAAAAACATACATTATTTTATCATTATATAAATTCTAAAATAAAAAACCAAGATACTTACGTTGTTTCTTTTCCAATCGATTTAATGCAAAACTTAGTTGCTGTTTAGCTTTTTCTACTAAACCAACTTTAAAGTAGCTAGTGGCAATCATTTCCCACGTCATTGGATCATTACCAAATTTTCTTGATGCTTTTAAAGCTAATTCAGTAAGCTGTTCTATTTTTTTACTATCAGATAAAACTTCAAATGCGCGTGAATAAACTTTAAATTGATCATTTACAATAAGTGCTTCCTTAAAAACTTCATTGAAACTTTCTATACTACCATAACGTATTTCTAAATTAAAAAGTGCAGCCCAAATATTAAGTTTTTCTTCTTCCTCTCTAAATGAAATTACTTTTAATGCTCTTCTTGCTATATTTCTAGCTTTATCCATTTCAGTTGCTTGTAAATGATAAACCATATACTTAATCCATAATAAACTGTTATTAGGTGATGCTAAAACTAAACGATCAAAATCATCTGGACTTTCTGGAGGTTTATCAACATTAGCAAAATCATTTTCAAGTTGTCTTAAACGTTCTTCTTCTGCATTCATTATTTTAAGTTTCTCACGTTGTGTTAATCTTCTTTTTTTCTTAAATCTTTCTTCTTCTGGCTCATCATCACTACTAACCTCAGCCTCAGCTACTGGTTTTCTAAGTGATTTCAAATTTGTATTCCAGAAATTAGAAGCATCAAGAAGATTATTTTCCGATTTTTTTTCTTTTACTAAAACATTATTTTCCGATTTTTTTTCTTTTACTAAAACATTTTTTTTTTTTATTTTTTTCTTACGCTTTAACTCTGATTTAAGCATTTTTAAGAATAGATATTTGTTTTAAACCACAATAGGCACACTTATTTAAAATAATTCCGATTTACTATTTACAAAGATCTTTACGCAGTAATTAAATTTAAAAGATAACTGCATAGAACTGAAAAAACGTGTGTAGTATTGTGAAACAACCTTTTTTTATTGTGACACTTGAGATGAGATTTGACACTTGACGTTATTGAAAACGCTACAAGTTTAGTTAAAATGACATAACTCAGCAGGAAAATTATAAATAGATATTTTCATAACGCGTTATGTTTAAATAACTATACGTTATTATAACGTAATATGATCAAATTATTAATAATTTTTTATAGATATAAAAAAGGCATTTAACTTAACAATTTAGAAAAAGAACGGTAGCTAGTGAAAGTAAATGTTCACAAGAGTAGAAAGGGATTTCAAAATAAACAAGATAGATCACAGTTTAGTTATCTCTTGATATAAACAAATTGTGCCTTACTTTCTATTTATTATTATATTGCTTTTTTCCCATTGGTTGAACTGTTTTTTTGCTAATATGAATGATGCCTTTCTTTCTATTAGTGAATGATTCTTATTTCTCCTTATTATTATTATTATTAAAAATTAATTAAATATTAATTAAAATATTAATTATTAATTAACATAGTAAAGTATAGTGTTTTCGAGTTTCAGGTGGTGAAGGGATTTAGTGAGATGCAAATATTTTCAAAAAGTGATACTCTAGTTTTATTGCTATAGAAATTTATAAAAGGATTTTGGGTTTTTTCTTTTTTTACCTACTTCAAACATTTTTATTGTCTTAATTTCTTTAAAACAAAATTCTTTTTCAGACTGAGACGTTTTATTATTCTTTTGTGTACAGTATCTTTTGTTTTATTATATACTTAATTATATATATATATATTTAATTTTTCTTTTTATTTATTTTTTTTTTGCTTTGATTCAAACTAATATTATGGATTATCAAATGTTATAGGAATACTCTTATTTGTCCATTATTTCCATTTTAATTTTCATAATTTTCCTAAATTTATTAAAAAACAATTCTCTATCATTATGTCATTATAAATTTTTCATCATTAATATGTTGCAATAGTTGGGAGGGTGTCGGCGTAAAGTAATTGAGAACGACGGTTCAAGTCTCAGATTTCGATTTTTTTTTTAATTATTTATAATATTTAAAAAAAAATTAAATTTTTTGTAGATTATTTTATAAAATTAATGAAATTAAATTTTAAAAGAATTGAATGCCAATGCAAAGAAATATTGTGTGATATTCCATACACATTACACACCCAATAACAATAGTAAGATGAACAATTTTTTTTTTATTTTTAATAAATTATTTATTATTTTTATGATTTTCATTTTACAAAAAGAGCTCAATATGCAAAGTGGTTTCCCCTTAAAAAAAAATAAAAAAAATAAATAAAAACATATTTTATTGTTTTTATCCTGTCGTAGTTTAATTTAAAAAAAATGTTATAGCATTTTTTTTCCATATTAATAAGTGTGAAATTTGTGTCCATAAATTTAAAAGAAAATTGAATTTATAATAAAATAAATAACGAATTTATATATTATTTAAAACATAGGATGAAACATAAAAAGTTATAAAACATTTTTTATGTAATATATACATATGCATTAATATAGATATTACAAAATAAAAATGTAGATGGCGTCATATAAGGAACTCTTTTCTGGTGTTGTCATTGTTATAATTATTGTTAAAATTTTCTGTTTGTTTTTAGTTGTTATATTTTAGCACACTTTCAAGAAGAAGAAGATGCTGGTTCTTTTTTTTTTATCTTTCTTTCTTAATTTTATGGCAACTTATTATAACTTTCAGTATATATGTAAGAGACTTGTTTATCTTGTAGAAACAGGTAAGTTATGAAAGTATTATGGTTGTTGTAATTATTGTTGTTGTTATTGTTTGTTTATTTTTTTAATCAAACAAATATGATGACGATAATTTTGGGGTTTTTTTGTTGTTGTTGTTGTTTATTTATCCATATTATTTTTTTTACAATATAATTATTCTGTTAATTTGGTTATTCCGACTTCTTAGAATTAACAATAGTTATGGATATCTTTGTTCCAATATTTTACAAAAAAAAAATATTTGAAGTTACATAATAAAATTTGATATATCTCGTCTTGAAGCGTCTTTAACAGAGTTACAGCCTAGATTTCATTTTCAATGAAATTAAATCGTTTTTGTGTTGTCATAATTTCTAATCAGTTTTAAGAAACGTTTTTATTTAATGTAAAGTTTTAAAACAAGTTTAGAAAATCTATATATACAAAAACAAGAACAAACTCAGATCTTATAATGTAATATTTAAACGTTTAAAGATAATTTTCCTATATATATATCGTAAAGATTAAAGGCGTTCAACAACTTTTACAACTGCGAATAAAGAAGAAGAAACATATAATAAATAAAATCTCACCTGAAATAATCTCTTCTGGTTTTAATCTAATACCAATATCTTCTGTTAATTCAGCTATAAATTGTCCTTCTTTTTCAATACTAGATGGTAATGGAATCCATATTTGTAATTTACTTTTATTATTTATTTCTGATACAAAATTTTTTTGTTTCTCTAATATGATAATTCTCTATTATGATAATTATATTTACCATCATTATGTTCATCATCATTTTCAAAATCAAATATATCATCAATTTTTGTATATGTAAATTATCACTTATTTTCATTACTGTTGAATGACTATTATCTGTTGTATCAGCTAAATACATTTCAACAATTGTTTCAGCACCCCAGAAAAATAAAGTAAGATAATAGTCATGATATGGTTTTGCTCAACTTACCATAACTAATCTGATTAAATGTTTGAGTTTTAGTATTTTTATCATATGTATCCAAGACTTTGTTATGATTATTTTCATCCATGTGAGAACGTGCAAAACGACAAGTTAATCCATAATGGCAATAACCACGCGTTGAATAAATACAGCATGAAGGTCCAATATCTTCTCCTTTTGTTTATAAATATGTTTCAATATCATGAATAAAAATACAGCTCTTGTAGGAACAATTTTTAGCATTTTCTTGATCTCCTTGAACCAATGTTTTACACAATTTAACATCTCGGGATTCCTTAAAAGGTTTTGGACGTGACTGAAATAAAATAATTATTGTTTAATTTTCATTAATCTATGTAGATTGGATGATAATACTTTATTTTGTCCTCGATTTCCTCTTTTATTATCACGTTTTTTTTTTTGTATACATTATTTCTTCTTGATCATCATCACAACAACGTTTGTTATTTATTGAAACTTTCTCATTATCATTCGAAACTTTAACTTCACTATTAATGTCTTCCATTTTTATATATTTTTTAATTTTTATTTAAAATTTTCAGAACACATTTATAAATAAATATATTCTTAAATCTTAACCTCACATTTACGATTTTAATTTATAATATTTTGAGTTTTAACATTTCAATACGGTAAAACTTAATTTAAGTATGAAAGCCTAGATGGCAACAAATATACATATTTAAAAATTATGTCGCCGGTTAATTTACAAAAAGTTGTATTAATATTTTTTTAAATTTTATAAAGGACTTAACGATATTAATTGTAAACTCTCGAAGTCTCAGATTTCCTAACATTAAAAATTAAACATTATTTTATTTTGTTTGAAAGAAAACCACCTTGTTTGTTATTTTTATTCTTAATTTTTTTTTCTAAATTAAATCAAAGTAGGCTAAGTAAAAAAAAGTCTATAAAAGTAAATAAACAAATATTAATTTTCAGTTGTCATTTGAAAATTTAAGAATGGAGTTCGGCAATATTATGTTTCCGTGTGATGTTTTAATTGTTGGCGAAATAATTCAAAATATTATCAACACTGCAAATAACATTATAGTTCCTTGTGAAAGTGAAAGTTTTGTTAATGTGCGTGAAATAATAAACGATCTTATTAGAAAAACAGTTAGAAAATCTTTTATCAGATCTTTTAAAGGACGAACACTAGTTCAATTCGACGTAGCTGAAAATTCAAAAGAAATTCTTGATGCTTTTACGTATTTTGATTATTTAAAGTCCCGACGTGCAACAACATCAGATTCTGATTCGATTGCATCTGAAGACTCTTTAGGACATTGTTCTAATTCATTGGAAATAGAACCTTGTCATACAGAAGAAATAACGGAAGAAGTAAATGTTGGAGCAGGATGTTCGGATTCTCAACTAAAGAAGAGAACAAGATGGAAGACTTTTAAAAGATCTGTGTACCACCTTTTCATAAGCTGTTCGTGTCTTAAATTTTCAAAGGCAACGTAAGAGTAGTTTTAAGTGATTATTATGTACATACACATATTCAATTAACCAACTATAATTGAATATGTGTATGTATGTAATATTAGTTAAGTTTAATTTTAAGTATATTTAGATTAAGTAGTTGGCGTTCAGAACGAGCTCTCCTGATGATTTAGAATTTAAATTCCAAATCATCAGGAGGGCTCGTTTCCGAGCGCAAGGATAAACGATATGCAGACAAAATAAAAATAGGATTTTTTGTACCATTTTTTATCTATGTAATTAATAAAATAAATTTTATTGAAACAAATTTGTTGGTTTTGCATTTTTTTTTCTTGTTTGATTTATATCTAAAGATTCATATAGGGTGGTAAGTAATGGAATGGTAAGTATATGTATCACCAAATTATACTGAAATGATATTTAATTTAAATTAAAGTTTGAATTGTTGTTATTTTTTTTTTGTTACTTTTTATCTTTATTTGTAAAACTGTAAAATTATAGAAATACACATAAAAGAAAAATAAGGAATAAAAACAGCAAAATTAAAAAACAAACAAAGAAACATAAAAGTTTAATAGCACCAATTAATTCTATTTGTTTATTATTTTTGTTTTGCATTGTTATATCTGCGTGTGTGTATCTATTGTTCCTGATAATCATCTTTTAATATTGGTAGACCCATATGTTTATTTGTAAGAAAATCAAATTCTGGACGACTTAAAATTGCATTTTTTATATCAACCGGTTGTATTGGTTGTTCATTCGATGAACTAAACAAGAAAATAAAAACATTTTAAAGTTTCTGTTAAAGAATATTTGAAAATATATTACCTTTTACTTCCATACGCAAGACGTATTAAGTTTTCGGTGAAACTTTGTAATACATTGGCCAATATATTTTGTGCAGCTGGATAAAATACGTCTGGAAATAAAGAAATACATAAAAAAATAATAATTAATAACCAAAAATAAAGTTTGAAAACATTTGAAGGGTTTTTATTGAATTAAGTTGTTTAGGAAAACATTTTTATGTTTTCATAGGATTATTTGAATAAAGAAGAAGAAACATAAAATAAATAAAATCTCACCTGAAATAATCTCTTCTGGATTTAATCTAATACCAATATCTTCTGTTAATTCAGCTACAAATTGTCCTTCTTTTTCAATACTAGATGGTAATGGAATCCATATTTGTAATTTACTTTTATTATTTATTTCTGATACAAAATTTTTTTGTTTCTCTAATATGATAATTCTCTATTATGATAATTATATTTACCATTATCATCATTATGTTCAACATCATTTTCAACATCAATTATAACATCAATTTTTGTTATATCATTCATTTTATTTATTATAATATCATTTGTCCATTCATATATATCATGATTAAATGTTGTTGTAATATTATTTAATTTTTCCCTTTTTATTTCATTTTCAACAATTTCTTTAATATTCTCATTATTTATTTTATTAGAATCTATTTGATTTAATTTTATTATAACGCAAATTTTCTAGCATATAAAGTTTAGTTAAAATGACATAACCCAGCAAGAAAATTATAAATAGATATATTCATAACGCGTTATGTTTAAATAACTATACGTTATTATAACGTAATATGATCAAATTATTAATAATTTTTATAGATATAAAAAAGACATTTAACTTAACAGAAATATAAAAATTAAATAAACGATTTGAATTTATTATTAAAGGAGAATTTTATATATATTTGCAAAATTGAAGCCACTATGTTAACATAAAAACAACCACATCACAAACAAAACAAAATATCCATGCATAAACAATAAAAAATAGAGAACTAGTAAAAATTAAAGCGCAATTTAAAATTTGCATACACAACAAGAAAAAAAGTCTTTCAAATTACATTCAAATATAATCATTTGATAAAGTCGTGATTAACATGAACTCCAATGTCGTATTTATTAATCTTAATATTAAAATAATGAAAAAATCAAACAAAATTCTATCGGTTATTAAACATTTATTGTACAAGAATGTACTAAATTTTACATTTTTTACAGAAGTAAAAAAGGAGACATTAAAATTTTTAATATTATTCTTAAATTAACTGATAAATGTCCCTAGTATTTAATATTTGTATTTAGACAGATGGAGATAATAATTTAATTTCTGTTTTATTGTTTTATTGGGTGGCAGAAATCAACTTTTTCTTATTTTTGCGCAAAAGTGCCTTATTTTTGCCTGGTGATTCTTTAAAGACTTTTTGCTTAGCAGAACTTATTTTCTTAATCTTTTTTGTTATACTTTTAAGTGCCTTATTTTTGTCTGGTGATTCTGTTTGCTTAGCAGAAGATTTTTTCTGAATATTTTTATCTTGATTGACTACAGAAATTAATGATTTTTTCTTTTGTTTTATTTTAGTTGATAAAAGTTGTTGTGTTGATGGATTTCCAATATTAGATTTTATTTTTTTCTTTTTCAACTTCATTTTCGTAGAAATTAATTGTCCACTTTCAATTGCGAGTTGTTGTGTTAATGGATTTCCAATATTAGATTTTAATTTTTTCTTTTTCAATTTCATATTCTTAGAAATTGATTGTTCACTTTCAAATGTGAGTTGTTGTGTTGATGTATTTTCTGCATTAGATTTTAATTTTTTCTTTTTCAATTTCATTTTCTTAGAAATTGATTGTCCACTTTCGTTTTCATTTTTATTCTCTTCAACAACTAATTTTCGTTTATTATTAATTTCCTTCAATGCTGGGATTTTTGCTAAAATATCTTTTCCATCCATTACACCTTTTTTCCTTTGAATATCAACAAAATCTTTAAGTTTACCCAAAATTCCAATTGTTTTATCTGAATTACTTTGAAAAATGTAAAATGCCATTTTTTGTTTTAATCTAATATAACCATCAACCATTCCAATAAAATCATTATAATGAATTTTTTTTGGAATAAAAATTATTGAAGAATCTATTTTTAATTTTGCAATAATAACATCATCATTATTTAAAATAATATGTCCTGGAAGAAATTGTTTTTCATATTTAACATTCTTCGTTATAGATATACAATCTGTTGTTAAATCTAGATAATTTTTATTGAAATCAATCCAAAGGACAAAACAAGAAACTTCACTATTTATTTGTATATTCTTTGAATAATTACCTTGATTAATAAAACCATAAATTTGATTTTTTAATTCAACTTTAAGTGTTTGTGTAATTGAATCAATTGAAATTATTTTTCCTGTTATACAATCACCTATTTCATATTTAGCTAAACGATTACCAATTGTCTTTTGATAATCATGAATTTTACGTAAATCATCTAAATAATTTTCAAAAATATTTTTTGTATCATTTAAATTACAATCCCATACATCTGATAATTTTCCTGTACAATGTAAATAATTGTTAACAATCTTTTCTACTTTAACATGTATAATTTGATCAGGTATTAATGTTATTTTTGTATCAATATTTTGGAAAAATGATTTTTTATTTATCAAAATTGGCTTATTATAATTTTTTATAGGTGAATATATTTCTATATTTGAATCTGTTAAATTTTTAATAAATCCTCTTAAAATATCACCAGTTTTTATATCTTCAATTGATTTTATTGGATGTTCTTTAAAATATTTTACATCTCTGATACTATATTCATTGTCTTTTATGTTAACACATTCAATTTCAGTACCTTCTTTATAAAGATCATTCATAAATTTTATTAAATTTATATGTTCAGATAAATATAAATTTGATATAGTACCTTTTATATTTGAATTAAGTGTAACATCTATACCATGACCATAATGAGAATTAACTCGTCCATTATAAATTATACCATAATTATTATCATTTACTGTATTATTTGCAAGAATTAATGATAAAGTATTATTGGTATTAATTTTTTTCAAATGAAATTCCATTGCTTTCTCAACACAAACTTTTGAACGTAATGATATTGATATATCATTTTTATCTAGATAACCATAAATATTATTAAAAAATTTAATTATATATGCTGATTCATTTTCTTTTTCAACTAATCCCATGTATGGTACATTTAATTTAATATTATTATGATCCATTAAAATATTTGTATTTTCTTTCAAAAATAATGGTAAATTGGTAAGAGTTAATGAGTTATGATGTATTTGAATAACACGTACATGCATTGTTGCACCAATATTATGTTTTTTATTTTTATCACTCCATTTTGTATGAATTTTCCCTTTAATATTTCCAATATAACCAAAATAACCATTGTCAATTGAAACTATGTTAAAATTAGCAATTTCACCAATTTTTATATCTTGAGGTAAAAAATATTTTTCTTCAATTAATTTTGGATCATCTGTACAAATATACACTCGATCCATTATCATATAATCCATTATACGCACTGTTAATTTATCTATATTATAATAATGCAATTTTATCGTCTCAATATCTAAGTTAGGTGTAAATTTTATTTTATTTCGAAAATTTATAAATCCTTTATCTTTATTATTAAGCATTACATGAACACCAGTAACTGATACTTTAAGTATATCAGCTTTATTAAAAATAGAACCTAATTCAAGAAAGTTATCAGAATGCTCCGTTATTAAATCAGTTAAATTTAATGTTAAATAAACGATTTTTGTTTGTGGTAAAACACATAAAACTTTTGCATCAAATGTATCATTTTCAACATAATCTGCTAAATTTTCAACTGGTGTTGATAAATAATTATCTGTTACAATTGCATCAAATGTCCAACCATTAATAGTTCCTTGCAAACCATTATTTAAAATTTTTACTATTGTAAATTTGACAATAGCTGATGGAACAATATAATTAATATTTGGTTCATCTGTAATTTTTAATAAATTTTTTGCAGACAATCCAAGTTCAACAGTGGAAATTTCTGGTGTTGTTGTAATCTTATATACAGCACATGTCACAATTTGACCAATGGAGAGTGTCCTTTTTTTAACATTACTCTTTGGTAAAAATGCACGTAAGTTTTTTATTCCTGTTTCAACTATATAGCCATGATCTTCTATATCATTAACTGCACAATTTAATATGGTTCCTTCTTGAATTTGACTATGATACAATTCATTATGAAGATCAACTGGATTCATAGAAAGTATAACTTCTTTTTCAATGTCCATAACTTTAACATAAAACATTTGTCCAATATTGAACATTTCATCAACAGATTTAAAGCCCTAAAAAACAAGATAATATTATATAAGGAATTTAAATGTAAGAGACTTTATTTACGGCAACATCTCCGTTGACAAATTTTTGCAACACATTTGTGTAAGCTTGTGAAATATTTGTAATAGGAATTTTTCCACTTGATTTTCCTGGTAATGACACTGTTAATTCTGATGATTCAATCTTAGAAATAGCACCTAATATGATTGTCCCCGGTGTTAAATTTCTGTGTGACAGTTTTTCAGCATAAGAGGATGAACTATCCTCGATAATATCAGATGGTAATTTTTTATTTCCACTAGATTTTTTCTTCTTAATTCCAGGATTTTTGGCTCCAAAATACTAAGTCAAATAAATAAATAAATTAAAATATCAACAAGAAAAAAATAATTATAATTATAGTTTACTGTGGTTGACGTCTTTTTATCATGAAATTCATTTTCATTGTTAACTCGAGCAACTTTCCCTCGTGGAAATGAGGTTTCTATGAAAACCATTTCCAAGTCCAACTAAAAAACTTTAAAAAAACTATTTTAATAAATCAAACACCAAATTTAACGCTTCACACGTGTTTTACTGTTTTAATAAAAATTTCCAAAATAATGGTTTTTAGTCTGACAGTTTTGAAAACGCTACAAATATATTTAGAAAACGCTAAAACACACTTTAAATATACGGTTCAGAATTAAAGACCACCTTCCAAAACATTTAGAACTTTACGAAAGATCTTAACTTACATCGTTTTTTATTGAAGAATTTAAATCTTAAGTTTGGCAATATTACACTTTAGCATCGAATTTAGCAGTTTTAATTTTATTGCAACGTTTAATGCAAATGATTAACTATCGATTACTATATTAAATAGTAAAAAAACTTACGTTTTGGAACGTAATAACCGTATAAACTACAATAAAACACGTGAGTTTTATGTTGTTTTGACATTTCTTTTGACAGTAATAAAATAAATTTTAATGGTTATGGAAATGTTGGACGACGGTAAATAATATTAATATATTGTTTTTTGTTTATATTTACATATTTAATAATTAGATTAATTAGATATTTGTAGTGAAATTGATATAATAATATTGTTTTCATAATTTGTTACGATAAATTAACATATATTAAACAATTTTGCAGAACTTCCACCTTTGTGCTCAAGTGAAGAATTACAAAAGGATAATGATTCTGAAAACGAAGAAGACTGGGAAGAAATGGAAGATGAAAAAATTGCAATAAAATGTTTATTTTGTTCAAACTTTTCCGCCTCTACTGAATTAGCAATTCAGCATCTTAAAATTAAACATTTGTTTGATCTTTCAGAACTGAAAGAAAAATTTCAAATGGATGATTACTCTTATATCAAAGTAATTACATGCAAATTCGACCATACTTTATAATGAGCTTGAATAAAAATATTTTATATTATAGATGATTAATTATATACGTACTCATAATCCCGCTGTTAGCATATTTCTTGATACTACAACAACATTTTGGGATGAAGATTTGTATTTAAAACCAGTAGATTGCGATGAACCATGGCTTATGCTTGGTATTTAATTTAATGTTTTTAATTCGTTTTAATCTAAAATTATTCAACCTTAATAAAACTTATTTTAGATTTTGAAACTGTTAAAGCAACCTCAACTAAGACTATTGCAGAAAATTCTAATCAAATAATAAAATCTCTTCAAGAAGAGGTAATAAAAGTTTTAAAATATTTGATAGAGAAAAGTTTTAAATTTAAATTATTTTTTTTCAGATAAGTAGAAAAAACATCCTTTTACAACAAGCCTATCTCGACATGGAAACCATGAAAAAAGCATTCCATAATTCAATAGAAAATGAATCTGAAAATGAAAAATCTAAATACATTAATGGAAATGTTCCATGTGTGGGTAATGTTTCATTAGAAGATGATGAAGGATATTTTAGTTCTTATGCACATTATGGAATTCATCATGATATGTTAAGTGATGAAGTACGTACAACGAGTTATCGTAATGCAATTTTACGTAATAAAGAAACATTTAAAGAAAAAACTGTATTAGATTTAGGTTGTGGAACATCAATTTTATCAATGTTTTCATCAGAAGCAGGTGCATCAAATGTAATTGGCATTGATCAATCAGAAATTATTTATCATGCAATGGATATTGTAAGAAAAAATAAATTTACAAATATAAATTTGGTGAAAGGAAGAATTGAAGACACTGAAATTCCTATTGATAAAGTTGATATAATTGTATCTGAATGGATGGGTTACTTTCTATTATTTGAAGGAATGTTAGATAGTGTAATTTATGCAAGAAATCGTCACTTAAAACCAGGAGGGTTATTATTACCAAATCGATGTAACATAAATTTAATTGGTTTTGGCGATGAAAAAAGATATATTGAATTTATTGAATTTTGGACAAATGTTTATGGTTACGATATGTCATGTATGAAAAAGGAAGTACTACGTGAGGCAACAGTTGAAATTTGTTCACCAGAGTTTATTTTAACAGAATCAAATGTTATTGCAGAATTTGATTTAATGACTGTTGATGTTAATTGTCCAAATTTTTCGTTTAACTTTAATTTAAATGTTAAAAAATCTGGTAAATTGTCATCGCTAGTTGGTTACTTTGATACATTTTTTGATTTACCAGAAAAAGTGAATTTTTCAACATCACCAAATTCAACGCCTACACACTGGAAACAAATTGTGTTTTATTTAAATAAGCCAGTTGATGTTAAAATTGGTGATATAATTACTGGAAAATTTTTATGTCAGAGACATAGAAGAGATGTTAGATCGTTAACAATTAATATTGAAATATTTGGGGATGTATTAAATTTTAGTCTTAATTAAATAAAGAAAAAAATTTAATTTGAGCATTTAACCAAATGTATTTTATTTATAAATTATCTTCTTTTTTATATTTGGAATGTAATTTCTTTTCTTACATTTAACGCGATGAAAAAAAAAAAACACAAGTTAATAATTCTATCATAAATTCTTCCCTCATTTCTTAGCAATAGTTATGTATCCTCATCTTTCATAAATGAAAAGCTTTATTGAATTATTTGAATCACACATTATTTAACACTATAAGACAATAACCACACATTTTTTTTCTTGAACACAAAAGAACAACAAACAATTTAAAAATAAAAGATTTATTTTTTAGCATCATAATTAGATTTATTTTTGTTTTGTTTTAAATGACAATATAATAATAATAATAATAATAATAATAATAATAATAATAATAATGACAATAATAATAAAAATATAATAATTACACAACAAATAATAAAAAATATGTTTAAAATAACATTCTAATAATATAGTTTACAAAAATAATCAATAAAAAACATTCAAAACCATTTAAATTTTCCATATTTCCCTTTTTCTTCCATTTTATTTTTAAAAGGATTATTAGAATTAGAATTTAATAATTTAATAGTTTATTTTATGTTTTTTACTTTTAGCTTTTTGTTTTTTGTTTTTAGTTTTTAGTTTTGTTTTTTTTTATAGTTATATTTACAAATTTAGATAGGAGGCGCTTTTTTTTTCTTTTGTTTTTTTTTTTATAATTTATCGCAGACTTCCTCCATTTTATAATCTCTCCAAAAAAAAAAAAATGACGCAATTTGTGTCAAAAAAAAAACGATAGTCTGTGATTTATTTTAATTAGTATTTTTAAGGTATAAAGATTTAAATTTTTATTATTAGGAATTGGCGAATATTTTCTTTTTTTTCTTCTTCTTCTTATTTTGTTTAATCAAAGATCAAACAACAATTACTAGTAAATATTTTTAATTTATTCAGGTTTTTTTTTTGTTTTTTTTTGAAATGGTTTTAAACAAAGATCGTTGTACCATCCATTCATTTTTATTAAGGCTAAATTTTTAATCAATCATATTTTATCTTATAAATTGGTATACAAATATATATATTTTAATTTTCTTTCATTATAGTTTTCTTTCCTTTTTCTTTTAATTTTCTTTAATCAAAATGAATGAAAAATAAATAATAATAAAGGAAGAAAACTTTCCTAAATTATTTCATTATTTCATTAAATTGAAGGAAGAAAAAAAAAAATTAAAAACAAAAATATTTATATAGTAAAAGAAAAAATAATAAACAACAAAATTTTGAGTGAATAAAATGAAAAATTCTTCACATTTTCATTTTATCTAAAATATTTTCCTCGTTCTGTTTTTCTTTTCTTTTACGTTCTCTTTGTTTACATTCGTTCTTTATTTTTCTTATTTTCTCTATTATTAAAAAGACGGTACTAAAAAAGCTAAAAATATTTTCTTCAACATTTCATATTTTGTTTCTTCTTTTACTTTTTCTTGTTTTTCTTTTTCGTTTTCTTGTTCTTAAAAAATATATATAAAAAATCTAAACTTTATTTTATTTTTTGATTAGCTGTGCTTGTATGTGTGTTTACTTTTATGCTTTTTTACTTTTTACTTTCTCTTTTTATTATAGTTTTATGTTATATATTCTAATTTTATAATTCTCATTTTAACTAGAGTAAATTTATAAAGTAAAAAAAAAAACTTTTCTTTCTTTTCTGATTATTTTATTTTATTAAATTTTCGTAGAAAAAAAAACCACAATTTGGATGGAAGTTTTTCTTTTCTTCTTCATATTATTTTTAAATTCAGAAATAAACTTTTTTTTACTTAAACTTTAATATAAACTTAATTGAAAAGGAAAAATTGAATTATTTGGAAAATTTATTTTAACTTACGCTACCAGTTATAAAGGGAATTTTCTAAAAAAACATTTTTTTTTGTGAAAATTGGTCCGCCATTTTTTTTTTGTTTCTTCTTGTGATTCTACGTACATTATAAAGACCATTTATTTTCTTATAAGATTAATTATTAATTTCTAATTTGAATTTTTTAATGAAAATTCCCCTTTACAAATTTATCATCAGTTACGTTACGTTACGCTACATTACGTAACGTGACGTTTACATTATTTTATTGTATAGAAATTATCAAATAATTATTTTCCAAATATTCTCTCCAATTTTATAATAAATTAGAAAATCTCGTTTAACAATTTTTTTTAGGTTAGAATTTAGAAGAAAAATTATAATAAATAATAGAATATATTTTTGTTTTATTGTTGCTTTTTTCTCTTTAAATTAAAATTAAAAATCTCCCAACAAACAAAAAAAAATATGAGCAAACTTTCTTTCGTATTTATTTTTCTTTCTTTTAAAAAATTATATAAAATGGACATGATCAGTCTTTTAAGTTACATTTTTTTTAAAATTAAAATTAAAAAAAAATAAAAGGTTTAATAATAAAATGAATATTTTTTTTTTTGTATAAATTTAAAGACGCCATTTATTTTCTCTCTTCATTTCGACCACCCTCCCCACCCCCTGTATTTTCCTCCTTAATTTTATTTTTGATTCTTTGTAGATTTTTTTTCAAATAATAAAATATTCCCATTTTTCATATAAGAAAATTTTCATTTGTTTTGAATTCTTTCCAATTTTAGTTTTTAACTTTATAAAATTGACTTTTGATTAATTTGAATTTTGATGTTTCTCTTTTTGATTTTCAATAGCTAAAGAAATTGAATAGAAATAAATTAATTAATATTAACTGACTTTTTGTGACAATCGCGTACAATTCTCTCAACACACATTTTTTGTTCCATTCTTAACTTTTAAATTTATTTAAAATTTACAAAATAAAGAGAAAAAATGAATAAAAAGAGTATTTTTTTATTTAAATTAACAAAAGGAACTTTAAACCCCACACCCCATCATCCCCACAAATATTATAAAAGTTAAAAGCTAAATATTGAAAAGTTTAATTAAAAATTGTAAAACTTGAAAAAATTTTTAGCTGTAAAATAAATAAACGGTTAAAAAATTTTTTTTTAATCTCGATTACAATTATTATTTTTGTTTTCATAAATTATTTGACAACCATTTTCTATATTTTCTTTTCTTTTATTTTTATAAAATAATTTAAAAAAAATAACAAAACTGATCACGCCACCCCGCCGCCGCCACAAACAATTTTCTGTTATTTTTTTTTCATCATCATTAAACAAAAATTCTAAATAATAAGTAAAAAAAAAACAACAACAACAACAGGAAATATCAAAACCCCTTTCACCTCTTCATATACATAATTTTTTTTTTTTACTTTAATTGAATTTAATTTCACTTGAATTTCAATTTGATTTTTATGTTTAGTTAAAAAAAATTATTTTTAACTTTTAAAAAGATTAAAAAGAGAAACATTTTTTTTTCTTTAAGAAAACTTAAAAATTAATTAAATATTTGCTTGTTTTTGTTTTCTATCTTTTTCTTTATCATTTCTTTTTTTAGGTTATGTCAGTCTAATTAAATTTAGTATTTTTTTTTTGTGTTCTTAAAAAAAATTAAAAAGATTAAAAATTATAGAGACGACTAAAATTATTAACAACGAACGAAAAAAATAATAATAATAATAATTTGCTTTTGAAGAAAAATTTGTAAATTTTTTAACGCCATGTTTTTATGTCCATTATTTCTCATCCCTTATTATTATTCTTCATCTCTCTCTCTCTCATTTTGTTCCTTCTCTTTTTATCCATTTTTTCTCCTTCTTCTTCTTCTTCTTCTTCTTTATTCGGCTACTTTTAATTCGTTTTTGGAGAGTTTTATTGTTGTTACGATTTAAAAAATCATATTTTTAAGTCTTAATCAATTTGCTTGTTTTGTTTTTGAGGAAAGAGTAAAGAGGGTGGTGATGTAGGAAGAAAATTTGGTTATATATTGATGGGAATTTTTTTTTTTTTGGCACATACGAATTCACGAATTCCCAAATTACAAAACGAGAGAATAATCTGTAAAGACAAAAATGGAGAAAAATGAAAATTAAAATTAAAATAAATCTAAATTTAATTAATCAAATTTTTTTTATTTTCTAAGGTCAAATGTTTTTTCAATGGCAAATAATTAAGAAATATAATAAGGGGTGGGGGGACCGACCTTGAAACAAAAGACAAGCGAACAAACAAAAAAATAAGATTTGCGAAATGAAGCAAAAAAAAAAAAAAGTTCCAATACAACAATTCGTTATTTTGGATTTATGTTTTTGGTTTTGTTTTGTTTGTAAAAATTTTCATTAAAGTTTTTAATTACCTTGGAACATATTTTATAGAACAGAAAAAAAAAACTATAGATTATGTGTTGATGTGTTTCAATTGAATTTTTGTATGAATTTAGGCCAAGTTCAAAATAATATAATGATCTAAAAATGTTACGTTTGTACGTCACGAATAAACTGCTGATATCTGATTGTTTTTTTTTTCTTTCTATTTTTGATTTTAAAACTTACAACTAAACAAATAAAAATTTTATATTTATATTTATATAAATTCGGGTGTGATGAACTCAAAAATGAAACAAATAAAATTATCAAATAAAATAAAATAAATTAGGAAATTAAAAATTTGTAGAATTTAAAGAAAAATTATAAATTAAAAGTAATCAATTGAAGGGTTGACACAAGTCATGTTCATTACCCTTAATAAACTCCAATTCTTATAAATCTAAACTTGATTACGCGGTTACATGGAAATTTTCAATTCATTTCTTTCAAATTCGGATTATGAATTTATTTTTCAACAAAACAAATTTCACAAAATTCTTTGAAAAGGAATCTTATACAATTGTTTCTATTTTTTAATTAACGGAAATTGAATTCATCAAATATTGGACATTGGTTAACATTAAAAAAGAGTCAATCATAAAATTTGTATCACGATTCGATTAAATAATTCAATTTCCTGTTAATCTGTCTCACACTTTTTTTTTTCTTTTGTTATCAATTAGACAAAAATTATCTAATTTTTATCGATTAAAAATATTGACTAATAAAAATTTTATTATTAAAAATGAGACACGACAATTTTTTACTAGAAACATTCGATAGTCTAGTAAATTCAAATGAATTTTAATTTACACAAAAAAAAAAATAAAATAAATAAAAAATTAGATTAGGGAAATTTATAAATAAAATATAACGTCATTGGACTTTAGATTTAAAATTGAAATAAAACTGACGTCAAAAGATTTTAAATGAAAATTAACACATGGATTCCACTACTAACTTTGTGTTTAACATTTTTCTTTTTATTCTTAAAACATAAAAAATGGGAAAATGTACCAAATGTTTGCTTAAATTATCCAAAAACAACTAAAAGGAAATAATTAAATGATTAAGAAAATAATCATTGTCTAAATGGTGACACTTGAATAAAATTCTTTGGAATTGTTTTACATTTAAATGAAAAATTCACACAATCGCAATAAATTAAGAACTTAACTTTACAACTTTGAAGCAGTGTAGACATTTGCTTATATTTTGTTATTGTAATTCTAATGTCAATTCATTCATTAAAAATTAAATAAGTACAAAAATAGTTACATACCATCTGATTAAAGAGAATCTTTTACGTATCCATTTAAAACTTTTTATTTATTTCACCAATATGGACACGTATTCTCTAAATGATTCCATGATGCAAATTCTGACCAGGACGCTATTTTTGCTGGTGATATATCTTGATATTTTTGTGGTATTGTTATTGGACAGTTTAAATTATTATTATTATTTTTATTCATTTTTTCACTATTTATTTTTAATAAACGATTTTCTTCCTCTTGAGCTGGTGAAATACGTTTTGATAAAGTATAATTTTCACCCTGTAAAATGAAATAATTTATATGTAAGTAAGACTTCTTCCAATTGGATTTAGATATAAAAATAAAAATAATTAGCTTTGTAGTAAGATAATCATTAATCTACAAGAAGCTGATTATCTATAAACAACAAGAGTTTTATTATTACCTGATTATTGTCCCAGTATTCTTTTTCACCACATCTAAAGCATACACAAAATTCAAGTTTACTTGATGATGGTGGTAAAGTAATTTTAAATGAGAATGTATCATACAAAACGTATGCACCACTTGCAGCACCAATCTATTTTTAATGAAAAAAAAAATAAAAAATTATTAAATAAGAAACAGAAAATATTTTTTAATTTTTTTTTTTATTACCTGTGAGTAAGTGCAAAAAATATCCTCTTGACTTTTCCAACTATCCCATGATGCTCTAACAATAACTTCTTTATTAAATCCAAGATTTTTAACTTTTACAGTACCAACAACAACAGATTCATTTTCTTTAACAATCACATTTTCTAATGAAACATTTTTTTCATCTAAACGTCTACGAAAATCTAAATAATCAGATGCTGGCTGTTTAAAATCAACTGTCCATTGATCTGGTGATACAGGACTTATTAAACCTTGCGTTATATGCGCTAAAAATTTAAGACTCCATAAAGGTGGAACATTTGATGGTTCTGACATAACACGTACTTCCACTAATGCATGCCCTTGATCATCAGCAAATACAACTTTCTTTTTTGTTTTATTTCTAAATTAAAAAAAAAAAACAAGAGAACAAATATCGTCAATTAATTTTTATTTTTGGCAAAGAAAACGAAAATGTACGAATTTTTAATAATTTTAATGTATTTGACCCATTTTTCAATTTTTGTTTTTGTTTTCCGTTTTTTATTTCCACGCAGAAATAAAACTGAGAAAGCAACAAAATAAGAAAAAACTGATCTTCAGATAAAAAATGTGTAAGAAAAAGTGAATCAAAGCAAAAGCAAATAGAAAAAAAAATGCAAATTCAAATTTTTAATGCAATGTATTCAATAATTAATTAATTTTTGTTTATTTCATAAATTTTGATTAGATTGGAATATTATTATTATTGCTTTATTTTTTCTAAAAAGTTTTATGTCAACAATTTTATTGTTGCCTTAATTTACAGCAAACTAATAAATCTAATAATTCAAAATTTATTTATTTAGCCAATTTTGAAAATATAAAAAAGTGAATTGAAAAATTTGATGACTTATACAAATAATTCATTATTGACAATAGCACAATTACAATTGTGTTGTGTATGAAAGTTATTACAATTTGATTGTACTACCCATACCCAAAATGCATTGATCCCCCACCAATCGTTTTAAAATTTAAACAAAAGACTCTTGACATAAAATAAAAATATATTCATTTTTTTTATTATAAATTCAAAAAGTGTGTGTGTGTGTGTTAACCATATTATTATCAAAAATTAAATCGTTAAATTTATTTAGTTCATTGCCGAAAAATTCAAATTTTTTTTTTTGAAGAAAATAAAAAGCATTCACAAACGGTCAGAATTTAAATAATAAAAATTATACGTTCACAAAAAAGAATTAAATCAAAAATGAAATTAACAAATCATAATATCATAATCGAAAATACGTAAAAAAAAAAAATAAGCCAGGGATTATGAAATATAAAAGAAAGGTAAGTGAAAGATTATCAACAATAAATAAAAAATAAAACGAATAGAAACCAACACAAATATTTGATGTGGAATTGAATTTCAATTTGTATGGAATTAATTCAAAAATAATTTTAATTTAATTCAAAATTGAATTATACGAATGAAAGAATTTTAAAATAATTAACAAATGAAAATTGTCCTCTTACATATTTGGTAAAGTCGGTGAATCTGGTGTAGTTGGTTCATCATCTTCTGGTCTTATAACAAGGCAGGAACGTTTTGGTGATGGCGGCATTTTTATATGTAACGGAGTAAATGATTTTTTATTTTGTGATAATGCAACAAATTGTTGTCTATATGGTGCTTTTAATTGTTCATAACATCTAACAAAAAAATAAAAGAAAATTATTAGGATTAATCATAAGAGTGGAGTTAAATGCAGACAATATTCAGAGAGAAAGAGAGAGAGAGAGCTGAAGTTATCTTTAATCTTCAGACTTTCATACTTCAGAATAAATAATAAAAATTGTTTACCTTAAACCAGAATTAAATTCTGATAAAAATCCTGACGGAGGACTATGGCTAAACACTGGAGGACTGTGAGATACCAGCATTTCATAATGGGCTGGCATATTAAGAACCTCAAACATTCACAAGATTTTATTATCTGAAATAAAAAAGAAACAAAAAATTATTTAATGGAAAAATGGAACTACCGGAGGAATTAAATCGTATTTTTTTTTCATTCCCAAATAAACTAATAAATTAAATTAATCGATAATTTAGCACCTAGAGAGAATCTCCTTCATTTCTTATTTAATTATCGTGACCATTTTTTTATTCTGTTTATTTTTATAAGATGAAAACTTTTCCATAATTGTAGAAAGAAGAAAACAAATCATCTAAACAAACAAACAAATAAATAAAAGCAAAAAAAAAAAAATAAATAAATAAACTTTAAAGTTCTTAAGATTAAGTGAGATTAAATGAGATTAGATAAATTATTTTTAACATTTATAATAAATCTGATTAAATCATCTAATTATAAAAAAATTATCATTTTTACATCCCTTTTATTTCTAACCTTTGAATTGTGAAAAATGTAAACAGGAAATACAGAGTACAGAGTCGTATAATGATTTTTATTTTTATTTCACCAATGTTGAAATATATAAGATTTGAGGTGGCTCCTCCACATCAGGGAGTTGTAGGGAAAAAAATGTAAAAAGAAGTCGGAACAAAATATTATTGAAAGGATTTTCCTGAACGATTTGTAATTTTCTTAAATTATTCAGGATAAAGTCTTAAATAACATTCGAAAGAATTCCAAATGTTGATTCAATTCATAAATTCATTTTGTTGACAAAAAGGATACAAATGAAAAAAAAACGCTTTTTATAAACACAAATTTTATTTGCAAGAATTCTAAGCAAAAACCAAAGGCAAATTTCTTTAATCTATTTATGAAATCTTTAGTAGAGAATTGACCTGACTGTTTTATTTACGATTTACTCATTTCAAAAACAAAATATTCTTTTTACTAAATAACAAAAAAAAAAAGTAAATAAATAAATAAATAAATGAAAACGATCAACAAGAATAAATAAAAACAAAAAAAATTGAGAAAAATTACAATTTACCTAATTACACAGAATTTAGTTTTCAGTTCAATTTTGTTGTTTTTATATTTTTTAATGAGTTTTAATTTATTTATTTAAAAATAATTGACGCCATTTTGAAAGAAACTTTAAAACAGAAAATAAATGAAAAGTTTCATTGAATGTTGTGAACAGCGAGAGAGAAAAAAAAAACAACAACAAACAAATGAAATAAAACAAATAAACAAAAATAAAAAAATAAATAAGCAAAATATAAGAAATCAAAATAAATGATCTCAATTGACCCTTCTTCATCTTTCCGTGATTTGGGGACAGCAGAATGTCAAGACTTAATAATATTTTTTGTTCAAATATATTTGTTGTCTTAATTGCCGTAATAAGTGTGTTTGCAATTTTTTTCTTCTTCTTCTTCTTTTAATAACAAAAGTTGAATTGAGTTGAAAAGAAAATAAAAAGTAAGAATGATACAATTTTGTTTTATTTTAACGAAAAAAAAAACCAAAAAACAAAAAAAAAAAAAAAAACACAACAAAAAAAGAAAACAAATAAATTTGACAAAATCTAATTTTGGACGTGTGACTTCAATACAACCTTGACATTGCTGCGAATAAAAAAAAAATAAAACATTCCAAAATATCGCTCTTTTTTTTCTTCTTCTTCATATTTTTCACATCTAAAAAAATAAACAAATAAAAAAAAAATTGTGTTTTTTGTTTACAAAGTTTAATTTTTTTGTTATTGTTGTTTTTGTTGTTAGATAATTTATTTTAAATGTTTTGTGACAAAAAAAAAAAATTAAAAGGATTTTATGAATGTACCAAAAAAAAAATTATACCTGCCCCCATAGAACATGCCCCCAAAGAACGTGCCCCCTTTTTAAAAATGTGTGACGTGTGTCTCTTTTAAACCAGATTGTTAATAATAAACCGAATTGAATGACCGCGCAATATATTAGATTATACAGTTGAAGGAACAATTATTGGGGAAAATTTTTTTTTTTTTTGTACTGTACAATAAAAAATGTAATTTTCTCAAACATAAATTTTTTTTTATCAATCTTATTAAAAATAAAATAAAAAAATCATGGCTAATGGACAAAAAAACACACAAAAATGTTAACTAATGGCTAAAAAAAATAATAAATTATATAAAAACATTTCACTATAAATTGAGAAAAACTTTTAAGAAAGACGACAAATTAAAATACAAAATAGATTTCATAGATTAAAGTTAAAAGAAAAATTAAATATTTTTTTTGTTGCAAAAAAAATATTGACGTAATTCTAAATTATTTGTATACAGGAAAAAATGAAAGATATTTTCATGTAAAGACAGACACATTAGTCCGTCTTATGTCTAGTCAATAATTTATTTTTATAAATTACAGATTAACTGTAGGAACAAAATTCCAATCACAGAAAATTATTTAAAACGAAAGTACTGGGATAAGGTTGGGAACAATTCCATTTAAATTTATTTGTAATTGAATAAATTTTAAATGTTAATATTGAAATAAATTGTATAATTGAAAGGAACTTAATCTAACAGTCACAATTATCATTTATCTCAAATTAATAAATACGATGTTAAAAAAATATTTATCAATTATCAAACAACAGTCAACCAGATTACTTCACTTCACTGACAAATTATTATTTCAATCTCGTTTTTTTTTCTGTTCATTTTGTAATTGCGTATTTTTTTACTTTTGATAATAATTTAGACTAGACTAATAATAATCGGTTGTAAAAAAAATAAGAAGAAGAAGGACAATTAATCAATTAAAGTCGATAATACATAAGATAAGACACTCCTTCATTTATTTACTTTTACTCTCAATAAATGTAACTGGACTTTACCAATCTAACCAGGTTATCCATAAATATATTTAACTTAGTTCATGTGGAGACTTTAGTTTAGTTTAATTTGAAAGAAATGAAAAATTTACGACTGTAAATATTTTCTGTTTACGATAAATATACAAAATTATGTCATGAAATTTACTTCACACTTTTGATTAGAAAGAAAACAAATGAAAAAGGAAAAACGGGAGGGAGGAGGGAGAAAAAAAAAAATGTAAAATCACTTGAACAGAAAATCATCAGTAAAATCAGTAAATCACTGAAATAGAAATATAATTAAGAAAAGATGCCAATAAATTCATTCACTGATGGTAATTGAAAATATTTTAATTATTTAAAACTTTAGTGTTGTATTGGTCTATTCATATGTTCACTCTCTCTCTCTCTCTCTTTCACTCCCTCTTAGTTCTTAGTCAGACTATTAAAACTCAAACTCACCAAATGTCTATACTTTTCATTGATTTAAATTTTTCTTCAATACAGAAACGATCCAACATTTTTCTTTTTATAAATTATTTCTAAAATTATTTCTAAAATTAATTAAAACAAAAGTCGATCACATTGCAAGTATAAAACTTTTAAAATCTAGGTTGATTTTTTACTTTTCTAATTGAAATCTAAATCCTGAAAAATATCTAATAAGATCATCACACGGTTTTTTTATTATTATTTATTAGCTTAACGTTTTTTTTTTCTTTTTTATTTTAAGAAACACCAGACTGTTTTTTTGAAAACGAAAATAAAATAAAAAACTAAAGAACCAACCAAATGACGCATTTCGAGAACACATCGAAATATTTATTTTTAAAACATTTCTTATTATTATTTTTTCATCTTTTATTATTTATTAATGGACAGGAAATTTTAATCCAAAATAAAATCAATAAATGTACAGACCAATGTGTGCATATGACGTGTTTTATTCAAATGTTTTATTTAAAGAACTTCTGAAATTCAATTTCATTCAATTTTTTTTTTTTGGTATAATAAAATAATTTAATTATTAAAATCTAAAAATCATTTTAACAAAATTCTCATTACACCCAACGCTCATCCTAAATTAATACATGAAAATAATTAATTCAATGGAGAATTAATAGAAAATAACGTTTGGAGATAATTATGTGAATATTAATTTCATAAATTATTCGAATAATTATTTAATCAATACTTTAGATTAGGATGCCAAAAATATAACAACAGAATGTCCTTGGAATATTTTTTGATAACAGAGAAAAGGTCCAATGAATTATTATGAAGAAACACAGATTACAGAACATACACCAAAAAGTAGGTGCAGCGAATAAATTCAAAGTTTGAAGGTGAAATTATAATCACATTAACGATTAAGGATACAAAAAAAAAGAAGAAAATCCCATTTAATGCAATAATTATTAAACAATTTTTTTTTCTTTTTATAAAAATGACACAGAATATTATAATCTGGCAGGAAAAATAAATATTTACGGATCAATTATTTATCGTTATATATAAGAGCGATTGTCTTCTCATTACCTCCTCACCATTCCCCACCAACCACTCCCTCATTTTCTTTATTTTTAATTTAATTACTCAATTGATTAAAGCAAAAAAAAAAAATTATTATAAATAAATAAATAAATAAAAATAATTATGCCATTAATTAAATTTATACAAAAGATAAATCAAGAAGAAAAAAAAATAAACAGAATCAACTGGACCAGGAATATTCTGCTTTTTTAGTCAAGAAAAAAAAAACGACAACATTTAATTAATCAACATTTTGAGCTTTTAACTGATTTAACTTTTAATTTTTCCTCTATAAAATTATTTTTCATTTAAACTGATTTGCCTTTTCTAAGTATCTGGAATTATCAAGTTGTTTGTGTTAATCTTTATACAACAAAAATGTCACAGCGCCATCACAACAAAATATTTTCTATTCTTAATTTTTCTTTTTTAATGTTAAGAAGGAAATGGTTACTCACAACACTTTTTTTATGTGTGTGTATAATTGTAGAGTAGGTGTTAAGTGAGATCGTGAGGAAGATAATTGATATTTAAAGAAAACCACAAGAACACAAATTGTTTATAGGCAACAAAAAAAAATTATACGTTACATTATGACTTTGGTGGCTTGCTAAGAATACTCATCAAATTGTAAATAAATTGAAACTATAAATTTTAAATCCTTTGACAGAATCCAAAATAATTGACTATAAATTGAATAATTCACATTTTTTACATCACCAAAAAAAAAATCTCAGAGCCACGCAAACTCACAAACTCAATATGAATCAATATCATCACATTCACCTGTTTTTGTTTAATTATTTTCATATCATCAGAAAAAACAACAACACACACAAATTATTTCACTTGATCGAATTTTCCGTAATTTTCTTAACAATTTTCTTTAATAAAAATTCAATTCCAAAAAAAAAAAAATATGAACATTTAATTTAATGTAGAAACAAAATTATTATAAATTCAGCTCCTCTAAATTTCCTCTCTCGACGTTCCGAGTTAAAAAAAATTAATGAGATTTTTTTTTTTGTATAATTGTAAAATTAAAATATAAAAAAAAAATAGTAAGCAAGTAAAGTACATTTATTACATTTATTATTTCTGTTTCTCAACTAACTCTTATTAATCTAATATTAACTTAAATAAGTAAATGTATTAAAGCAAAAAAAAAAAAACAGAAACAGAGAGAAAAATAAATTAAGTACGACAATCACGCGCACAATTCATGTAATTTAATTTTTTATAAAAAGAAAAAAAAAATAAAAACAAACAAAAAAAAAACGAATCAATTCATAAAAATTGTAAAAATTATTTCTCTTCTTCTTCTTCTTTTTTTTTTTGCTTTATTTTTTATTGTTTTTGTAATATTTATCTCGGGTTAGGGTCAAGACAAGACATGGTTCTATAATATCACGTCTAAATAAATGTCTCTACTCTCTTTACAAGATGATATTTCTTTTTTTTTGTTACAAAGAATTGAAAATTTAATTTTAAAATTATTTTAAATCAGTAAAAATATTATTTTTCTTTCGCATATAAATGTGTGTGTGTGTGTGTTTGTATTAATTGAAATTCATTCGTGGTTATTGAGTTTATTGAATTTATTGAGAAATTTAAAATAATAAATAAAAATACAAACAGAAAAAAATGAAAGAAGAAAATTTCACTCCAATTTTTTTTTTGTATTGTGATCTTTAAGATGAAAAATTAAAAGATAAATGGGATGGGTTTTTTTTACAAAAATTCTTCTCAAAACTCTAGATTACTGATTACTGAGTAAATAATCAAATTAATTGAGATTTCCACAAATAAATCGTTGGAAATTTTAAGGAGAAAAAATTAAATCAAAACCAAATTAATCGGATTTAATTTAATTTAAAAATAAATAATATCATTGCTGCTTATTGTTATTATTTTTCTCGTTATAATTTTTTGTTTTATTTTTAAAATACACACACACACTTACATACATAATCGATTTAATTTCTTAAGAAATAAGGCAAGAGAGAGAGAGAGAGATAGAATGAATAAAAAAATAAATCTGTAATAATTTGTTGTTATCAACATCAGCGTTTTTCTTTTGTTTATTTTCGGTGGTCTGATCTCAATTTCAACCAATCAAGACAAACGCAAATGACAAGAATTAATTACATTTTTTTTTTGTTTTATATAAAATCAATTCAAAACAAATAAATTGATTATTGTTTGTGGTTTGACCCAAAATATTTGCCTCTTTTGACAAAACACATTTGCACATTTTTTCCAATCTTTAAATTTGTCTTTCTTCAAAAAAATTTTTATTATCCGTTTTTTTTTTTGTTTGTTTTTTTTTTTTTTACATTTTGTACAAAAGTTGAAAGTAAAAATTAAACAAAAAACAAAATGTACTGAGTATATTTACACTTCCCTTCAAACGTCCGACGGTTAGTGAGTTGATTGACTTTTATTTATTTATTTTTTTTTTGTGTTAAAAAATTATTGATAAAATTTAAATAAAGTAAAAAAAAAAAAAATCACACCAAAAATTTTTTTTGTTTCATTTGGTCCCCCCTCCATCCTCCCGTAAGGTCAAATGTTAATTTCTTATTTTTCATAATAATTCTGATATATTTTGTGAAATATAAAAAAGTAAACACAAAACACGACACACAAAAAATAATAAAAATAAAAAAGTATCTAAACGATACTGAAGGTATAACAACCTCCTCTAGTGTCTTGTTTTAATTCTTATTTATTGACGGTCAATTAGTCAATTAACAAATTACGATAATCACATACTATACAGTCAGCATTAGTTGCATTAACCTATACCTACAGTGAAATATTCCTTTAAATATTATTAAATATTTGTCGATATTAAAAATTGAACATTCGCGAATTTTAGAAATGATTCCACCTTAATCTAACATTTTACTTATATGAGATTTTATAAAGGACTAAGTATTGATAATACATAATTTGATAACATAAAACTTGAACAGCATGTGTTCCTAAGAGCAGGCAATGCGCCGAATTGAATTAAAAATTGCATGTGCAAATGCTAGGTGGTTCAGAACCCACCATAAAAATAGTAGGTCTCAAAGGTGAATATAACCGAAAGGTTGCTTGCACTTGTAAAATAAATAAAACTAACTAACTAACTAACTAACTAACTAACTAAGACTTGAACATATACTTTTAAATAGTTTTTAAAATTTATTTTAAAATTCAAAAAAATGAAAACAAAACCAAAGAGTTTCCTTAATATGTTAAGAGTCAAGTTTCTCTGATTGAAAAAATTTAAATACCAAAACTTCTTCTTTCTTTTTTTTTTTTTTTGTTTACTAAAATCGAGTTTTTATTGCATTTTTGTCTTTTATTTATAAAGATTTTAAATTTCAAATCAAAAATATTCAAAGAAATTTAATTCTTCTTAAAAAAAAAATGTCAAAATTGTCAAGATTTCAAGAAAAATAAATAAATAAATAAATAAAAGGCAAGCAGCAGTAAATCTGTTTTCATAAGAATTAATCCAGCGATAAGTAATTTTTTGTTTTATCTTAATTCTTTCAGTTTTAATTTATTACATGAAAATGTTATCACGAATAAATGATAACAAGAAATGATTGTGACATAAAATTGAAACAATAGAAGGTAAGTGAGGTAAGTGAGGTAAGTGAGGTAAGTGAGCGAAATTATTTATAGCTAATGAGATTGAGCCAAAAAAAAATAATTAGACGTGCATCAAGATTTTGTTTTTTAATCTTTTCATATTTTTTTTTATGATTGTTATTGTTGTGAATTTATAATTATAAGAATCTAATCACAAACTGTCTGGTTTTAAAATAATCACAAAAATACGAGTGGTGCCAGATATGGAAACTTCTTAATAAACAAAAAAGTAAATTTGAAATTTACTAAAAAAAATGTTTACTGTAAACGAAAGATTCAACGTAATCATCAATTCAATGATGAACTTACACCTAACAATCTATAAGAATATTTTCTTAAAGTTCACGTCTTACTTTTAAATGTTTAAAAATTTTTATTTAGCATATAAATAAAATGTACCAACTTAATACTTACTTTATTCATTTTAATGGTACACAGAAACAGATTCGACTCCAATAAAATGTATACCTAACTACACCATTATTAATAATACCGGCCTTAAAAACATTTTAACTTTAAATAAAAGTCTAAGAGATTTATTTATAAAAAAAAAAGTAAGTACACTTTTGTACATACAAATATTTTATGTTACAATAAAAATAATAAAATAGATTTTTTTTTTTTTGTTTCTTGTATGAAGAAAAAAAAATGTGGGAGAGAGAAATTTAATCTTTATAAATATTGATTATTGAACCATTGAAGAAAATATGTTTAACTATTTTTTTTCTTTACTATATAAAAAAAGATAATTTTCTTATGTGTACAAATTGTGAATGCATATCAAGGAGAATTTTTCTATACATACGGTGAAATATATGCACCAGTTTTTTTTTTCTTTTTGTGCCGCCAGGGCTGAATGTCGTGAGATAAAAAAAATAAAATAAAAATATATATACAAGATTCACGATAACATAATAAATATTTCTTACTTTAAGAAAAGAAAAAGAAAAAAAACTTCCTACGTATATTTTTTTTTTTTTATAGGAATTTTCTATTATAGAAGAAATAAAATAAAAAAAAACTTTTAAATTACATTTAAAAATTGTTATTTATTAATTTTATTTCAGAGTCAGATGTCAGATCATTAGAAATTAAAAATAAAAATTAAAATGGAGGGGGGCGTGGAAGGGTAAATAGAGAGAAAATAAGAAACACGTCCTTTTCTTTTGTTATCTTATAGAAAGTACCTTTATACATTACATACCCGATAGATTTATATTCTCTTTACAATTGTTGTTATTAATATTTGGAATAATTTAAAAAGAGATCTAAAATGCATTATGAACATTTTTCTGATTTTATTTTGAAATAAATTGAATGGAAATTTTGTGAATTCCAATCAAATGTTTTGAGAATATTTTTACCTTGTTATAAATTATAAATGGAGGTAAATTTTAAATATTACGTTTGAATTATTAGATTTAAATTTAATGTCACACTTTAAGACATTTCATTTGGTTTCAATTGGTTTCATTTGTTTTATTTATTTTTTTATGGGAAATAATTAAATCAAGATGAATGAACTTTGGGATGCTGGTTTTACTATTAATAAACTGAAATTATTAGTATTAACTTTGAAGTAATAAAAAATTAACTATGGGTGTAATAAATCCTACACGTAAGAATAAAAATATTAAATCAAAATAAATATTTATGAAGCAACCACAACACCAACAACAACAACAGCAACAGCAACAGCAACAAATCAAGTACAACAAACGAGCAATTTGTTACATATATTTTTGTCTTTTGAGGGATAACAAAAAAAACCTACACACAACTACTTTTTTATATTTTATTACTGATAATGAAAAATAAGTTAACCGTATCATCAGTGAAGGAAAAAAATTAAATGAAGGAAAAAAATTATTGGTGGTAATTTTTTATTCTTAATAAAAATAACGTTAATAATAAATCAAAATATATTTATGTGTGTGTGTGTGTGTGTGTGTGTAGTTAAGTACTTGTATTAATAATTTACAATTTTGCAATTTAGTTCAATTTAAATCTTATGAATGTTTGAAGGAAAATAAAATAAAAAAGAAAGAAAGAAAAAATCAAGAAAATGTTGAAGTAAAATATTTTATTTTTATGATTTTATAATTTATATTTATTGTTGAAAATTACAAAATTTCAAGTTGTTTTAATGTGCATATGTTTTTACGTTTTATGTTCATATGTTGATAATCTGGTCTAATTAAATCGAATTTCTAGTAGCCCGTATATTAAAGAAACAAAGAAATAACTGCGAATAAAATCAGACAGCAGACTTTGATTAAAAGAATATTGTTAAGGATTACCGGTAGAATAATCTCTAGGTACTTTTTTTTTCTCATGTGTGTTGCACACCCGTTCGTCTTACCCACTAATTATCCTCACTAAGAAATTTATTTATATTTTTTTTTCTTACAATTCGCCAACAAAAGAAATTAAACGAAAAGACGGAACAAAAATTCACAACAACACAAAAAAATTCACAATTTTAATAATTTACATAATTTTCTCAATTTTAAACCTGCAATTATAACTAAATCATCATCATCATAATCATCATAATTTTCCTTACTTTATATTTATATCTTTGTTCATATTTATTTTTTATTATTTCTTTACATTTTTCTAATGAAAAGAAAGAAGAAAACAAAAAAAATCTAAATATAAACAAGGAACAGAACAGAACAGAAAAAAAGAAAATAAAAATAAATTTTGTACAAATATTTTTTTTTTTTGTTATTTCGGGTTTCAATTTAAAAAAAAACGAACCAACAGAAAATTATAGAGAAGAAGTGGATGAGGAAGATAAAGAGGAAGACGTATTAGAAAAGGTGTATGAGGAAAAAATCACGTTTTTAACTCGTGAAAAAAATCTACACAGAAGAAGAAAAAAAAATTTCCTCATACTGCATTTTTTTATTTTGTTTCGTTTCGTTTCATTTTTTGTTTATTTTTAAATTTTTTTTTTTGTTTTTAATTTATTCAATATTTAAATTAATTTAATTTTAGCCTTCATCAGCAGGTTAACTATTATCAAGACGAAAAAATAAGACAGGTAAATTTGTTTTAATAACAAAAAAAAAAGTACAATTTATGCCAAAAATAAAAAAACAAAAACAAAAAAAAAACTAATTTCTTTCTATAAATAATTAATTCAATTTACGTCTCGAAAAATATTCTCTTTTAAAAAAAAAAAATGTCTTAATAATAGAAAATAAAATATATTTTAAGGTCATTCCAAATTTAATTTAAAAATTGAAAAGAAGTTTTTTTTTTATTATTTACCGTTTTTTATTCCTAATTTTGTCTCAACTCAAACTCAAGTTTATTTAATTTAATTTTAACAAATGAAAAAAAAACTTTATCATAAATTCATCATAAATTCTTCATCTTCAATCATCATCTTGAATCATTATTTACATTTGATCAAATTCCCTTTACCTTGATATTCAAAACCAACCTTTTTGATTTAATCGAGTACCAGATGCCAGAATGAATCTTAAAGTCAGTTAAATTTGATCAAGTAAAAAAACAAAAAAAAAAGATGAAATATTCAAGAGACACTTTAATTAATCTTTCTTTCTTTCTTTCTTTCATTTTATTCCAAATGAAAGAAATTCACTTCAAAAATTAATAAAAGTATTTTCTGTTGTAGGTTGTAAGTTAGGCGGAACTAACTCACTCGTAACTCTTTTAAAATACCTTAAAAATTATTTAACTCTTTTATAACTCGGTTTTCCTGACTCTGTTTCTTTAGATAAAGAAAAATTGTGTTACCAACATTTTTACTTGATCATCAATCGAAATGTTTTAATGGAGTTATCCACTACAAATTAATTTTCTATTTTTCTCAATTTGGAAAATGAATTTTTTCAACACATTTGTTAATTATTTATTAATTTGTTATTATTGTTTGTTGCCATTTATTTAGTTACTTTTTATTTACTATAAAGTCATTCGGTCATTAACATTTTACAGCCACTTATGTTTTTTTTTCTGGTGTCTTTAAAATTTTAAATGTAGAACGCCACAGTACAGTATCAGTTAAAAGCGTCACTGCGTATATTTTTGTACTTGTATATAAAACGTGATTTATATAAGAGTATAAAATGTCAAGAACTAAATATACAAAAATGTTTTAGTATAAAAAAAGATATTTTTAGCATAAGGAAAATATTAAAGTAACGATCGGTACACAGATGCATCAGATTAAAAGAAAAACAACAAAAAAAAAAACGGGTGTTGACGATTTTTAAATCAATTCATGTGACTGTGATTTTTTTTTTGGTTGATTTTAGTTTGGATTTGGAAGTTGAGAAGTTTTGTTAAATTTAGAAAAATCATTTAACTAAAATCAGTACATTCTACAACGACATGTGAATTTATATGTGGCACTGAGGTTCACGTGCATTTCCCTATGTTCTGTTACACGTGTACACGTGTACACGTGTATGTTAATTTTTGTCAACGAGTTATTATTAATTATTTAATTATTATTAATGTTATTCCACTCTAATGAATTAACTTCTTTCTATTATTAAAGATAAGACCAAAAGAAAAAAAGATAAATAGAAATCTTCACTTTGAACAAAAACATAAAAAAAAAAAAAACAACCGAATAAATTTCATCATTTTTTTTTTGGGGGCAAACTTTTAATATTTTTTTTTGTGTTTTTCTTTTTGCTTTCTTTTTTTTTTGTTTTGTTTTATTTCTTCCATAATAAAATTGATAATTAATGAATTGACCTTACCCAACCTTTAATCAAACGAAATAAATCAAAATTTAAAAATAAAATGCATTTTACAATCAATTATTACAAAAAAAATTGTGTGTTTTATAAACAACAACAAAAGTAAACAATCACAAATGAGGTTAAGGAATAAAATAAACAAAAATTGTCAAATAAAAAAAACCATCATCATCATCATCATCATCATCATCGTCATCGTCATTATTATCATACAGCAAAAAAAAAAAAGAATGAAGAAGAAGAAAAGTTAATCAAATAAAAAAAAAATTGGATTTAACCAAAAAAAATGAAAAAATGAAAGAAAAAAAAATATCAACGATTTATGATAACAAAGATAATAAACATATTTTCATGTTGAATCATACAGTAGAAAAATTATATTAATGTACTTTTTACTTCAATTTTTTTTATTTTTTATTAATCTCTGAATGTCATTTAGATAACATTTGCAAAAAAAAACGAACAACAACAACAACAACAACAATATTATTAAATAAGAAAAATTGTCTTTGCTGTTTTTTTTTTAGTTTAGTTTATAATGTAAAACCGAGCAAATAAATAAGAAAACAAACAAATAAATAAGAAAACAAGAAAAAGTTCAAATGAAAAACAAAACAAATTGGAAAGCAATAAATAAATAAACATTTTTTCCATTTTTTCTTTGCTAAATGCCAAAACATAAACAACAACAAAATATGTTTTAATTCCAATAATCAGTAAAAATCAGTAGAGTAGAATTTTCTATAAATTATTATTAAATGCATTTTAATAAATATTTAAAGTTTAAAAAAAAAAAAAAGAACGTGCAAAGTCAACAACAAAATATGTTTTAATTCCAATAATCAGTAAAAATCAGTAGAGTAGAATTTTCTATAAATTATTATTAAATGCATTTTAATAAATATTTAAAGTTTAAAAAAAAAAAAAAGAACGTGCAAAGTCTTCTATTACATCCTGCACCTCCCTCAACCTCCCCCAATCACCCGAATCTAATCAAATATTATTGTAAATAATAAAACGATCAAAATAATAACAACAACAATTATTTTGTTTGGTTTTTCTTTTGAAAAATTTAAAGAAAATATTAACTGATTAAATGTGATTATCGATTTGCTGATAATTGTAAATCGATCAAAACTTTACAGATTAATCTTTCCAAAACAAACAAAATATTACAAAAATAGAAGAATTAACACAAAAATTAAAAATATTAAACTGAACTGGAAAATTTGTTATTTCTTATTTTTTATTAAGAAAATAAAAATTGTGAATGTAAGAATTTGCCAAAATATAATCGTCTCAAGTCTCAAACATAAAAAAAAGTCAAAAATAAAGAGAGCACTTTATAAGTTGAAATTGAAGATCTGTGTGTGTGTACTCAACACATTTTAAATGACAAATTTTGCTATAATTTTATTCAAAAGTTTCACGTAACGCACTTAACGTTCACTATACTACTTTTCATATATTCCAATTGGAATTATATCCTTTTTATCACGAATTTCATTTCTCAACAAAAATTATAAAGTTGCATCTTTAGAAATTTGATGCCGTTTGTTGTAAGGAATTTTAGATTCAGAAAATAAAAGAAAAGAAAAGGAGGACACTTTAGAGTGAATAAATCTATAAACTTTATAAATAATAGATTTTATAATAAATACAAATATATCAACATACATTGACCCTATCTAACCCTGCGCGATAAAAATATAATAAACTGGGTCATAATTCACTCGCTAAACAATTGTAATAAAAAGATTTTTACACTAAAAAACAAATACGATTGACGTCTTAAATAATGTGTCCTTAAATAACTAAGTCTTATATTGAAAGGACCATTTTCAGGTGAAATAATAAATAAATATGTCTAGAACTGCAGATGGTTTGATTCTAAACAAATTCATAACTTTAGCACTCATATTTTAGAATCAATTTTCCTTTATATTTATTTCGTCCCAAATATAACGAGAATAGAATATTAAATTCTATCAACTTCGTACATTAAATCATTAAATCATTAAATTAGAAATAAAGTTTTAAATTGGTTAATTTTATGTATTTGATTGAATATATTTTGTATAATTTGAACTGACACTTGTACAATAAATGTTAACTTATGAAAATTTAGTTAAAATATTTAAAGAAAGTGTAGGTAGAAGATCGAGGTAGGAGATCTAGGGTAGTACACCATTAATTGTTCAAAATAATATTTCAATTGATTATAAATTAATAATTGCTCTATTTTCTTTAATGAATAACAAAACAATGAATATGTTGACTTTCATATTCCCTTTAAGATAGGAAAGTGTGTCAATTATTGGTAAGTAAGTCATTTCATTATCTTATGACTTCTTATTAAGTACTTACTTTATTATTAAAACATTAAACTTAATTATTAATAAGTGCATAAATATTAGTGTTAGAGTACAATTTTGAAGTTGTATCTATCAACAATATTTTCTTAAAACTTTTTAAATTTAAAACTTAAAGAGGTTGAAGTTTTCAAACAATAAAAATACATTCACACTCAATTTTCTAGTGTTATAACATGTCAACAATTTTTTTTTTTGGCGCAAAAAGAAAACATAAAAAATTAAATAAATTATTTTTGTTTAGTAGAATTTTTACAACAGGCAAATAATGATTACTTTACCCTTCAAAAAAAAACATACCGAATAATGTCTTCTCGCTTTTATAATGTCGTCAAAATAATATGATGACGATGACGCGTAAAATAATAAACACGAAATGGAGCAATTCAATTACTACACACATAACACTTTACTGAATTTAATAAATACATTTAAGTTTAGTAGTTGATTGGTGATTCCGTTTCTTTCCTTTACTTTATAATTATTTCTATAGAAATTAAAATAAAATATTATTAACCATTTTTTTTCCTGTCTGATTTCATCAAATTTCACCAAAAAAAATCACCTTTCAATCACGTGATCAGTAAAAACGCATAAAATACGAAAATAAAAAAATAACCGGTTTTTACAGATTTTTTTTTTATTTTCATTTTTTTTTTAGTTCCCTGACTTTTACAATCACCAAGTGTATACTAATAGTTGTTGTTGTTTAATAAGTGCGACCATGCTGTTATCACATGGTAGACATTTTTTTCTGTTGTTGTTGTTGTTGTTGATGATTTTTTTTTTGTTGATTTTGATGAAACAGTTACAAAAGTTAACAAGTTACAAAGAGACAATTGTTGACATTCTCTCTCTCTCTCTCTTTTTCTCTTTTTATCTCTTGTTACACAACCAAGATGATTTTTTTTTCTTTCTTTTTTAATTTTTGAAAAATTCTTTTTAATTTGTATTTATAAAAAAACGGAATTCTTATTTTAAGAAATATTTTTGCTTCGTTTTCTTTCTTAATTTTAATTTAAAAAAAAAAAACAAAAAAAAAAGATAGAAAGAGAACAAATATTATGTCTTCACAGTTTGTTTGTTTGTTTGTAGTTGTTGTTTTTTTTTTTGTTTTAATTTTGCATAATCTTATTTATTATAACAAAGAAGGTACATAGTATAATACAGTCAGACATTTGTCTTGTTTCTTTTAATAAATAAAGAATACTTAATTATATAAAAATTTATAAACGTAATTATAAAAGATGGTGCAATAATATTCTTGTATTGCACTAATTTTTATTTTTTTTTTAAGTACGAATTCATTTTTTATTAACATTTTCTTCCACATATTTTAATATTCTGTATTTTATTTGTTCTTCTTATTAAAATTTATAATAAATAATTTGTTTGTTCTTAAAAATTCTTATAAAAAATTTCCAATTAAATTTGCTAAAAAATTATTACATAAAAAGAAAATCTCGTATAATTTTTATAGAAGTTAATAGAAATTGACGCATTTCTCTATTTTTTATGTTAGCAGTGGAAAAATATGTATGTACGTTTTACGCATTATAAATAACTAACATTATATTTATTCCAAATAAAAATTCCCACGCATTCTACGCATGATCCATTTTTTCTTCTTACAGAATTTGTAAATATCTTTATTAGAGAGAATGAAAGAAAAAACTGCTTCAAATAAATACGTTATAATTTTATTGTCTGAACAAAAATATTAATTATTACTCTGCGATGTCCGGGGTACGGGTACACATCAGAGTTCAAATTTTCACTTTGATTTTATACTTCAATTTATTTTTACTCTAAAAAATAATTACTCCGATTCGACAGAGTTCAATTTTTTATCAAATTATCTGACTTTAAAAATATAATGAAATTATATAATCTTTGCATACCTTCTTTATTTTTTTTTTCTTTTCTTTTCCTCGTTGATATTTTATTTTTATCGGTTTTGCTAAAATTAAAATCGTGCAATTATTTGACTATTTTTTTTTTTGTTTGTTTGTTTGTTGTTGTTGTTATTATTTAACTGATTTGAATTGTCATATTTTTTTTTTAATCTGCAAACGAATATTAAATGACATAAAATTAAATAATTTTGATTACAGTTACTATAGAAAGAAACAATAAAATTTATTATTATCTTTCCCTTTCCTTTCCCTTTTCAATAAATTATCTAACATTAAATGTTTAAATTTAATAATTTATAAACAATTTTTTTTGTTTGTTTGTACTAAAAATCTGAGAGCAGCCTAAAAGAGCCACAACTAAATAAATGAATGTAATTTATCAACATAAATTTACATTTATAAGTGAAGATACAGATTCTAACACCAACACCGTACACCAAATTATTTGGATTTAAAACAATTTAAAAATGTTAGAACAATTTAAGATGAATGATGATCAAAATTGATCAAATAAATTAATAAAAAGTCAAACAGAAAAATGTCTTTAATATTCTTCTTTAAACTTATGTTTATTTTACA
Source organism: Pedicia rivosa (assembly GCA_963082725.1). Classification (NCBI taxonomy): domain Eukaryota; kingdom Metazoa; phylum Arthropoda; class Insecta; order Diptera; family Pediciidae; genus Pedicia; species Pedicia rivosa. Next base: position 13,950,437 of record OY720153.1, on the reverse strand, counting down.
TAAATAATTTCAACATAAAGTACATAAAGTACACAAAGGTACAATATTTATTAATAAACTTAACAAACATTTCTTGTTTCTTAACATTTTAGACGGATTATTCGGATTACGTACCTCGCAAATATAATTTTCTATTTATTTTTCTTAACTTTCTCTCTGAAATTCTAATTTTTTTGTGATAATTATTGATATTAACGAAAACTTATTAATTAATTGTTCTGAATTCATCCAAAAAGACAATTTTAGTAGAATCAATATTGATCCAATTAATTTGTAATTGTATTTTTAATTATTAATAATTAAATTAAATTACGTTGCATATAACCTACAATCCTACATAAATCTAACAATCTAATAATATTTGTGTTTAATGATCACTTAACTTAAGTTACGAATAAAAAAATATTCTTATAAGAAAAAAAAAATTTAATTGTATAAAAAACCCAACTAAAAAAGACATTTTTATTTTTTGTTTTTCTTTCTTTTTTTTTTGATATTTAATTTAAATTTAAATTTAAAATTTTAAATAATCAAAAAATGTCTATTTAGAAATATAAATTTTCTATTTATATTTACTACACACACACACATACACTGTCCTATTATCTCTTGTGTATGTATTTGTGTAAAACATTTATAAGCATTTGTTTGTGTTTTGTGGATGTATAGCATGTGTGTGTGTTTGTGTCACTTGCAAATATTAATGTTCACGTTTTCATTTCATGATTTCATGAAAAAGTTGAATTTTCTGTTTTTTAAAAAAAAAAATTCTCTCTTCAACTTTTTTGTTATCATCCAAAAAGCCGAAATTTATATTTAAGTTTTTTTTTTTCTTCTTATAAAAAACAAAAAAAAAAAGAATCACACGATAATTATTTGCAATAAAAAATATACAAATTTTATAAGAGAAAAAGAGAGGTAAAATAAGAAGAAGAGCAACGAACCTATTTTTATTTAATAATTTTTGTATTTTTTGTATTTTTTATTTTTTTATTCGTAATGTGTGTGTGCGTGTGTGTATTTAAGGTATTTTTTCTTTTAGTTGTTGTTAAGTTTAAATGTAAAATAAATGAAAATAATTATTATGAATCAGGCGACTATTTTTTTTTATTGTTGTGTAATCTATTTGGTTTTGGATATTCAGTTTATTTGTACGTTCAAGTTACTTTTGGTAGGTGGATAAAGTTGTTGTTGTTGTTGTGTTTTTTTTTGTAAATATGTTTAAATAATGAAAGTTGTTATTTGTTAATATTATTAAACTAAAAAAATTCAGAAAAAAAGTAAAAACAAAAATTCTTTTTTTATAAATAGAAAGAATGGACAGAAAATTTTGGTTCAAAACGAGAATACTCGGTAGATGCATACAATAATAAATTAATTCAAATTGGGGGATTCTTAATTGATAAAGTTATGAAGTTCAAAAATAAATAACCGGCAATGTTAACCATATAAGGTAATCAGACCATGGAAAAGAAAGAATCTGTAAATCGATTTTTATAAAGTAAATGTTGTAAAAGTTTCAACAAAATTGAAACAACATTCAGAATGCAAATATTTTTTTCTAATCTATTTCCTAATGTTATTTAATTCATTGACGTATATTGTATCCAAGAAAAAAAAATGGTTAGTCATAGAGAATATTTTGTAATCATTTAATAAGCTCACTTACGTGATTATCTCGTCTTGTGACGAATCAACTAACAAAAGGCATTAAAAATCTGTTAATTGTTTGGCAGGCATAAAAGGTAAAAGGTTTAGATGGTCATAATTTATAGGGAACCTTTTTTCCGGTGTCTCCTATTAATTAGTAATCAAGTATTGGTCCAATTAGAGATATGACTAGAAATGGTCCCATTTACAAAGGTTTAAGTATTGGACGAGGAATGGTCCCATTACAGAGGTTTAATTGTAAATGCACAAAAAAATTGTTTTAAATTTTTGGAATTAATCCAAAAATTTTGTCATTAAATTGAAAATTAGTTTCGTAAATACAAAATTCAAATTTATAAATACAATTTAATTTAATCTTTCATCATTTTTTTTTCTTCAACTGTTTTCATTTCATCTTACATTTTTACATTATTTAAAAATTTATAACGTAAAGTTGGGTTCAAGGTCAATAAATTTTTATTTATTTAATTGACTTTTTTTTTTCTTTTTTTTATTTTCTATTCTAAAAGTTCTGTGTTTTATTTTTTTTATTTTTCTTTTTCAACTGTAAAATATTTTTATAAAGGAAACTATTTTTGATCAACTCTAGTAGCTGTCTAGTCATTTGATCTGAATATTTCCTATTAATAGAGTCGAGTCTAGCGTCACTTTAAGAGTTTAGAGTGAAAGTACTTTTTTTTTTTATGGTTTTAATGAATTATGTCTAGTGAGTGGTAATGATGAATTCATTTAAACTTAACTAATTCTAATCTAGTGATGAATACCCAGAGTTTTAAGTCTGTACCAAAACCATTAATAAAAAAAAAAAATTTCATCTCAGGAAAAAAAGGAACAAAAACAAACGAAGGTAAATTGAAAGTTAACCTCGAGTATCCTCGGGATTGGTTGTATATTTATAAATAATAATAATAATAAACCCCATCAATAGCAACAACAACAAAAAAAATTGATTTCAATGAAAATATAAAATAAAATGAAAAGACAAAAATAAGAAGAAAAAAACAAGAAAATTTAATAAGCTTTAAGGAAACTTGAATTCACTTATGTTATGTAAGTAATTCAATTTTAATTGTAATTTTTGCATCTTACCTGTGCGTGTTTCTTCTTTATATAAAAAGAAGAAGTAAAAAAAAAACAACAACAACAAAAACATGGATGCTTACTTGTGTGCAAGTACAAGCATAACTTGTTCTTATTTAATTATATATTTTTTATTCGTTTAAAAATATAATAATGAATATCTTCTTCTTCTTCTTCTTTTTTATCTTTTTACTTTAAGATGATTTATTCAGTTGAATAGAGGATGAAAGAATGACACTAACAAACTTACAGATTATAAATTAATAATTTTTGTTGAATGAATAAATTTTTATGTATTGGCGCTTCAGTTATTTATATAAAATTTTATTTTTAAAAAATATTTTAATTGATTTCAACGTAAGTACCAATCTATAAGTAATGTTAAATTATATTTTTTTTAATGTATTTTTGTCTCCAATTAGGAACAGAAAAACGATGAAATGAAAGAAATGATAGATAACTCTCGTTGACTATTTATAGTTGTAAGAATGGCGCCACGTATTTTTCATAAGAACAAATATATTTTTTTTTCTAAGTAAAATAATTATCGTCAATGTTAATAAATCAAAAATTTCTTACTGTCCGGCATAACTTCCTTAAAAATCGCTGTATTCCGATTTAACACACAACACAACAATTTTTACCACGCGTATTTTTTCTTAATTTTTTAAAATCGTTAAATAATTAAACTTTGCAGTTTACTCAAATTTAAAGATAAATTCGATAAATAAACTAAATAATTAATAAATGACTTTCATTAAATTATAATTAATTAATGACAATTTATTGATTAAATCAGAAAATTGTTTACAGCAAAAAAAAAAAATCAATGATTTTAATTCTCTCAATATTTTTTTAATATTTAATCAAATTTTAATCAATTTTTCAACAATTATAATCTTCCACACAAGTCCAACTTATTTTAAGTCTTTTTCTACAAAAGTTGAAAGTTTGTTTAGGATGACTTAAAATCAAATATGAATATACAGAGACAAACATACAAATCAATCTTTAATAAAAATTTGAATTCGGTCAAATTCTTATCATATGCAAATATTTAGAGGGAGGGAGGGAGTGAGGGACAAACAATTATGAATTTTATACCAAAAAAATAATTTTTTACTATACACAAAAACTAAATTCTTTGAATATTTCTTAAAAATTTTGATAAAAATCAAATCAAATAAAAAAAAAAGGTTTAATCTTTTTTTTTGGTAGTTGGGTTAAATTTCCCAACAACGTAATTAAAATTCCAAGATCTTTCGACTTTATTTATTTATAATTATTTATTTATAAAATAAATTCTCATTCTCCCATTTTTTGTCTCTTTCTAACACTGCCCACATAAAAACCAAAAACAAACAAAAATACAAAAAAAAAAGTTGTGTAACTTTAGCCTTAACTTTGATAATCCAAATATTTTTTTTTTTTTTTGTTGTTGTTATTATTTTTTATAAATAATAAATAAAATTGTCCTTCTCCACTTTTTAAATATAAACTAAAAAAAAACTCTTTATGTGACGGCGACATACAAATAAATTGGACATGAGACAAACACATGATTTGATCTTGTTCATAAAATATTCAAGAAACAACAACAACAACAAAAACAATAACAACAAAAAGCAAATAGACAAAATATAGAATGAAAAACATATTCTTAGTGAGTTTTCTTTTTGTGTTTCTTTAGATCAAGGTTCTTTGTAAAGATGACGACCTCTCACTAAACAAAGTACTAATAGTTTTTTTTTTTCAAATTACAATTCATAAATCTTTAAGTTCAGAATAATTTACGTTTTTTTTTTTTATTCAATTGTAAAATTTTTTTTTTTTTTGAAAATCAAGAAATCAATTGAAAGATTTATTAATTCAGAATGCACTCAATTTTTTTTTTATCTTTAGTGCAGTGACCGCACTTCAATTAAAAAAAAAATGTCTAACAATTTCAAGTGAAAGTTAAAGATAAGGGAAAAAGGGGTTTTCCATTATTGTTTTCTTTTTGTTTATTCCTTGAGTTTAAATTTTATTTGTAAGTTCCTCTTACTTGAACTTTTTACTTATACAAAGATACAAACAGAATTAATAAATTTAGTGTAATAATTGTATTTTACACACTTTCAAATTTTGTTTACTTTAAAGTTAAGAGGAAAATCCGTTCATCAATAATAAATAGACACAATAATTAAAATCCGGATTATTAAAAAAAAAACGTAAATAAAATTATGATTCCGTCGTTTTTTTTTTTTTTATTGTTGCATCATCATCAGTTTATTTAAAAACTGATAACCAAAAATACACAACACATAAATTGGCTAGACAAAAATGTTTCAACGCAAAAAAAAACGCAAAGATTCTGTATGGCTGGAATTATTTAAAACACAAAACAAAAAAACGCACATCATATGAACGCATGAACAGCTTTACATTTTACTTAAATCATAATTTGCTTTTAATTAGAAAATACAGAAATTGCGTTTAATTATTTTTAGTTAAGAAACCAACAGAGATAATAAATTACATTAGAAATTATTGTAGATCTTCCTACTCCCCCTTCTCAAAATTATTAAAGATGATTACAAAGTTTTATGAAATCAAAAGACATTCTTGAACTTTATTCAATAAAAAACCCAACAGAAATAAAATTGGATTGTCCCGATGTTATGTTTGGTTTTAGGGTATGCGTGTGTGTATGTATCCTCCCTTTTACACATATGTAAATGGAAAATGTACATTAAAACAACAACAGACAGTGCGCAAGTGTTATTTTATGTATATTCCATACTATAGAAGAAAAAGAAGAAGAAGGCCGATGACGACGGACTACCTCAATAACCTTAAAATTGTTTTGGGTCACGATTCTTTTTTTTCTTTTTTTTTATTTGTTTTTGTTTTTGTGATAAATTTTTATCTAAGTTTTATGTTTTCATTTTTAATCATTTTTTTATGATTATGTGAAATTAAATCATAAACTTTGTTTGTGTGTGTGTGTGTGTGTGTGATTCTGATGTAAATTAATTAAATTCTGAATTTCTTTAATGTAACGATTTTATAGAAGTAAGAATTGATTTAAATTGTTTAATATGTTTTTAGGGAAAGCTTTGGGAAAAGCTCAGATCATTTTAAAAATCTGAAAACAGATAAATTTAACCAAATTGTTAACGTTGAGATTTTAGCCTTAGAACCATATTGATGAGAGTCGGTAGCCAATTTTTATATAGAATAGACCACAGAACTAAAAGTCTTATTCTGGGCATATAAGGCTCGATTACACTGTTGTCATCGATATCTATCCTCTTGTTATAATTATAAATTGTATGGTACAAAAACTTTTGTGCGTTTCATAAAATTTGTGCGTTTTAAAATTTTAAAGTTTTGTTTACTTTTTTTTTTCTTTTTAGAAACAAAAATAAATGAAAAAAACTAAAAACTTAATAATTAGAAAGAATGAAAGAAAGAAGGAAATGACAGCCGCCTTTTTTAAAAATTATTTCTTTAACAAAAAACAAAACAAAACAAAGTCATAAGTAAAATGCGATTCTGTTTAAAAAACGGGTTAAAAATAAATTATGGTAATGTCTGCACTGGTAAGTCTAGGTAGGTACTGGTTTTTTTCTTTCTCAGTCACTTACAACTTTGTGTGGTAAGATAAATCTTAGTAAATCTCTTGGAGCAACATTAAAACATTTTTCATGTTTCAAAGGGAACGAATTGGCGTGGTTTGATGATGAAAAAAAAATCAATTCTTTTTGCTGTAAGAGAGGACGACGGACTGAAGACACTTTTCTTAGGTACAATTTTATTTCAGAAAACCAAAACATAAAAAAACAAACAAACAAAATGTTGAATTTTCCCGAGGATTTCCCTTTACAGAAAATTGGAAATATTTTTAAATTCAATAATTTATTTATTTATTTTCTAGGAATTAAATGTGAATTAATTTCTGAACAACAACAAAAAAAAATAATTAACAAATTCGAATGTAAAAATAAAAGAAAGTGTTGCGAAGTTTCATTTTCATTTGTTTTATTTTTTTTGTTGTTTTCTTTTTATGATTTGTAAAATATTCCAAATTCCTTTAATTATTACTTTTCTGTAATTAAAGTTTAAGAGTGTCATGAATTAATTTATTTTTAGTCTTAGTTGAAAATATATATAAATGTTTTAGTTCAGTTGTGGAATCTATTTTGAGAAAAGATGAACTTGAAGATGATCATGATCACAAAATTTATTTACCTTTAGAATTACGTACACTAAAATAATACAAGAATTCTTTTAAAATCTAGAATCTAGAATCACAAATTAACTAAATATGTTTAATAATAACAATTTCCTAAATTATAGTTGCCAATACCGAGTGGTTAACCACTGTGTACAATCCTATGAGAATTCGTGGGGAATCTTTCTGCAACCTTTCTGCAATCTTTTGAAATGGGTAATCAGTGGGACGCAAAATTTTCGAGTAGTTAACCCCTCGGCAAATACTTATAAGTACGAATATTGCGGATTCTTATTTGATTTAAATTTTATAACCAAAAAATAAGTAGGTACCTAATTAACGGTTACAATTAGTAACCGTTAAACAGTTTAATAAAATATTTATCCAACAGAATTTTACCTAAATAAACAACAAAACAACAGAACAGAAAAAAACCAGACAGACAAACAAACAATGTACGTTAGGTTGTTCCTTTATGACTTAATTATTCAAAGGTCAACGTCAACGTAAATAAATAAATTTTGTCTTCAATATTTTTGTTCGGTTCCAATTTTTTTGTTTTTCTATTTTTTGTAAAGAAAATTAAATTAATTTGAGATCAGACCAAAAAACTAAACTTTATTTATATTTGCAAATAAATTTATAAATTTTAAAGGAGAAATGAAAATGAGAAAAAGAATGTCGGTAGACTAGGAGGAGGTAGGTACACACCACACCACCTCTCATTAATTATTATGCTCTAGAGTAGAAGAATTGAAGAAGACAAATAACCAGAAGAGGAAGAAGAAGAAGATGTAGAAGAGTTAAGAAGTAAAGAAGAATTGAGAGCAAAAAAAGGTACACACAAAACACAACTAACAAAAAATACACGAAATAATCTTTTTAAATTTAAATTATGGCAAAGAAACAAGAATTTTTTATTATGTTGTTTTGCTGTTGTTGTTGCTGTTGATGTTATTGTGATCTATTTGTTAGATTTTTCTTTTTATATTTTTTCTGAAGGGCACAAAATAAAATAGAATAAAAAATTTTGCGATACACAAATTTTATACTGTAGTCTAAATGAGTATAGTTTATTGATGATATGAAAACTCAAGTGTGTGATGACAATCCAAATAAAATGGAATATTCATTAAGTAAATCATATTAAAATAATTCTTCAAAGATAAGGGGGAAAAAAATGAAAGTTGCTATATGCGTAATTTTATCTTCTTCTTCTTCTGTTTTTTTCCTACAAAACAAAAGATAACATATGGAAATGATTTTCCATATTTTAATCGATTTTATTTGAATTAATAAGAAATTTAAACAATTTTTCTCTCCATTATTTTAAAAAGGAAATGAAAAAATTGTGTGAAAAATTAATTTTTCATTTGATTTTCTAAAAACTCAAAAAAAAAATACAATAAAATTAATTAACGGAAACACGCGATAAACATCAAAATAAAAAACAGATGAAGAATTATTTTGAGATTCAAGGATTGAACAAATTCTACTAAATATTGGCGAAAAGTTTTTCATTTCCGACACAATTGATTTTGATCAAAAGATGAAAAAGCAAAAAACTAAAATTCATTTCTATAAGAAAAAAAAGCCACAAATTGCCTTAAGTATTTTAATTTTCGTCCAACACTTCCACCCAAGTACAAATTAAATAACAAAACATAAATCTTCTTTGCCCTTTTCTTTCTATCGTCGTCGTCAATAATATTCTACTTTATTCTATTCTACACAAGCTTCGTGTAGTTAGAATTTAGCATTTTTTATTTGAATACCAAAAAGTTCATTGACCGAACAAGGATTACCGAGGATAACATTTTTATTTAGATAAAAAAAAAAATAATGTCATTTGTTAAATTTTTGCGCAATGACTAAAGAAAAAAATACAGATAAAACATTCTAGAATTTTTTCTAATTTTCAGATTTTTCTTCTTCATCGTCATCTTCTTCTTCTTTAGTTTGTATTTTTTTTTTATCGCCTTAAATGCAATTTTAGTTTTTTTTTTCTCTCGCTTTTCAATAAATCAAGCCAGATGCCGGATCAATGGAAATTAATGAATCACCTAATATTTGGGGACGCTTAAAAATTAGACAAATAAAAGTGAACTTACCTAATTTAAGAAAAATCTCTTCTTTTAAAAAAAGAGATTTAGAAATTTAATGCAGAATTTTCAATTAAAATCCTGGAAAATCCAGAAAAAAAAATATGACACGTATTTTGTTTGTTACCAATTAAAAAAGAAAAACACAAAAATTTTACACTGTTTTTTTTTTTTTAATAAGAAATTTTATTTTAATAAAAAATTTTAAAGATTTTAAAGAATTGCACTTTTTTTTTTTCTTCTTCTTTTCACCACGCACAAAATTTAATTATTTTATTTTTTTGAAATTCCAATTTTCATTTATTTCTTCTTTTTTAAGTTGATTGTTGTTAATTTATTTTTACTTAAATTTTATTTGAATTTTGTGATTTAGAATAAAAATCAAAATCGAAGCCGGCTCGAAAAAGTGATTTTTATTTTCTCTCTCTCTCTGTCAAGTTGCCTTGTGTGCGTCGTTGTAACTTTTTTTTTTGCTTTAATATTAAAAGATTGTCTTTTTTTTTTTATTATTGGTACTTTTTTTTTGTACTTTTTTGCTCAATGCAAATACAACAAAAAAACACAACAACACAACAACAACAACAACTGAAATATGTTTTAAAATACTACAAAAAAAAAAATGATTTCTTCCTGATTTTATTTTTTTTTTTTAATAAAAATACGCGTGCGCTAAACTTTTTTTTTTTTATTATTTATTATTATTTTTTATAAGTGAAAAAAAAATTAATTCATCAATAAATAATTTAGTTAATCTTTTTTAAATTTAACATTTATTTATAAGAAGCACGGGTATAATGTGTGTGTGTGAAAAATGCTTTTTTTCTTTCCTTTTAAAAAAACATAACTTTCTAGTCCGACCAGTTATCGAAGACTAAATTTTATAAAATTGTATAGAATTGAAAATTATTTTAAAACAAATCATCGAACAACACAACAACACAACAACAGAACAACAAAAACAAACACTATCCCAATCACACACTAGTAAAGAGTGTAACAGTTAACACACCAGTACACTACACTAGATTAATAAATTTATACGAACGAAACGAACGAAATTTTTGTTGTTTCTTTCTTTTTTTTATTAATGTGTGTGAATTTTTATTATAGGAAATTTATCTGGGTGTGTTTAAAACTGTCAGCAATTGTATGTGTGTTTGATATTTTTAAAGAAAACAAAATATAAATAAATAATAAAAAAAAAGTATAATAATCTTTTAAAGTGATTATAATTATAATGGAGAGAGAAAGAGAGAGAGAGAGAGAGAGAATAATAGAGATGGTTCTGGCATTGAGGAAAGACGACAACTCCTAGAGTATTCTAGTTTCTAGTCCTAAACTTTATAATAAATTCTTCTCTATTTGTTTTTTGAATGCAGTTTTAGAAGAGAAGAAAAAAAAAACTAATAAAAAGTCACGTAGACGTATTTGCTATTTCCAATGCAACAGTAGCGTACAAATTTCTAATGATTAACATCCCTTATGGGAAAATGGACCACAATATTTGTATTCATACTTACCCCAGCAAATGCAAGAAAAAATTTAATTGGTTGTTACAATACAAATTTTAATTGAGGTAATTCTGTTTTAAATGTAGGCAGTTCCTAAAATATTGTGATTGAACAAACGGCACTGGGAGTAAAAAGATTAAATTTATAATTTGTTTTAAAAAAAAGTTAAAACAGAAATTTAATAAGGGAAAAATCTTAAATGAGACACCACTGAAATTTAGTCATTTTAATCATAGAGGGCTTTTAATTATTAACTGTATTGTAAGTGGCCCCTGGTTTTTATTATTTGATTGGAATTTTTTTTCAAATATTTTACGTTGAGTCAAACAAAAGTAAAAATGAACGAAACTTATCTCTGATCCTTTTATGTTATTTTATTGTACCATATCCTTTAATCCCTTTTCATTATTCTAAACATCCATAAAAAATAAAAACGTTAGTTTAAAGTTTAAGTCTGACTCATTAAATAACGCAAAATAAAACTAAAAAAAAAAAAAAAAGATTGACCAAATTTAAAAATGAGTGAATGGAAAATTACCAAAATATTTTTGATAATAGCAAATATTTGCTAAGCCATTATCAGAGAAACGTCAAATAATAAAAACATAAAACAATAAAAAAGAAAAAGAATTAATAATAAATAAGTAAATTTAATTTAATTTATTTTTTTTTTTGTATTCAGTTCAGAAGTTTTCTAATTCAAATTTATTTACAAAAAAAAAAAAAAAAAATAGAAAAAATTAAAAGGAGAAAAATTATAAGGTGAAAGATAAATTACAAAAAAAAAAAAAATTGTACCTACATGAACAACATACACACACATGCACACATGTACATAGAAAGTCATTATAATTAAATATTCATCAAAATCTAACTGAATCGTTGACTTTTGTTCAAACAAAAAAAGTTGGTTTGCTAAAAAAAACAAAAACAATTAAAACAAATAATTTCGCTTATTGAACTTTTGGTGAGAGAATTTAGAAAAAGTTTTATCTATCAGAAAAATTAACTAACACTAAAAAAAAACTAAATACGAATCAATTAATAGAAGATCAAATTTGATATTAACGATTATTTGTGTTTCCTTTTTAATTCTTAATTTTGTAAATTTAATTTTAATCATTTGTTGCCATAAAATATTATATTTTTATTTATGATAATTAAATTAATTAAATAAAAACTGTTTGCTTGTGTAGTTAGTTTGTCCGATTGAATATTTCGATTAGAACAAATAAATTATTCTCTCGATTGAAAATTATACATTAAATAATGGAGTAGAGAAAAATAGAGAAAGATTAATGAATAATTAATGAATTGATTTTATAAGAAAATAAAGAATAAATAAAAAAAAAAAAGTTAGGATAAATTTATCCCGTTCACATATTCATTATTTCATTATTTGTTCAAAACTCATAATAAAAACTATTTGTCAATTTAATTGGTTAAAAAATAAATTCAGTTAAAAGCAGTTTAAAAAAATTAACCGCTGTTTAAAGTTTTTTTTTTCTGTTTGTTTATTCCAAGTTGTGAGAGAGGCAAGGCATTTGAACTTAAGACGAAGAAAATATTTATTAAGTTTATTTAAACGTTTGTTGTTGTTGTTGTTGTTGTTGTTGTTGTTGTTGTTGTTGTTGTTGTTGTTGTTGTTGCTGTTGCTGTTTTTTTGCTCATATATAATTTAGTTTCAAAATATTTTCCTTTCTGGTTTGTGTATGAGTTTTGATTTTGATTAATGTGAAATCAAAATAAATTGCAGCAAATAACAAATCAAACAAACAAACAAACAAAAAAACAACGAAATAATGCAGACAGTTTGTCTTCTTTTTTTTTTATACAAATAATTTAATAATTGTTCGATACAAACAAAAAAAAAAACAACACACAATTCATCAATTAAACTCTTTTTTTTTTTTTGTTTTGTTATAATTACAATTTTTTTGGTTAGTAGTTCTTGTAATTCATTTTTCACAATCTTTCCTTTCAATTTCAAGTTTAAAAAATTATAAAAAAAAAAAAAAAAATTGTCATTCTTTATATGAAAGTTACATAAATCATAATAATCAATTCTGATTTGACAGTACGAAATTCTTAATTTAATGTGATTTTACACACACATACACACACAAACGCACCCACATTGAAGGCGAAGTTAATATAGTGTTTATTATTTAAAGGCAAATAAAAATTGTTTATCTTGATTGGTTGTCTTTTCTGAATAGAAAAATTCAAAAATTGTTTTCATTTTTAGTGGATGACATAAAAAAAAGACGAAAAATTAATTTTTTTCAACAAATAATAAAAAATATTTATAATTTTTATGTATCAATAGGAATCATTACGTGTTTATTTTCTTGTTTCCTTCTTTTGAATAATATTTTAAGTTTTACACAGAATATTCAAACTTTCTTTGATATCCTAGAAGTGAAAATCTTAAAAAAAAAACAAATTAGGAACCTAACCGGAGAAACAAAAGAAGAATACAAGTGAAGAGTGAAGAATGAACAACACATTATTTCAGAATTATTTTAAATTTTAAAATTTTACACAAAAAAAAAAACTCCGAAGTAAATAAAAACTAATTATTATTTTGTTTATAGAATGAAAACCTTCAATCACTGTTTTGTCTAAGAATCAATATCTGATATTGAAACGATAATTTATTTTGAAAAAACAGTAAATAAAAGGAAAATTTAATGGTGTTGTTAATTAGAATTCAATAAATGTTGTTTTCTATAAATGAAACATTTTTATTTTTTTTTTATTCAATTCAAGCTTCACTCCATTCATTATTTACGTTTAAGTTCAAATCACCATTTTTTATTGATTCTATTTTTTTAATAGAATCTGGTAAACAAAATATTTAAATATGAAAAAAGTACTGTTGTCATATTAATGAGTTTCAAAAATAAAAAACCGGTTAGATTAGGAGGTATTCTTCTTTACTTAATTTTAAAAAAAATGATTATCCAAATTATTTGTTTTTTTTTTATTACATTATTTAAATCTTATAACGAACAAAAATTAATAATAATAAGAAACTTATAAATCCTATTTTGTAGTTTTTTTTTATCTTGTTTATCCTTCAATATGTATTTAATCAGTTTCACTTCCGCTATCTGATTGAAAATCACCAACCTCTATAGAAAATTTATATTCTTGATCACAGCCAAGATATGAATCACTCATGTAATATAATGTATAATCATGATGTCCAGGACTTGGTGCAACAAAATCTAACTTAACTTTTGCTTTTTGTTGTAATGTTAAACGTTTTATTGATAATAATGAGTTTGTTCTTGGATCACCAATTACTACCCACCATCCTTCTTCACGTTTCTAAAATATTACAAAATAATAAAGTTAGTAAAAGTTATAAAAGTTAGTAAAAGTTACAATAGTTACAAATCAAGTTATTGAAAACAAAATCATAAAAAATTATCAATTTTAAAAATAAAAAATTAATATGAACCAATTTTAATATTTATTTGTCTAGAATAAACTTTATTTTAGTAAACTTATCGAATATATAATAAGAGGGAATTTACTACAACAACAAAAACAAAACAATAATGATGCTTTAATTAATGACCAATTTAATTTTAATTATAATTATCAAAGTTCGGAAATTACAAAATAAAAAAGAAAATATGTTATTTGTAACAGACATGTGGAAGACACGCGTTACTTGGTGTATGCCTTAGTAATGATAAATATGATAAGAGGAAAAAAAATAAAACAAGGACAATATTCTGATAATTTTAATTATGAAAAAAGAAATATTCTCGAACTTATAAATGGAAAGAAGATTAACGCTATTTATGTTCTATAAATTATTTAAGAATCAATAAATCAAATTATTTCATCACTCGACTCAGTTATGGAAATTTTATACTATGTTAAATATTAGAACGTTATTTCCTCAGCTAATTAATTTTTTCATTACGTTTAAAAATTAGTCAATTATTTAATTCATTAAAAAAAAAAAACAAATATACCTGTGGGAAAAATGGTGCAATGACAGGTCCCGTCACTTCATCTTCACGTTCTAACTGTACAGCAATGTTAACAGTTGATCCAGAATTTATTCTATCCTTGTCAATAACTTCAAAACTCATTTCAATATTTGGATAACGATTACAAAATCTTGCAACATCACCCATTTGAGAATCAGAAAGTTGTAAAAGACGTGTACGATCTTCATCTTCTAATTCCATTATATCAAAAACAGTTTCAATATTTTTATCTTGACATCTTTTCGTTATTTCATTACTAAAGTGTGGTAATTGTTTCAAATAAGAATCTTTACTCCACATTGCTTGTGTAACCATTTGTGCTAATTCCATAGCAGCAACAGCTGGTGATAACCAACCATTTGAACTAAGCACATCAACACATGCTTGAATTAATCGAATTGCTTTACCCAAAATTAATTCTGTGTCACCTTGAAGTTCTGGTCCTAATTGGAGACGTGATAAATGTGCTTGTAAAAGAAGATTTGTTTTTATATGTGGATCATTATATTTTGGTGCGGCACCATTTGGGCCAGTTAATTTATTAGGAAGACGTTGAGCAAGATTTCGTAAAATACTTTCTTCGTGATGCCGAACAGGAACATCTTCATATTCTGCTGCTGATGAAATTATCTCTAATAAACCACGTACTTTTGTTTTATTATTTAATGATAAACTGAATAATTCTGTGAAAAATAAAAATAAAATTAAGTTATGTGACAGAAATAATTAACAAAGTTCAAAATAAACACAAACCTATGGTTGTATAATTAATATAATAATATGCGGCAATCATTCCTAAATTCAATGGTAATGTATCCATCTCATCTTCAACGCTAATACATTTAGATTGTTCCAAATCAGACAATGTATTTTCAACTAATTCTGACAGATGATCCGATAAATGTCTAACGAAATGAATAAAATAAATTAATTTAATAAGAAATTAGGTCAACAATTAGCTACTAAATTTAATGTGTGAATTTAAAAACGCAGAGCGAATTACAAAAAAATCAGAAACATGAGGAAAACAGGTGGAACAGAAACAAAATTAAAATTAACAAAAATGTTAAAAGAAATAAATAAGAACAAAAGACAAACCTGTGAGTAACACCTTGCAAATTATAATAATTAGGATTTTGTGTTAATCTACGATATAAAAATGTCCATGTTAAATAATCAACAGCATCCTGTTTATTTTCAATTGTTTTTGTAACAATTTCTGCATTGAAATGATCATGCATACGATGATCTAAATGACTTTCAACTGGTAAACTTTCATTTAAAAATTTTTTATAAAAATCTTTTTTAGACACTTGACACATTAATACACATTTTGCATCACTATCTTCCCATGGACGATTAGCACGTCCAACCATTTGCATAACATCTGTTATTGGATAATCTTCATATGAATGATTTTTACCATTATAAAATTGTGTATCCATTATAATAACTAAATGTGCTGATATATTAAGACCCCAACATAAATCACGTGTAACAACAGCAATTTGTACAGCACCAGAATCAAATAATTGTTCAACAAGACGATGATCAGATGGTGTTAATCCTTCATGAATATATGCGACACCCTGTGATAATGTTTCTTTTAATGTTTTATCAATCATACGATCCAAAAATGGTTTAATATCTTGTTCTTCAGCATGAAAGAAACGATTTGGTTGTGATTCAGCAGCACAATATGTTAAAATATCAATTGCTGTTAGACGTGCTTGTTTTCTTGATGAAACAAATATTAAAACAGGCTTATGTGGACTGTATTTAATAATTGAATTATAAACTGGTTTTGACATTGCAACAATACGTGATGCATTATGTGTTATATTAAAACCTTGTACGTGAAGTTCTAATGGAACTGGACGTACACTTGGATGAAAATTAAATGTTGCATTTGTATTACAACCTAACCATTGTGATACATCTCTAGCATCACTTAATGATGATGATAATGCAACAATACGTATTTGTTTTTCTATTTGTGATGAAATATAACGCATACGAGAACAAACAACTTCAAGTACAGGACCTTCTTCACCACCAATTAATTGTAATTCATCAACAATAAATAAATGTATATTTTGTACATTTTTTCTTTGTTTCCAACGTCTTGATAAAACATCCCATTTATCAGCTGTTGTTATTATAATTTGTCCTTTTGCAAGAAGTTTTAAATCTGTACCAGTTTCACCAGTTAATTTTACAACTTTATTATTACTATACAAATTTCCAAATTTATTGTACCAATCTGTGAATACTAAATCAGCTAATGCATCATTTGATACGAGATATACACAACGTCCATCTGGATTTTGTGAAAATAAACGCATTACAGCAAATTCGGCAATGGTTGTTTTACCAGACCCAGTTGGAGCGCCAATAAATACATTATCATCACTATTATAAACAGCATTAAATACTTGTGTTTGGATTGGATTAAACTGCTTAAATTTATCAACATAAAGTGTTTCAAATTTCACATTACGTAAAGCACTAACTGGTAACGGTTGTAAGTCCAGAAGTTCTGTTGGTGGTAAATTTTTTTCTGGTAAAATTAAATGGCGAAATGAAACAGGTAGTTGAGTTTCAGCACCAATCCAACGATCTGATATAATTCTTAAGAAATATTGTGGTGGAAGTGGTTCAAAAACTGGAACAAAAAATTTTACTAAATGTTCATCAGCAGCATATTTTGCTTTTAATAAAAAGTATTCATTATGAAGAATTACTTCTGAGTCAACATCTTCAACAAGTATCCAAAATGCTTCTGATTGTCCATGTACTTTTTCATCCCATTGAAAATCAGGTGTTATTGTTAATTCAACACGTAATGTTGAACGGGTTATTGGTTGTATATGTGTTGATAGTTCTAATTTTGGAAATTGATGTACAAATTTATGAACGGTTTTACCTAATTTTGGTACACGTATTAATTCACCAATTTCATTTGGCTCTAAATCATATAAACGTTCCCATGGGAAATTTTTCTTTTCAATTTTTTTCACAATTTCTTCTGGCATTTTACGGAATTGTCGTAATGGTGACATTGACTGCCACATTCTACGATCAATCATTTTACATAATGTTAAAGCTTTATCAGCCAATTGTGCCCATTCACGATGAAGTACTATTTCAAATATTGCACGCATTAAACGTGCTGCTGATTGTGTTACATAAACCATATCAGACATTAATGCAAAACCTTCAAGTTTTAATTGTGAAACATATGCTTGCAATAATACATTTACTTTAGCACTAGGTTCTTCCATACTTTCTTTAATTGGTATTGGTACACGTTCCATCAATTTTTGTAATTCAAGTTTTTCCTCTTCACGTACTGTTATATTACGAAATTCACCTGATAAAGAGAAAACTCTAAATAACTCAATTTCACTTAATGTTGGTTTTAATAATTGATTATATGTCATCATTGTATCATGTGTACAGTAATAATGACTAGCAATTCTTCCTAATTCTGTTACTTGGAAATGTCCTGTTTTACGATCATATTTAACTAAACCACTACGATCAAGATGTAATGCAGCTGTATGGATTAAATCAGCTCGATAACCTTCTAATAATGGATCTTCTTTTAATCGATCATGACTAACACCATATAAATTAGGTTGTCTTAACAGACGAATATAAAGATAAGTATAACCTAGCCATGTAACTGCATCACGAACATTTTGTATTGTACCAAGAACAATTTCAGCATTCAGCATATCAGGCATTTTAGAAATCATTTGTGATTCAATTGGTAATTGTTGATTTAATAAAGAGAGATAATATTGCAATTCACTATGATTTGTTATCAAAATTCCTTCTCCCTTTGTATCGTATTGCGGTCGACCAGCACGACCCAACATTTGAAGTACATCAAGAGCACCTAATTCAACCCAACGTCCTTTTTCAGGATTATAAATTTGTGTACCTTTAATTATAACTGTATGTGCTGGAAGATTTACTCCCCAAGCTAATGTTGCTGTAGACACAAGCACTTGAATATGACGATCAGAAAATAAATCTTCAACAAGTGTACGATCAACTCTTGTCATACCAGCATGATGTATTGCAAATCCATATGGTAGCAATTCTTTTAATTCATGATTTTTAACCTGTTCAGCTTCAGATCTTAATACTTCCATACTGGCTGAGCCTTCTTTCAAGAAACTTCCTAACGTATCTTTTTCCAAACACATATCACGAATTGCACGTGCTGTTTTCCCCGTTTCTTTTCGTGAGTGAACAAATACAAGAACTTGATTTCTTCCGGCATGTTCCATAATTTTCTCATAAACAATTTCGTTCATTACTTGAAAACGTTTCATTGCTTTCTTTTCAGTTACACCAATATATTGTTGTTCCAATGCAACTGGACGGAAACTATTATCAAAATAAAATAGTCCAGTTTCAGGTTTAATTCTTAGAAATGTTGCAACATCTTGATAATTAGGAAGAGTGGCGGATAATCCAACTAATCTAACATCTTCTTGTGTTGTCTCAATATTTCTTATTGTTCGAGCAACCAGTGCTTCTAAAACAGGACCACGTTCATCGTGCAATAAATGAATTTCATCAATAATAACTAAACGTACTAAAGAAGTAAATGTTTTTTCACCACCTTTTCGTGTAATAATATCCCATTTTTCTGGAGTACAAACAATAATTTGTGTTGCGGCAATTTGTTCCCGTGTCAATTGATGATCACCAGTTAATTCAGAAACAGTTAAATTATAGCAAGCCAAACGTTTACCAAAATTGCCTACCATTTCTTGTACGAGAGATCTCATTGGTGCAACGTAAATAATTTTAAATTCATCAGCATTAATTGTTCCATCGTCATTTATGTGTTTTCCAATTTCTCTCATCATTGTTAATAATGCAACATTTGTTTTACCAGCGCCAGTTGGAGCGCATAAAAGCAAATTCTCATCTGATTCTAATGCAATTTTCCACAATCGACTTTGAATACGATTTAATGTTTTGAATCCATCAAACACAGGTTGAACATATTTTGGGAGTTTTTCAATTGGTTGAAGTTCTTCTTTTTCATCAAATGGTTTAGGTTTTAATGCTGGAACATGAACTTCTTCATAACCTTTACGTTGTTTTCTGAAAGAACCATCAGGCAGTTGACAGCGTTTATTAGCCATAAAATGTGAACCTTGTGCAAATACCATTTCATCTAATTCAAGAACTTTTCGACTTCCAGCTACTTGACCACCAACACCTTCGAGATTATCCTCATTATTTTCCTTGTACTTTCTTTGTGATTTGGACAGTCCTTCATTATCATCATCATCATTTCTTCCTGTATCAAGTTGTTTTAAAATTTTTATTAAACTTTGATCACTTAACATTTTTTCGCGAATTCTTTGACGTTCAGAATCTGATTGAGATGACGCTAACATTGTACAGTATAATATCATGTTCCTATTCTTTTTTAATTGCTTTATAAAATCAAAACAGTCATAGCCAAGTAATAAAACTAGTTGATTTTCACATTCCCGGTCATCACCAGAATCTTTTAAAATACTCAGAACTTCTCCCGCCTTTGCTTGTGAAACCATGGCATCACTATAATATTTACTGAGACAACGTTGAAGCCAATAAGCGTCAATATCTAATGGATGAAGTGTCCGCTCTTTTTTTGTTTCTTCTGTGATTAACTGGAAGAGAGTATTAGTTAGAATTATTATGAACAAAAAAAAAGTTTATTATAATCAAGTCTAATATTCTCACATTTTCTGCATGAAGTGTACCATCAATATGAGCTTCTTCACCTTCATCTTGACCTTCTTCATCTCTAACTTCTCCATACATATCTTCATCACTTTCCTCTTCGGACTCTTCAAATTGAACATTAATACCATAAGTTTCATCAATTTGTTCATCCTCCTTAACTCCTAATGCGCTAACAGCTTCAGAACCGAAATCTGTTATTTTTTTACCCAAATTAACTAAAAGAGCAAATCTGAAATAGATATTTAATATTAGACAAAATATTTAAAATCATTTTTTTTCTACCTTTCATCAGCAACGCTTCCCAGTAATCCATCAATTTCCCGTTTCTTTTCTCTGTCTTTCATTTTGTCAGTTTTTAAGACAGCCAAAACTTCATCAGCAGCTCCACAAAGAATATCTCTGGGTTGATCACCAAGAGCTTCTTGTATAAAACTTAATAAAACCTCATATGTTTGACGTGTCTCTTGTGTTTTTGGCCTGTATACGATACCGACCATTTCATCAATTCCTTCTGATAAAAGAGTAACACCTTTCATACGATCAAAATCGTATTGAGCTTCATCTCTTTTCTGTCTTTTTGCTTTACGTTCTTCTGTTTTCTCAGGTTTGGTTCTTTGGTAACGATCACCCATCCGTGTTCCTTCAAGTTTTCCCACCAAAGAACAAACTTCACCGGTTGCTTCATCTCGACGAGGTCTTTCAATTAGCCTTACATCAGCTTGTAAAACCAAATTGGAGTTCTTTAAAAAACAAGAATAAATAAAATTAATGTCAAACGTTTACTTTTTTGAGGTTAGTTTTTATAAATGTTTGAAAATATCTTATAAATATTGGTCTTACCGCTTTATATTCATATTGAAGTTGTCTAGCTGCTGCATCAGCCATTATTTATGTAATTTTTTGTTATCAAGAACATAAATTTATTATTTAAAATAATTAAAAACCGGTAACACACAAATTCACTTCTATTTATTATAATTAATGGCTGCGTTTTGTCAATTGTCAGCACTTTGGCAAAATAATCAATACCAGCAAAAATAAATATGGTGTAAATTTGGCTGAATCAAAAGTTGAGATATCTACCTATTATCAAAGACACTTATCCAAGACAAGCACCACAAAAAAATATGTTGAAAGAATAAACAATCAAAATAAAATAATAAAAACAAATAATTAAATCCTTCCAAACGAATCATATATTATCTGAAATTCTAATAAAAAAAAAATTAAGACAAATAAAAGAGTAGATTATTATTGTTGTTCTTTATTTATTTTCATAAGAGTACACAATTTTTTAGAGAGTTTACAATCTTGAACATTTTTATAAATAAATTTGGTCAAATTAGCTCTATTCAATACACATTATATATCGCCATAAACCGTCCTTAGTTCGACAAGTATATATAATATGAATCTCGTAGGTTAATAATTGACTTATAAAAAATATTTTTATTTATTCAAAAAGACCGAAACCCATGTCGTCGTCAGACACATCGCTCTCTTCTTTTTCTACCTTCTTTTCAGCTGCAGCAGGAGCAGCGGCAGCTACTGGAGCAGCAACAACTGCAACAGCGGCGAATTTACTTGGATCCTTGATGAATTCCTTGATTGTAGTTGCTTCTTTGAATTCAACTTCGGTAGTTGCAGCAATAGCCAACAAATTCTTGAATCCATTTGCGATACTGTGAGGAGCCGAGGCAATTGTTGGGTATCCAATTGTCAAACAAACTGAAGCAAGATTGGCGACTCCAGTTAAGAATTTGGTGCGAAGATCTTCGGGTTTGATGTCAAGAATGTCTGGTGAGAAGATGGAACCAGAATCATATACCTGCTCAATCATTAAACCATAAGAAAATGGAGAAATGTTCAACATATTTAAAAGGGTGGCTTCGGAAGCTCCGACTTTGTCTCCTGGTTTCAAAATTGGGACATCGTTGATGATTTCAATTGTACCCTTTGAAATTTTGGTTGGGATAGACAAAGCCTGGAAGAAAGATGTCTTTTCTGGACCAAGACCAGTATTTTGTGCTGGAATTACAACATGTAATGGTGCGATTGCGCCAGCTCTTGCGGGAGCACGAACTTTACTTTCGGTCAATTTATCGCGAATTTCAGCTAAATCTCCCTTGGTAAAAACAAAACCAACATTGCCTTTGATATGTGGAAGGAGCTTTTCTAATGCGGCATTATTTTCCAAATGTCCTTTAATAGCTTTACGCATCATAGTATTCTTTCCCATAAGAACAACTCCAGTTCCACGTAACGATGTACGAATATGCTGCATTTGCTTTGAGCCAACATTGTCTGCACCGACAATGAAACATTTGGGGAACTCATCTAATAATTGCTATTAGGCAAAGAAAAAATAATTAGTACATGATTTAAGATATTTGAAACTATTTTTAGATACATACAACAACTTTTACGAAATAACCTGCTTTCCAGGCGGCTTTGTTCTCCCTACCCATCTTGTTTAAGTGTATGTAGGGACTTCGAAAAGAAATTTAAGAACTGAAAGAAAAATCACATTATTACCTACACATAACCTTTAAATTGACACAACACAAAATTAATAAATAAGCAAAATTATATCTTTCTCATCGCATAAAACTACAATATTTTGAACAAAAAACAAAATAATTAACACATATTGACGAAATAAACTAATTTTTAATATAGGATGATAAAGATATTTATTAGATTTTATAAAAAAAAATATCAACTCACCAAAGTTATACAAACGGTTTGAATAACACGGACGTAATGAAATTATTTTAAGAGAAATTAAATTCTCCACTTTGTGAAGTTACACCGGAAATTGACCGCTAAAGTCAAAACATTGTACTTTTTCTGTATAATAATTATAAAAAATGTATAGATTATTTACTATAGATTTTATTTTCTGCTTTATTTTTTTAATTTACTTTATTTATATAAATTTACATAAAATTCTTAAAAAATTGAAAAATATGAATATACATAATTCAATTACATATTTGATTGTTTTTGTGTAGACAAATTTTATTTTTTTTATAGAACTGTCAGATTTCTGTCAAAAATTGCTGTTTTTAATAAAAAAATATTAACAAATTCCTTAATTTTAGTATATTACAGCTAAAATGGTACGTTTTTATTATATTTAAGGCAATCAAAATAAAGACTGCATAATATTTAAAAAAAATTATATATTCTCAAACAATTTTTAAATTTATTTGATAATAACAAAAAAAAAATTCTTGGGCATTTTGCAGAATAAATTAAAATCCGCTCAGCGTGATAAAGTTAAAAAATTTATATCACTAACACAAACTGGCGAACAAACAGCTATTTACTGTCTTACTCATAATGACTGGAAACTGGATTTGGCATGTGACAATTATTTTCAAAATCCTGACTTATACTATCGTGAATTAGACAGAAAAAAAATTGAAATCCTTTACAATAGATATCGTGATCCGTCAGATCAAAATAAAATAAACCCAGATGGTGTTGTTAAATTTCTTGATGATCTCAATTTGAGTCCAGAATCACGTTTAGTTCTTATAATTGCATGGAAATTTAAGGCAGAAACACAATGTGAATTCACAAAAGAGGAGTTCATAAATGGTTTCCATATATTAGGTGTAGATAGCGTAGACAAATTAAAAACAAAATTACCTTTATTAGAAACTGAATTACGTGATTCTATTAAATTCAAAGATTTCTATCATTTTACATTTAATTATGCAAAAGATCAAGGACAAAAAGGATTAGATTTGGATATGGCAATAGCTTATTGGAACATTGTCTTACAAGGACGATTTAAATTTCTGGATCTTTGGTGTAAATTTTTGACGGTAAATTAATCCGTTTTTAATGTTTCTAATTCTAATTTCACTTTTTTTGTTTAATTCCAGGAAAATCATAAACGTTCTATTCCTAAGGATACATGGAACTTATTACTTGATTTTGCAACACAAATTGATGATAGCATGTCTAATTATGATGCTGAAGGTGCATGGCCTGTATTAATAGATGATTTTGTTGAATGGTGTCATATACAATTTTTTAAACAAACAACAACAAATCAATTACAATCGCCTCAAACACATAGTACTACAAATATGTATTGTGGCTAACCCAGTTTTTAAAAACTAAAAAGAGAAAAATGATGAATAAACAAAAAAAAAAATTGATAGGCGTTCCGCTGCTACACAAGAATCCCCCTTATTCGAATTATTATTCTTTTTTTTGTAAATAAAAATCAAGAAAAAAAACATTAAATTTAAATATTAAAATTATTGATAGAAATATTCTTTGTTTTTTTTTTATGAATTGTGAATTATTTCTTAATCAAAATTATTATTTCCTTTCTTTTGTTAAATTTATATGTTAAATAGACTTTTAAATTATTCTAGGATTAGAAATTAATTAAAAAAAATTATAAATATATTATTATAAACATCTTATAAATATGATTTTAAAAAGAAAAAAAAAACAAATAAATCTTAAAAGGAATGTTGATTTATATATATTTTTTTTGTTTGTTTTGGTACGTGTGTGCATTTTTATTAATATATTAATGGATTAACGGTTTAGAAATATAATTTTCTATAATAAATTGTTAATCAATCGTTATCTTTCTCGTTTATTGTTTATCATTCCTTATTTTCTTTTTAGTAGTTTCATATATTTTTGTTTTCATTAAGTAAAACAATTAAAGTTGCTCACCTAACCCAATTTCAATTATTAGGTTACAAATTTTGATGTTTTGTAGACACAGCGCAAGTCTTAACGTGACATTAGGATTCATCATGTATAATCCATAGTATATCAATAACAGTTAGTTGTAATCGTAAACAGAACAATTAATTTTTACCTGATATTTCCTCCAACAGCAATTATTTTATTCTATAAAACGCAAGATTAAGCAAGAAAATAACGGAAAAATTTAAACCGTATGAAACATCAGTGAAATTATTTCATCTCAATAAAACTAATATTTTTAAGTTTTTTGTTTTTTTTTTATTAATTAAATTACCAATTATGAAAATCAAAATGGAATGACGATGGGACCAACATAATTAATAGAATGGAATTGTATAAAAAAAAAAAGAAGAAGGATGCTAGATATTTATATATGTTTAGACAATAATTGCATATTTAAATATTAAACTAAATTCAGAAATAGAAAGTAAACGAAATATCTAAATTCTAATTAAAAAAAGTAACAAAATTAATTTATATATTTCTTAAAAAATAAAAGTAATTCGTTTTTTATTCTTTCAAACAATCAATTATAAACATTGAAGACAATACAAAAAAAAGTTAAGATTAAGGCAGTTAACAAAAAAAAAAAGACTTTAAATTTCAATAAAATATTTTTTCTCCTTTTCTTTTTTTGTTGTTTAATTAAATTTTAATAAAACAAGAAAAAAAATAACTAACATTCATCTCGATTCAGCGAAAAAATATAATAATAAACTAAATTAATAATAATAAAGATAATACAAAAAAAAAATATGAAAACATAAATAAATTAATTCAGACTTTTCGTGTCTAATTTTTCAATTAATTTTTTTAATTTTTCATGAGCATATCTAATTTTTTGATAGAGTGCACCTGAACATCCATGCTGTTCAATTGTTGTAAAATTAAATGTTCGGAAATTTTTTTCACTATCCATGCACGATACTGCTTTCATATGTGGGCACAATATTATTTTAGCATGATCAGAGAAATTCAACTAAAAAAAAAAAGAAATTTGGTTTAAACACTTAACATTTGACATAAAAGATTACAAATTCTTATTATTATTTTATTCTTAAAGAAGCACAACGGCTTCGGAGATAAAATAATAACTGAGATAATTATTTTACCTGAACAGTTCCATTAGTTAAATGCATAACAACAGCACAAGCGGTACGAAACCAGGTATGTAAATGTGGTATACGTGATAATGAATCATTATCTTCAATAACAGCATTAGCACCAGCTTTAACTAAATGTTCAGTCATATAACGTTTAAAATATGTTAACAATTTAATTTTTTTTTCAAGTGCAGTTGGATATTCACTTCCAGTTAAATACACTTCACGACCATCTTTATCAATAAAATGTATATTACTAAAAATAACGTTAATTTTTTATTAATAATGAATTAAGTAATTATTTTCTATTTTGTTTAAAACTTACATTCCATTTGGTAACATAATTAGTTTAGTTGTATCATTGAACATGACTCCCATCCCTTCATCACATAATTGATAACCAAATCCATATTTATCACTATAGTCAACCCATTTTGATATCCAAAATAATGGATGAGCATTTGGATCAGTATTCTCAACACCTAAATTATCATCAAGTATAGGTGGCTGAAAAAATTAAGAGAAAATACATCAATTATTAAGAAAAGTAGATAAACAGCAAATACAATAATAAAATTAAAATTAAGATAAACTCACCTTGTTAGATATTAAATGTGTTAATTGATCATACAAATTTTGTATTTCATTTTTGTAAATCATATTATTACTTTGTGGAGCATTGGCACTAGCAGTTATAGCATCATATAAATTATTTTTAAGAAATGTAGATTCTGTACGTGTTTCATCTAAAAAAAAACAACAATTTTCAATAAGTTTGTTTTATAAACATTTCTTATTTGTAAAATTAATAATTGAAATTATTTTGCAAAAATAAAATTTGTAAACAAATTCAATTTATCTAACCCAAATATTCTGTGATAAAAAATATTTACAAATGAATATATTATTAGTATTACGTATTTCCGAACTCTGAGTCAATAAACCTTTTTTTCTATTTATAGAAATATTTTCAAAATTAAAATCAGAGGCAACACAACTTAAATGAAATTTTATGAGAATATATTCGAATTGAAACTGATTCGAAATTAAAATTCCGAAACATTTGAAAAATATAAACTAACAACAATAATAATTACCAATAATTCCATTAACTTCACATAATGGTTTTCTATTTAAATTGTTATAACGTTCTGTTGATTCAAGTTGATCAGCACGAGGTGCCATTGTTAGACATGCTATTGGCAATGTTGTTGGTATCACACCAGATGTTAAATAATCAAAATGTAATAAATGTTTAATTGTTGGTCTTTTATCAGGATTTGATTGCAACATTGCAATTATCATATCAGCAGCATTTTTGCGTAAGGTACTTGGAACACTGAAAGTTTTTATAAAATTCTCGTATAAGTTTTATATCAATATTTTTTGGTTTTTTTTTGTTTAACTAACCGATAATCACATTTCTTTATTCGGTTATATGTGTCTTTAAGGCTTTTTGTTTCAAATGGTGGTTGACCAACTAGTAGTGTATACATAACACAACCAATTGACCAAATATCAACTTCATATGAATGCCCCCTTTTTGTAAGAACTTCAGGTGCTATGTAATTTGGTGTTCCGCAAAGAGTTTTCTTACGTTCCCCTAAAATATTAAATTTAATATTAGATAAACTTGATTTGATTTATTTAAATAAACGATTTTACTTTGTTACGTTTTCAACATATTGCAGGAAATCAATTTTTTTTATTGTAAAACTAGATTTCAATAAACTTAAATTTTTGAGTATACAACTTAAGTTTAAATTATAGGAATTATATTATTTTCAACAAAGTAGATTTGGTATAAGTATTCTACCTATAGTAGCTTAGGTTGAATAATGTAGTTTGTAAATTATATACAAATATAAAATGATTAATTTAAAGCTTAAGTGTTTGATTCAACTTCCCAAAAAATTATTAATTTACTTTAAATATACATTTCATTAAATATAAATATACTATTTTGTGTATCAGAAATTTACCATCTTATTTATTCAATAAAGGGGACTAACGATTAGTAAAAATTTGGACCAATGAAATTTTTTTGTTAAATAAAAACGAGAAGAAAATGGATGAAAATTAAAACTAATCCAAAACACCTACAATATAGTTCGCACATGCGCAAATAATATTCTATCAATAAATAAACAAATTTTAAATACGAACAGTTAAAATGTGTTCTTTACCTTCAAATTCAATTTGTGTAGCAAGACCGAAGTCACCAATTTTAACATGAAGTTCATCATTAAGAAAAAGGTTTCCTAATTTTAAATCCCGATGTATAATACAATGATCATGTAAATATTTAACACCAGAAACTATCTGATGTATATAATAACGGCATTCATAATCTGTTATGACTTTTCTTCGTTTATGTAACTCCATCATTGACTGTAAAATGATAAACATCCTTTAGAAAAAATTCAATTTAATAACAAATAATATAAACAAACCCGTTTTTTACATAATTCCAAAACAATGTAAATATTAAATTGATCATCGAAAAAACTATGAAATTGTACAATATTTTTATGACATAAAGAACGATGAATTTTAATTTCTTGTGACATTTTTTCTTTTTGATTATTTTTCACCATTAATTTTTTGGAAACAATTTTTCCAGCAAATATTGCATTTGTTTTGACATCTTTGATCTCGTAACATTTTGCAAATCCACCCTGAAATGGAAATAGAGTTTTTTTAGTATTAAGAAATAAAATGAGGTTAGGAAAAACGTGTTTTTATTTTATCTGTAAAAATTGAGGACTTTAAGGGCACTATGGTTTTCTGTCCAATTTTTTTTATTTTTAATATTTTGTTTAAGTAAAAAAATATATAAATATATACATTTTTTCATTAATTAAATCTAAAAATTGGTTTAAAATTCAAAAAAAAACCGTCGACCTATGGATGTTCTTGCAACATTTAGCCGTAGAAAACATTGTTCGTTAATTAAATCATATATCAATTAACATATTAAACTAACAACAATGTTGCTAGATATGTAAATATTATAAGTAATTACCTTTCCAAAAAATCTTAGCCGTTGATATGAAGTTTTTGATAAAGCGTCATATAACCGGAGAGGAATGTCAGTGGTTTTTTCATCAACAGTCGAAGAACTCATTATATTTTTATTGTTTTATTCCTTTAAACTAAACTATTTGCAGCACAATTATTATTAAGATATTATTCATAAAGTTATTACTAAATGAATAAACGTATAATTAAATTATTAAATTTATAAACCGTTGACAATTTTCAGCTGTTGCTTGCTGTTAAGAATTTTAATTCAAAACTCAAAATTGTAAGTGAGGTTTGTTACGGCGTTGCCAAATAGTTTTCTGTTTTGTAATAAATAGGTTTGTAGCGTTTTGGAAATATCCGTTTAACCGTGTTTTCGAATGTAATCCATTTTAATTACGGTCATAATTCTTATTATAAATTAAATTTAATTAATATTCTGTTTCACGAAATATTTTTTACTCCTATAATTTAAGCATACTCCTTTTTCTTCTTCGCTATAAATTCGAGGAAAAAATATACAATATTAAAAAATATTTAAACATAATTATTTATAATATCTTTTAGTTTTTCTGTTTTAACTCTATTTTCTTTTATGCATTCATCATTTACATTACCCATATTTTTTTGTTCATTTAATATTAATTGAATTAAAATTTTTATATTGAGATGACTGAAGTTATCAACGAGTAAATGACTCCGAAATTCTGAATGAACGAACATTATTTTTGAACACGTACATTTACGTATATCGTTCGAAGCACGTCAACTGTCAACAACATATAGTTTTGAAAAATCTTGTAGCGTTTTCCATATTTTTGTTGTTGTGTCAAGCTGTCAGATAGTGATAGTTAGTTGTCAGCTGTTTAACATTGTTTAATATTATTTTCGTTCCACAAGAGCGTCATTTGTTAATCGAAAATAATAAATAAAAAGTATTCATAAATGGCTGGAAATTTCTGGCACAGTTCTCATCATCAGCAGTGGATTCTTGATAAACAGGATTTAATACGTGAAAGACAATACGACTTACAGTATCTATGCGATGAAGAATATCAAAAAGTTTTCATATTTTTTGCGAATTTAATACAAGTTTTGGGTGAACAACTAAAGCTTCGTCAGCAAGTTATTGCTACAGCTACAGTTTATTTTAAAAGATTTTACGCACGAAATTCTCTTAAGTGTATTGATCCTCTTTTATTAGCCCCAACCTGCATTTTTTTGTCGTCAAAAGTGGAAGAGTTTGGTGTCATTTCAAACTCAAGACTGATCTCTACATGTCAGACTGTGATTAAAAATAAATTTACTTACGCATATCAATCAGAATTCCCGTACAGAACAAATCATATTTTAGAATGTGAATTTTATTTATTGGAAAATTTGGATTGTTGTTTAATTGTATACCAGCCTTACAGGCCACTTTTACAATTAGTTCAAGATATTGGTCAGGAAGAACAATTATTGACGCTTACATGGAGAATTATAAATGATTCATTACGAACAGATGTTAGTCTTCTATATCCACCATATCAGGTAAAATTTAATCAATATTTCCATTAACCATAAACAAACTAAAAAACTTTTTCCATCTTAGATTGCCATTGGCTGTCTCCAAATTGCTTGTGTAATTCTACAGAAAGAATTAAAAGCTTGGTTTGCGGAATTAAATGTTGATATGGAAAAAGTTCAAGAAATTGCTCGTTCAATTGTAAATCTTTTTGAATTATGGAAAAATTATGATGAGAAAAAAGAAATTCAAGAACTTTTAGCAAAAATGCCAAAACCAAAACAAAGGATTTCAAATTAATTTTGATAATACATTATTGCGATAAATTCACTCAATTATTTTTTAGATTAAGAAATTTCTACTTTATGATAATAAATTAACAGGATGTAATTTAATGTTGTATTAATTAATGAAAATATAATGACTGAACAGTAAATTTCTAACTTTCATTCTCAAAATGTTGCCAGATTTTAATTTTTATTGAAGAAAAAAAAAAAATGAAACACTAAAATTATTTTGTGAATTAGTTTCATTTAATTTTAATACATACATATTTTAATTTTTTGTCCTACATATAATTCCATTAAACATTAAAAAAAAGTAAAAACTTTACACTTTAGAAAATTTTATAAATATTTTGCTGCGCCACTTGAAAATCGTGTATCCAATAATTGAGCCTTTTTAACTATAGACTTCTTTTGTGCCTCATCAAAACGATTTACCTTTAAATCAATGTCTCTATCAAACGCTCGTCGCGTTAATTTGTCTGTTTTCTCATCTTTCTAAAAATTTAAACAATTATCGTTTGAACATTTTCTTTTTGTTTTTTAAGATTTATTTAGTTACCTTTTTTTTCTTTTTTAATTTTTTTTCATGGATTTCTAATAATGACTCATCCCTTTTGTGTTTCTTTTTATGTTTTTTGGCAATTTCTGCTTGTTCAGCGTCACGTATTGATATTTCTCTTACTTTAATCTCCTCAGCTAACGCCTTCTGTATATTTTCTTGAGTCCTATCCTCTTCATTTTTACCCTCCTTATCTTGTGGGGTTTCAGTCCAGCCACCGCGATCCTTAAAATCTGGACGTTCTTTTGTTCTAAACTGCCTAGCAACTAATCCTAAACTTGCAACAGAATTAATCTGTGGTAATTCGAGCATCCATTCTTCACGAATTGTACTCGGTCGTACATCACTATTGTCCTCATTCAATGCAGACATTTTTAACTCCAATGCTCGTTTCTCAAGTTCATAATGCGCCTTAGTCTGTTTGGAACTCTCTGGTAATGGTCCGATAACATCGAATTCATCATCAGATGAAAGATCCTCAGTCGATAAACTAGGAGAAATTAATCCTTTATTGGGTAATGCTGGTCCAAATGTTCGTTTCTCTTTGTAATTTAAGTCTTCTGTTTGCAGTGGAACTGTTATTATAGTTGTTGTTGATGGTGTCGAAGAAGAAGACGCATCTTGTATATCTACTTGAGGAGGAGCTGCGCATAAACTAGGAGGTAATGATGGACCAAAAACATCAGCTGTTTCCTTAATAACATTCGTTGCTGTTACTGTGGCCGTGATTGTTGCCTCATTTAAATTAAACTTTAAAGAATTATCTTCAGAACTGGAATCCGCTTTTGTTTTTGTCTCTAATTTTTCCTTTTTATGTTTTTTATGTTTCGATTTCTTTGATTTATGTTTAGATGACTTTTCTTTATCATCACTAAAACTTTGACTACTTACCCGCGTTAAAAGTTCATCGGATACAATAATTTTACGACGATGTGGATCTGATCTAGGGCTTCGTTGATCTCGTGTAGATGATGGTGTATATGATCCGTTTTTAGAACGTCCAATTTCATCTCTTGATTTATCAAATCTTCTATTTCTGTCACGATCTCTATCTCTACTACCATGCGGTGATCTTTTACGAAAATCTTTATTACGAGTTGATGTTGTTTTAAAACGTATTCCTTCTTCAGAATCTGTGCTATCTGTGTCTGATATCATAGTTTTTTTTTTGCAAATTGACTGAAATAGAGAAATAAAATATTCAATAGATATTGATACATTTATGTATTTTAAACAAAAAATCTGTAAAATATAGTAGGTGTACGATATTACATTTATGCAAGGATATCGGCTAAAAGAGGACAGTATAATTGAAACAGATATGAAATATAACATTGTACTGACTTTTATTAACATTTTCTACACAAAAATACACAAAAATTACAAATTGAATGTTTTTAATGATTTTTTCCAACTGTATACAATTGATTTAGTTAATCCTGCAGTGGGAATATTTTTAATCGATTGTGTAGCACTACTTTTAAAAACTATTGATCTCAAGCATTTTTTTAATTCTTCAGAAGAATTGGGATTGCTTGAAATTATTTGAAAAATGTCTTTATCTGATTGACCTTTATGAAATTTTTGAAGCATCATATTTTTAGGTAAATCAGGTAATTGACGAAAGTGATGTTCTCTAGAATCAGCAGCTATATTTTGAATAAAACCACCTTCGGATGTGGAGCTAACATGTTCTTTTAATAAATTCAAACTTGGTTTGTACAACTCTATAAAGTCATTCATCTGTGGTTCAACAATATTTTTAACTTTATTCTTATTTTCACCAAAAATCATTCGAAAGTCTCCCGCATAACTTAAATTTGAAATTGTGTAAAAAAGCTCAAAGTTCGTAAACTTTTCCGGAAGAAAAAGTAATGCGGTGTGAACTGCACTGTTAAGATTTATCTGAATAGCTTGTTGCAACTCTTTATTTGCTTCAAATACTGTTGATCTGGGTTTATGTAATCTTCCTGCTGAATATAAATCCGACCACTCTAGTAAATCTTTTCGCAAGTTATTCTCACTAATTACTCCATACTTAAACTTCAATCCATTATCTCCAAATGGTATCAGTGTATTGCAATAAATTTTTGCTCCCAACTTTTCTTGATAAACTGTTATAAAATCACTTCCAAAATATTTAATGCCAGAGTAATGAGAAGAGTTCCGAATTAAGTTTTCTGAATGCCAATCATTAGTATTTTTCACACAAAATAAAAAATCAATCATTGATTGCTTTTTCACATTTTCGTAGCCTAATTGTTTTTTCACACCAGAACCATAAGCAAAAACGAACGAGAAACTTTGTGGAAATTTAGACAATATGCGATTGTACAATAAAATGCTATTTTGAGTCAACATTTTTATAAATTTTCCACAACTGACAGCAGACACACATAACCTCAATTTAACTACAAATATAAACAAACTACTTTCTGAACACAACAATTATAGATAATGTAATTAATACTTACAATTGTCTATTTTATTGTTTAACAAAAAGTAAAATGAAACTATATTTTCTTTTGAGATAATATGAAGAATAAATACTTTTTTAATATTTTCTTACATTATTACAAATAAAATAAATGTTCAATGAATACAAACATAGTAACAGAAAAAACGGAACAGTAATGCCAACAAACAAAAACTAGAACAAAAAAATATGCTAGTGTTTCAAAACGCTACAAAGCAGATACGCTACAAAACTCTGGTGTTTATAAAATAAATTGCAATGTTTTTGAATTCGCGATGTTTAGTTGTTTGAATATAAATTGATTATCATTTTATGTATTGCGAATAATTTTTATATAATTCTGATTATACTTATTTCAAGATTATTTTTTTATAATGCATACTTCTATGTTGTTATTGTTATATAGTTAAATTTGTATTTATTGAATTTATGCAATAATAATAAAAAAATAATGAAAAATGTATTATTATAAATTTTTTGCCATTTAAAGTATTGGTCATTTCTTAACGTAAATCAACAAATTCGAATGTTAAATGATCATTATTGAAATCAACTTCTGCAATAATTATTTATTGATTCATTTTCAATGAAAATACACTCAGTTTAACAACAAAAACAAATCTTATCTAAATTCCTATGGATACTCAGTAAACTTTACAGTATATAGGTAGATTAATTTTTAAAAATCTTTTTTAAGAAAAAAAATTTAAGCATTTCAAGGCATTTGCAGTGACAATAAGAATTAGAATGAGAATTTTAACACCAATATTAGTTTAATTATTCGTCATGTCACGCAGCTGTTTTAAATTGAGTTCGAAGATTTTTCTTACTTTACCGATGATATATTTTTAGAATCATCGAAAGTCACAGTCGGCAAACAATTTTAGTCACTTCACTATTTAGTTAGTCAGTTTCAGTTTAGTGTGGAGTTAATATCAAAAGAATATATATCCTGAAGGAAGATCAAAGTTTTGTGGTTCTTGTTAAAAACCAACATTTATTTTAAAATGTGTATTGTAATTTGGTTTAAAAAAATTGGATAACAATTATATCAAGGTAAATCAAATAATTAGCCCAAACATTTTGTCTTAATTTAATTTGTTTTAATATTTTTGTGTTTGTATCAGTAATGTGAATAATTTTTCCTTTTAAATTAAGAATATTTTCGAATCAAATAGAATTTAAAATCATTTCACTTTCTATAAGAAAATTTTTTGTGGGTATAAATTGGGTATAAATTTGGTGCAAAACTTCATTGATTAGATTAAATTATATTCCTATAAATTATATTTATATAAATCAATTACTTTCTATATGGACTCCCAACAATTTTTTTATAAAAATCTGCAAGTTCCATAAACACACAATCAAAAAGTATTATTAATAGATCAATATAAATCCGTCCAACTATATGCAACTATTTCCGTTCCATATTTTTGATGTTCAAAGATTTGGTTTTTTTGTTTTTTTTTTTTGTTAAATCCTGATACAATTTCCTCTGAGCGACCCTAATTTCAAACACCAAGAAGTTCGGTTAATGACCTTCGTCGAATTTTATTTATAAACTTTTACAATAACATATAATGTACCTATGCGTCTCTTTTAATCGTACATAGGGCATAAAATTATCATATTTCTTCTTAGCCTATATAAATGAGAATATATATACATGTGCGTATGTATGCATGTGTGTGTGTGAGTGTGTAGTATATTTATTTTCCTCACTCACTCACTGATAGGTATAGATTTTACTACATTTGACTATTTTCTATAATTAAACAATGTCGATCAACATGCACACGACAGTTTGTTACCGCGTGTCTTATAAGTATTTTAGTCCTTATAAGGGAAATGAACTTCAGAGTTTATTCTTAAATATTCTGTTGTTGTTGTTTTTTTTTAACCCCGGTTTTTGTACAGAAGGGGGAACATCATCTTATATTTAAAGGGCGTTGTTTATTCTTATTTTATCATTTAAGATTTTTTTTTAAATCACGTGTAAGATTTATGATATTTAACACCATATTATTTTATTCTAATTTAAAATTGGACAAAACAAGTATAGAGGATTACCATTTTTTTTATTAACAAATATTACGTTTGAGTGAAAATTAGTATTTTGTAATTTTTTGTTTTTCCTTTTAGAAAATGCATTTATATTTTTATAAAGTATTTTTAACGTGTATACCGTCAATATATTTCTTCGACCCAGACTCACAAATTCCTAGACATGTTAATTATATATTTGGAAATGTATTTTCAAATGGCATTGCAATTTGGACTTTTTTTTTTTCTTCTTACAAATTTTTTAATCGTCTTTCGTTTTTTTTTTCTATCAAAAAAATTCTAACACATGACTTTTCCTCGACTAAATCCATTAATTTTATTGTAACATTTTATTGTTCAATTTTTTTTTGTATTGCACAATGCACAAAAATTATATATAAAAATTGTTTCAAACAAATATAAGTTGGAAAAAATTAAATAACGTTTCCTGTTTTACACGACAATAAATTATAAAAAAAAAAAAACGGAACTTCTCACAATTAAAATCCACCCCCAACTTAATAATAATGTAAATTTTTAATTTTAATTAAATTATTCTTGATTAATTGCACAAAAATAAACTCATATATGGATGACACATAACATTTCGTTTCAAATAGAAACAACAACACTGGAATGTGTAAGATTTTTAAGTTGAAAAGAAGATTGAAAAGGAGACAAAAATAAATATATCATTAAAAATAAAAAAAAAAATTGTATGTACGAAAAATGAGCCTATACGTGTGTGTGCGTCAGCAAGTGTGTGTGTGTGTGTATTTGCGTTTGTTTTTATTATACAAAGTTTTAAGTTCTTTTTGGCCGAAAATTGAATATTGTAAAATGTAAAACATTCTTTTTTTCTTTGTTGCAAAGAACTTTATTGTTTCTTAGTTATTTTTTCTATTTTTTTACCACAATTACTAAATTAGTTAATTCAGTTCAGTTTAGTTATTTATTAACAACAACTAAACGTTACAATTAAAAGAATTCGCAGTATAAGTTTATAATAAATAATTCATATCGGTCAATGAATTTAAGAATATAAAGCACGTGTTATCTTCCACCTACTCTTGTTTAGGAAAATTGTAACAACCGCATTACATCAACGAGTTTACTAGAACAACTTTTACATTACTTTTAATTAATCTTAAATTATTATTTAATAAGAATATTGAGTGTGTGTGTGTGTGTTTTATTAAAAAAAAAAAGAAATCAGAACAAAAGATAAAGATAAAGATAAATTCACCTAATAAAATACAAAACAAAATTCTATTCCCGTCGATAAAAATTTTCATTTATTTCATTTTTCAAAAGAAAAAAAAAAAAGAAAGAAAAACACAAAAAAAAAAAAAAGAAACAATTATTAATGAGGCCATTAACCTTATAAAACCTCAGAAAAAAAAAGCAAAAAGAAAACATTGGCGCGCGGTGGTGTGTCCGAAATTCTGAATCCTTCTCTAAAAATTTTCCAATATTACGCATCAAAAAAAAAAAAATTATTAAGACGTCTGTTAAAAAGAAGAAGAAGAAAAAGAAAGTAAAATAAATCGTTATATACATCGCGATGATTATTTTTAGATGATAATCATTATGTACAACGCGCGCTGATCCACACAAATCAGTTTAAGAAGAAGAAGAAGAAGAAGAAAATGAAGAAAATGAAGAAAATGAAGAAAATGAAGAAGAAGGAATAATAATAATAAAAAAAAAAAAAATTTCATTTCACACGGAAGCGACACGTAGGCTATTTTTAACAAAAATATTTATGTATGTGTATGGTAGAATAGAATTTATTTGAAGGTTCAATAGAAATAACAACAACAACAACAACAACAACAACAACAACAACAACAACAAAAATAGGTCTGATTGTAATTATTATTAAATTAAGGATGGGTTCGGTGGGGTGATCCATATTTTCTTTTTTTGTCTATGCATTAATATATTTCAGTTCCAGTTCCAGATGTAAAGACAACAAAAAAAAGACAACAAAAAAAAAAAATGTAAAAGAACAAAAAAATTATTTTTTTTAAGACAAAAAAAAAAAAAAAGAGGAACAGAAAAAAAAAGAAACGTGGAAGACACGTGCGCTAAATGAGGAAACAAAAAAAAAATATATATATATAAATATTTTTAAGTATATTCTTTCATCAGTCGTACTAATGTATTAAGGAAATTGTTATACCTTCTTTATATACTACTTCGATTACACTCTACATAAGTAAAGTGACAAAGTCATACGCGTGTTATGTTAGAATATTTTAATATTACACCTTTTTTTTTTTTTTTCTTCTTCAAACTTCAAACTTTAAAACTTAATTATTTGTTATTTTTTATTGTTTATTGTTTTTTTTTTTTTCTTTTTGGTATAGCTGATAATTGTTATTTAACATTCCAACCAAAAACGTATATATAATTATTTATTTTGGATAATTAAATTATAAATAATTGACGGTATTTATTAAAAATGGGGAAATAATAATAATAAAACAATGTATAGTATGTATGTATATAAATATATATCATGTAGTTACATGCGCTTCAATATATTTTATTATTTATCTGTACTATGTCGGTATAAATATATATATAGATACCTTCAAACACCTTTCACTTTATTTTTGCATATAGTATAAAAAAAAACACTTCAATGTAATATACGAAAAATATTTAGGTCAGTATAAAATACAATAATAATAAGAACAACAAAAAAAAATTATTAATAATTCGCCCTTTACCAAAAGCAATTAAATTAAATTAATGAATTTAAATAAAAAACTTTAACATTTTTTGTTTATTGATAAAAAAAAATATATATATAAAATTTCTTTTAGATGGATCAATCATCGGAAAAACTTATACGTTCTAATTTAGATCTTCGTGAATTAGAAATTGATAGTGAAGCATTAGAATTGCCGTCTATTAATTATAATAATCATCCAATGGTATCATCTGACCAGTCTGTATTAACTTTTGTTCTTGGACCATATAAGTCAGAACCATTATATTCAATTAATGAGAATTGGTCATCAGAACGTTATCATTCTTTACCAGCGGAATTAATTCAAAAAAATGTACCTTGGGATGCAGATGACGATACTGAAATAATGACGTTAGATGAGTCTTGTGTTCTTGATATGGAAGAAGCACAATGTCAATCATTACAACCGTTTACACAACATCATTATGATACAATTACGTCCGGTACAAGTTCATTGAATTCATCACAATTGATGATAACATCTGGAGGGCCAATTGAAAAATATCCAAAAATAATGACAGTTTCTTGTTATGGTGAACTTAATAATGTTTGGTCAACACCACGTGAAACTCAAAAATCAACATATTTTAAAAGTTCTGATGATCTTCTTAAGAAAAGTACCGATGATCTTAATTTACAAGATCTTAAAACATTTGATCAATTATTTACTGATGCCAAAAATCGTGTAATGGAACAAGAGGCAATTTCAACAACAAATTCTATGTACGAAGGGAATACATCAATGAATAGTTCATTTTATGAAACAAAATCGATGGGATCATCTATAGATTTTGGTGGACAAAAAATGATTAATGAAAGACCCGAAAATTTTGTATCAACTGAAATGCTGAAAGGAAGTTGGTCAGATATTAGAACAAGTAATTATGATTTAAGTGCAACACCAAGATCTTATAATAATGGTAAGTTTTTTTTTCTTTCATTTTATTATTTTTTATATCAGATTTGTCTGCGTTTGTTTTTTTTTTTATTTCGTTTATAAATATTTTCATTTTATTATTGTAGATTGTTTTTGTTTATGAAAATGAAAATTTTATAAAATGAAAATATTAAATGAAGATCAACTTTCTCTAGCAAAAAAAAAAATATAAATAAAATAAAAAACAGAATGAAACAATACAAATTATAAAGGGACTTTCTCTCTGATGATCTGAATTTTTCTTCTTCTTCTGATAAATAGACTTTTCATTCTAAAACATGAAAATCACTAAAAATTCTTTAACTGTTTCAGATTTCTGTTGAAATTTTGAAAAAAAAAAAACAAATTTTAAAAGAAGAAGAAGAAGAAACAAACATAAAAGAAATTTTGTGTGTTTTTTTTTTATTTCTT
Source organism: Pedicia rivosa (assembly GCA_963082725.1). Taxonomy (NCBI): domain Eukaryota; kingdom Metazoa; phylum Arthropoda; class Insecta; order Diptera; family Pediciidae; genus Pedicia; species Pedicia rivosa. The sequence goes on along the minus strand of OY720153.1, from coordinate 13,910,224 downwards.
AATTAAAAATATAAAGACTTAATTTAATTATGACATTTAATACATTTAATTCTCATGCTGTTAACCAATTAAGTCTATATAATTTTTTTTTTATTATTTATTTGTTTGTTTGTTTATGTTTTGTTACTAAAAGTTAAGTAAGGTTAGACATCGCATGTGTCCACCAAAAAAAAAACAAAAAAAAACAACAACAACAAAACAACAAAAACAAACAGTGTCGGATTGCATTAAATTTATTTAAATAAACCGTTTAATTTACATTTGTATATTTTCAATCAGTTTAAAATTTAAACAAACAACAAAATCTGTTACTGCATTTTTTTTAAAGCGATGAGACAAGATTTTTCTGTTGTTGTTGTTGTTGTTGTGTTTTTGTTTTATTTCTTATATATGAAGGAATATATGGATATAGAAAAACAAGACATCATTGACTCGATAATCATGTTTGACTTCTTTTTAAATAACAAACCAAAAAAAAAAAAAAATGCAAACGGTTATAACAACCTATAAACTTTGACAGTAATAACTTTGACTTGTAATAATTAAGACAAGTTGTAAGAATATATATAGGATACAAAACTATTTAAAAATCACTAAAAAACAATACAAAATATTAATACATTGTGGAAGTAAGTGAATTTTATTTTTTGTAATAATAATTATTTCATACACACACATTTTGTTTAGTGTCTATAAACCTTTTTTGTTTTTTTTTACTTTCAATTTCAAATTGTCTTTTTTTTTTGATTTCTTACAACATATTTAGTTGGTTTTTTTTTCCTAATCATAACAACAACAATAACAACAACAGCAGAGCATATTTTTTTTTTCTTTTTGGTTGTGTCTGTTGTGTTTATGATTATCTTTTATTAATCAAAAAGCAAGAGAAAAAAAAATATATATATATATGTTGTGTCAGAGCTAATAAGATATGATATTCATATTTTTTTTTATTATAGATTTGTGATTAGACGAGATTCGGTTTGATTTGATTGATGTATGAGAATTTAGAGAAAAAAAATTATATAAAATTTTATAATTTGTGAGGTCGCTTATAAAAGAAACAGAAGAAAAAAAAAATACACACAGCTCTAATAAAAATACCCTATACAGTTGTTGTTTTTGTTTTTCATATGCGCGTTGTCTGAAATTATTTACTGAGAAAGGAAAGAAAGAAAAAACAAGTAGCCCTTTTCTTTACATCTTACAAAATTTTGAGTGAATGGATTCTAAGAAGGACGGTGAATTTTTTTAACTTGTTCTCTTTGATGAAATGTTTAAATTATGTTGCTTCTTTTATTTTGATTTTTGCGATCTTAATTTTTTTTTTTTGCTTCTCACCAAAAGAAATCCAAAAGAAATGAGTCCTTCGAAAATCAAAACAAAACTTTTAGGTTCTGTTTCGTATTTTGCATTCCTAAATTATTTCATTGTCTTTCACCGATTTTACGTAATAAATTTTTAAATATTTAAAGATTCCCATTTACAAATTCATTAATAGAAAAAATTAGTTTTCTAAACAATCAATAAATGCAACTGTTGGACCAATTTGAATGAGATCTTGTGAATTATACAGACACCGTAGTGCACTTGCAAGTGAGTTCAGAATTATTAATAATTGAAATTACAATCAATTTACCAGGGGTTATCGTTTGTCTGTTAAATTTATTGCTTCATAAAAATATTCTTCATCAATAACCAAAAGTTCACCGGTCAATTGTTTTCTTCTGTTGTAATTTTGTCTGATTAAATTCAACCAAGGCAAAAAAAAAAGAAGCAAATTGAACTTAGTGCGCATAATGGGTTTTGGTCAAACACAAAATGTTGTTATTACTTTATGTTATGCTCTCAAAACTTCATCATAGAAGTCCCCATTGTTTCACTTTAAATAAAAAAGATCTTTGAAAAAAATCTTTCTATAAAAGGGGGAGAAGAGAAATTTTGCGTTAAACATAAAAACAGTTTTTCTTTTTCTTTCTTTATTCTGAATTTTTTTTTTTCTTTGAACTTGTTATTTTTTACGGGTCACTAGGTGCATCTTTTTACTTCTTCTTCTTTCTTTCTTTCTTTCTTTTCTTCTTACATAATATTTATATAAACTTTTTCTTTATTCATTTTATTATCATCATCTTTTAAAATTTAACACCTTTTTCTTTTATGCGGATCATTTAACTCATGAAAAACGATTAAAAACAAAAAAATAAAAATATTCAACGTATATAGAAAATTTCTATAAATTTTTTTCTTTTACCTTTAAAGTATTTTTTTTTTCTATTATTTCTTTAAATAAAATATTAATATTAGAGAAGATGAACCATATCTGAGATACACTGACCTCTTGTCATTTGTCAACTTGAATCAAAATAAAAACAAAACAAAAAGAAAAAAAAAAGAAGAAGAAGAAGCAGCAAGGTCTATTAATTTCAGCCTTTGACAAATAAACAAATATTGAAAGTAAAGTAAAAATTTAACTAAAACAAAATCAATCGAGACATGCGAACTTTATCAAAAATTGTTTATTTTTTTCGCTTTATTTATTTATTTATTTATTCAGTTGTCGGTTGAATATAATTTGTAAATTATAAATGAAAGCAATATAATTGCACTGATTAATTTTTTCATGTTGTTGTTGGTTGGTTGGTTTGTTTTTTTTTTTTATTTTGTTTTTGCGGCGTCGTATCTTAATTAATAATAATTAATTTAATTTAATTTTTTTTGTTTCTTCTTCTTCTTCTCTTTTAACATTCAATTTTAATTTAATTTAATTGTTTATATTAGTTTTATGGAAAGACAAAATTAATTCGTGTACTCAGTTTTGTGTGTTGTACTTTTTTTTGTTTTTTTTTTTTATTTTTTGTTTATGTGAAAAAATAAAACAAAAAATTCAGTGACTGTGAAATAATTGTTAAAGTTAACGTTGAAAAATATATAAATGTTGTTGTATTTCAACCGACTCATTTCAATTTAGTATGTGCGGTACAAATCACCTGCTGAAAATATTTATCAATTTAATGAATGTGGGTCCGTTTATGTGACTCGCCCACCTTTCATCATACCATCAAATTAACTTTTTTTTTTTTGTCTATTTGTTTTTTTTTTTTAAACTACAAAGAATGAAATAAAAATCAAAGGAAGAAAATAAAATAAAAGTAGTCAGTTATTGTCACTGTTGTTGTTATTATTATTTTTTCAACTAAAATTCTTGTTAGATTCTTATTTTCTTTATAACCTGGCCAAAATATTTCTTATAATTTGTCCTATTTAAAATATTATACTCGATAAATTAATAAACAAATGAGATTATTGTATAAAATTTCCATTGTCATAAATAGTTTTTTATTCAAGTCAAGTCCAAAGTACAAAGCATCATTATGGATGAGAAAAAACAATTTATTCCACATATGTCCCACAGCATATACTAAACATTATTGTGAATGAGAAAAACTAAATACAAACCAACCCAAAAAAAAAAAAATATAAATCCATTAATTTACCTAAACAAAGTATACAATTTGATTGTGTCTTTTATAAAAGTCAATTTGACAAAATATTAACAATTGCAAAATAAAAGTAAAGTATATAAAGTTAGTTAGTTAGTTAGTTTTATAATAAATTAACTTCATGTCTAATTGGAAATACCATTTCCGTGATTATACATTTTTTTTTTTCATAATAAAAATAGAATTACGAAATTGAAATCAATTTTCTATATAGAAGTAAAAAAAAATGCATATATGCACACACACACACACACACACAAATATAAAAATAAAATAATTTTAGAATAAACATTTTTTTTTTTCATTGGATTCTCTTTAAAAATATTTACAAAATTTTGAAGTTGTTGTTTTTTTTTTCCTATTAAACATAAATTGATGATCAATCAATTTGTTTCAAATCAAAAATCAATACAATTATTTCTCTATATATATTTATACTATAAATACTTGTACACCTACACACACACACACATGGATACGTACACACATTTAGACACTTTATACATGCAATAGATTTATGTATGTCAATTTTTGCTTTACATTTATTGTGAAATTCATTACAATTTAATTTTTATTTCTATTTTTTTTATTTTTTTTCATAAGACAATCAAACAACAATTAAGGTTTGATTATAGTTTTCCTTCTTACCACCCCCCGCTTGCCCCCTCTTTTAATTCTTTTTTTTTATAAATGCTAAGCGAAATACGATATTTAATGGCATTAGATTTATTATTGCATTTTTTCATCATTTGAAACATGATTTGAATAATTATTAGGAACACATTTTACTTCTTTTTTTTTTATTTCCTAATAGAAAAATAAAAAACAACAACAACAACAAAAAACTCATATGTTTGTTTTATTTAAAAGGGAACAGAATTCTGTTTGCCATCGATTTGTAATTATTGGCTTTTTTTTTGTTTTTTTTTCTTCAGAATTCTTATGTAAAATTTTTAATAAAATTGTTTGGTTTGCATTTTTTTTTTTGTTTGTTTCGTTTCGTTTCGTTTTGTGTTTTTTTCTTTCTTGCACAAATACAAAATAATGTAGAAAGACTGAAATTTAATTTTCTTTGAAATAAATTTTTACATTTAAAAAATATGTTCAATTGTTTTTTATCTTTAAATTTCTTTGTTTTGTTTTTATTTTATTTTTGTGAAAAATCAATTTAAAATTAGATTAATGTGAATTTTTACATTTCTCTTCAACAAAACCAAAAATTTTATTCAATAAAAAATTTATACTGAGAAAATTACAGTGAAAAATTAATTTCACAATTTTTAAATTTGAATGACGTAAATGAAATTTATATTTTTTAAAGTAAAATACAAATCAAAAATAAATTATAAATAAATCCTTGAACTTTATTCAAGTAAAACGAAAAAATGTGAAAAACACAAGAACAAAAAAAAAAGTGTTTTTCCACTTTCATCCAGAACAAAAAGCTTTCATTTAATTCATTTTTTGTTATGATTTAAATATCAAAGGTTTAATTTTTGTTATAAATAATTTACAACAACAACAACAATAACAACGAAAAAAAAAAAGTACAATCATTAATTATTCAAGTAAGTAAAAGTTCCCGAGAATATTATCTACACAAAAAAAAAAAAGACAACAAATATAAATTGGCCACCAAAAAAAACAAAATTGTTTTTAACAGAAAACCGTCAATTGTATAAAGTTAAGTTAAAAGAAGAAGAAGAAGAAAATAAAATACCGGATGAACTCTAAATATATAAAAAAAAACAGAAACAGGAAAAAAATGAAACAGGAATAAAGCAAGGAAATGACCATCATATGTCATCTCCTAATTTATGGTCACTTTTTTATTATTATTATTTAAAGATGCATTTTTAACGTTTATACAATTTGTTTTTTTGTTTTTTTTTTTAATGTTTATTTTAAAACATAAAACATTTTGCGCTTTTATTTTATAAATAATATAATTGGAAATACTCAGTAGGTGTATTAATACGCGTTTATTTTCTTCTTTTACTTCTTCTTCTTCTTCTTTCGTTTTTCTTTCTTTTTTGTTTGTCTCTCTCCCTGTTTTTTTTCTTCAATCTCTTTATACAAAATAATAAAATGCAGTGTGATGCAATTTATTCTTTAATAATAATAATGTGTGTGTGTGTGTTCTATGTACTCTCTGTGCATAATCTTACCTCTTACATGTACAAATTTTATGTACACACACACACACACACACACACATACACATAAGTACCCGTACGTGTAAGTTAAAACATTATAAACTGATAATATGTAGATTAAATTCTTATGCCAATGGTGGGCATATAGGTTATAAATTACAAATGTAACATTTAAATAGCAGATGATGCAGTATTTATTTTTTTTTGTTATATACAATTTTGAAGTTTACAATTATAATTGTTCATTGTTAGAATTAATTAATAATCTTTCCTAGATACTAGAATCATTCAAAGGGAATAAATAAGTTCGACATTTACATTTTGCACAGCAATAACATTTTCATTTGGTGTTCATTATTAGAGTTTTTCAATTGATCGGTTAAACCAAAAAAAAATGTGTTAGGTAAAGTGAAAACTCTTTACATTTACAAAAATGACAAAATATATAATTCAATAATGTTTACCTGGTAACAACAAAACTTTATTACCTTTATTAATTTATCAATTGAAAAAAATAATTTCAAATGCGCGTTTTTAATAAATTTTTTTCTGTTTTTTTTTTTTTAAATAGTTGACTGTACGTGTACGGTGTACCGACATATTAAATTTTGTACATAAAGATTTTTATGTATATGAAAAATAAAAAAATAATAACTAATAATCAGGTTTTAAATATATTAGTTGGTTTGTTTTTTTCCCCCATTAGAAAATAAAATAAACTGGCCCCACTTTCAATGAAATTTTTTTTTAATATTTTTTATGCAAAAAAAAAAGAAGAAAAAAAAACAATTTCTTGCAAATATAAATTACTATAAAATTTGTATGAATTGTAATATATTCTAAGAGACATAACGACGTCAAACACTTTAAAATATTTGTGTTAATATATTTATTATTTATTATTAATTTTTTTTTCTAATATATAAATTCAGTTCAGTGTTGCCGTACCCCGTGTGTAACCAAACATAAGTCATTAAATTCTAATTTAATTGAATTTTAATTATTTTTAACTAAATACAAGATGGAAAATTTCATGACATAATTACATCAGATTTAAACTTTTAGATTTAGAATTTAATGATTAGACCAAATTGTAAATTGTTTAGTTAGAGTTACATTCCAGTACAATCGACATTATTATGTAGAGTAGAGAATTTTTTTTAAATATTTTGACCATTTCACCCCTGATTACATCTTTTTGTTGTAATGTAAAAAATATATTAACAAGTAAAACAAGGTAAGGCAAGAAGTCTTGTGTATATAAAACCTTTCTAGGTCTGTTGTTTAATCAGTGGGTAGTTTCTCTCTACCATATACCGGATGAATGAAAAACAGGATTTATATGTAAATAAATAAAAAAAATTCTCTTGTATCATCATATTTTCCATTCATTAATATTATTGCATCTTTTTACAAATCAAAGTGAGTATATTGAAGGGTAAATGGCCTTTAAAGTCGCTTTAGAATGAAGGAACAAAAAACGCACACTAAAAGAATCCCTTTTTTTTTTATTTCTTTCATTAAAATTAATATGCAAATTTATTTCTTCTCGTCTTAATTTAATTTCAATACTTTCTTCAATCGGGACACTGTTTGTTACTTTATAAATAACGTATAAGAAAACAAAATAAAAACACACGATTAATATTTAATTTAAATTATGTAATATTGTGTGCAAAAGAATTTACTTTTTTTTTCTTCTCTCTTTTCACCAAGATCGTGACGAAAATCGATCAATTGCCTGTATTTTTTTTTCTCTTATTCTCAGTTGTTGTTGTTTTTTTTCTTATACTTTAATTAAAAGGAAATTTCGTAACGAATTTTTTTTTTTTCGTTTAATAATAATAATAAATTTAATTGATTCATGAGGTTGTGCACTGGTGGTTGATTATTATTTGTATATTATTATATAGATAAAGTTGGTAACATTATAGACCTTTTTTTAATATATAGAAAAACCGTGTTTACATATTTTTTTTGTTGTATATAAAAAAATAAAACCAATCTCTAATTTTAAATTTATATATTATTTAAGAATTTTATTTTTAATTTTAATTTTTATTGACTTGTTATATTGGAAATTTATATTTCAATGATGAAAACACAATTTTTTATTTACTAGCGTAATAAAGATTCTTACAAGAGACTTTAAGTTGACAGAGTTTATTGTGTTTTCTATATGAATATATTTTTGTAAACAGGTTACATCTTATACTTGTCTTTAATGTAAATGCAATGTCTCAAGTGTCTTCAAATGTTTAATATTTATTTTGAACTTTTGTGTATACAAAACGTCAGTGTCTCAGTGTCGCCCTAAAAATTTATAATAAATCTGAATATTATGGGTGTTTTGGGTGAACCAAAATAGATACCAAACTTTTTTTTTTGTAAAATTTAATTAATGATAGCAAATTATAACACAATAAAAATACAACAACAATAAAAATAAAACCACAACAACAACAAAATACAACCAAATCAAACAATTTATTGTAAATTGTCAGCCGTAATGTTTTGTGTACCTGTCGAAATTCAGTCAAAACGTCAAATCTATTCAAATCTATAAAATTCTGATAAAATTAACTATGTGATTGCCTAATATATTATTATTACATTAATTTTTTAGTCTTTCATTAATCGTCTCTATCATTTTTATTTTTATAAGAAAAAGAAATGAAAACAAAAGAAAAATATAAATATTTTGCGTGTTTTTTATGAGACGTCGCGTTTATTTTTCATCTTTCTTTTCTTTTATTTTATTTTGTTTTTTTTTTTTTGGTTTATAACCGTTGACTTTTAAGAAGTTCTCTCTTTTCTTGACTTTTTTTTCTTGTATCGTTCAAGACATGGATGGGAAATACGTTATTTTTTTCCTTCTTCCTTATATTATGTTCGTTTAAAATTGGATGATTGTGTGTGTGTGTGTGCATTTGTAAATGTTTGCCAGCATTTTTTTTATCTGTATTATATCTCTTTATGTAGGTAGTAAAGCAATGAATGTCTTTTTCTTATGAAATAAGGTTTTTTGTTTTTGCAAGAATGATTATAACTTTAACAGCGGTGTTGCCAAAAAAAGAAAACCAAAGGGATTTATCTCTTCCAGACAAAGTCAACTCTTTTTACTTTTTACTTTTTAAGGACAATAAAAATTTTCAACCAATTTTTCATTTCAATTATTAAATGAATTTATAAATTATTAACATTACGTTAAGTCAAATTTGATTCCTTCACTTAACTTTTAAGAATAAACTATTGTGGGATTTTTTCCCCTTACAACTGCTAAAATAAAAAAAAAACAACAACAATTATAATTTCATATTAATTTATGTCTAAATGTATTTGTATTTGTATTTTTTTGTATCAAAAAGCAAAATTCATGAAGGAGAAGAAGAAGAAGAAGAAGAAGAAGAAGAAGAAGAAGAAGAAGAAGAAAAAACACAACAAAACTAATAATTCCATGCTTATGTTTAACGTTTTTTCTCAACTTGGCTTGTATTTATTTTTGTAGTTGTATTTGTTTTTTATGAATACTAAAAAAAAAAAAAGATAGTATAGGTAGCTCTCTATGTGTGTGTGTGTGTTGTATGTTTTGTAAGTCCGATGAGTTCGAGTTTATTTGAAAAATCAAAATATCACATTTCAGTTTCAGTCTTGTTATATCCGTTGTCTTGTTTGGTAGAAATTATTTTAATCAAAAGGCAAAAAGAAAAAAAAAAAAAAAACGAGAAGAAAACTATTAAAAGTTTGTGGTTATTAAACCGTCTCGAGTTTATTCTGTTTATATATAAAAAAAAAATAAATAAAAACAAACTACTTGTTGATCGTGACTCTTTATATAAAAACGTTCTAATCTGTGCAGTTCTGTATTTAGTAAAATAATTAATTAAAGTTCAAGAAAATCTAATTAATTATTTCGGAATTTGTCAATGAAAAAAAAAAATTGAGTGTACAAATTTACTTACATTGGTTCGACAATAAAACTTGTAATCAAAAAAAAAAAATCGTTAGTTTAGTTGATTAAAATTAAATCAGGTGATGAAATTAATAAATTTATAATTAAAATGCCAATAACAGAGGATACAAAAAATACATTACAAAATCGTGTTGGACGACCTGGTAGTGGATTAAGTTTAAGTGTTTTAGGTAATATACAAATTTTTATTTTCATTTTGTTCTTTTTTTTTTTTTTATTTTCCATTTTGCCTTGATAATAATTAATAATATTTATTAATGTGGAATTTTGTCGTTGATCAAATAAACACAGCAACTCTCTCTCTATTTTAGTCTATGATCTAAGTTTAAGTTTTAAATTTAAAGAAGTGTAACTGGTGGAACAATATAATTCTCTCTTACTCTTTAATTGTACACTTGAACTACTGATTAATGAAATTCAACAATCGATAAGATAAATGTTTTAGTTAAAATTTCTTGTCAGTTTTTCTAACCTTCAAAATTGACAACAATTTTAAATTTCCTGAATATTCAAATTTTTCAACTGTTGTTTTTTTTTTTTTTTCGTAATCTGAGATCTGAGATCTGACGTCAGAATTAAGAAAATATAAAAACTGTAATTTCTTTTTTTTTTTGTATTGTGAAATTGCATTAGGCATTGAATTTCCGAGGAAATTTATAATTCATGCAAAAAATGTTTCATTTCTTCGTAGACACTGGAAGTTCACCATTTTTTTGTAACTCTTTCTTTTGATTCTTCTGAATGCATTCCTTCATCATTACTAAATGTTTAAATTAACAAAATACAAAAAAAAAATATATATATATTGAAGTTTAATGAACAGATTATTCATAAATCGGATTATTTTGATAGGTCACTTAATATTAAATAAGACAAATTTTTATTTACAAAATGGATTTATCATTTTTTTTTGCTGATAATAATGACGCGATTCCTTCTAAGTCTAACGATATAATTAAATGGTACCCGTTCAATGATTACAAATTTCTTTGTTTTTTCTTTATAAATATTTGTTGTTATAGGTATAGAATTATTAATTAACGTTATGGTCTAATTATAGTCTTGATGTGAATTGATGTTTTTGATTAGTTTTGTTAATCCGAATTTATTGATCAGTTTTGCCTATAGAGAGTGTACGATTATTCAATTAATTTAATATTGTAATCTAACCTAAATAAAACATCAACACAGTCTTTCTTTTTTTTTTTAGTCTAATAACAATAATTTATATACCTTTCCGATTTATATAATAATCCATACATGGTGATCACGCATAGTCACCTTAAAAATAATATTATTACTTTTTTTTTTTTGGTATATTTTGTCAGTTTCAGTTGACGATTTTTTCTTAGTCATAAATTTTTTTTACGAAATCTCAACGCTTTTTTTTTTGTTTTTTGATATTTGCGTGACTATGTTACACCAATAATTTCGTTCTTGTATATAAAAAAAAACCGCCTTTAAAGAAAATCATAATATAATAAACCAATAAAATTGATGTAGGCACAATAATCATGCGCGCACACACAAAATTTTTTTTTTCTCTCTGTACTTAACAGAACAACAACAACAACAACAAAAATCTATTTAATAATTTATGAATGAGGAATGAAAGAGACACTTTAAAGAGTTGTTGTTGTTTTTTATTTTTTCATTTTAAGAAAAAGATGAATTACGTCAATTGTATAAATATAAATAAATATTATAACAAATAAATGTATTAGGACAAAAATATAAGAAAACATATACACACACACACAAACACTTTGAATTTATGCAAATAAAATAGGCATTGAATTGAATATATAGAGAGAGAGAGAAAGAAAAAATTGTATAAGTAAAAGCAAATAAAAAATAAAGTAAAAAAAAGAAGAAGAAGGAAAAAAAAGTAACCGGAAAAAAAAAATAGAATTTGTGCATAAAAAAAAATTATTTTTTTTTTCTTGTAAAGGAAAGTGGGGTATCGTGGGTAGATGTTGATAATCAGTTTATTCACATTATAATAAAAAAAAAAAATAATTTCCATAATCGTTTTTTTTTTCTCTCTCTCTCACGGTTATTGTTTAGTAATAAAAAAAAAAACACAACAACAACAAAAACAGACAAATATGTGCCATTCTCGTATCTATTTTTAGAAGTGAGAAGCGACAAATATATTTGTCTGTTTTGCATTTTTTTATTTCAATAGAAAAATGTGAATCAATGTCTATGACAAAATCATCAAGATCAACTACATTAGGTTTATACTTTATAGTTGAAAATTACAATTACAATTATAATATTGAAATAAAGTCTGAACAAGACTTAACAAGTTTAAAACAAAAGATAATTATTCTAGAAAATCTATCCTTAGTTAAAATGCCTCATTCGTATTCTCACTAGACTTTAGACTAGAGAGAGAAAAACGAAAAATATACAAAAAAAAAAAAAAAAACAATCCAAGAATTTCAATATTTGAACACGTTTTGACATGTCGAAGTCGAATTCTAAATTTTTCTCGTTTTTTTGTTTTGACTAAAATTAATTGCAAACGAAAAAAAAAAAATGTGTTGACTAATAAAAATAATATGAACCTAATATTTGATTCTCATTTCTATTTCTATTTCTATATTTACAATTTACAATTTACAATTTACAATTTGGTATATTTTCATATTGCAAACTTTTACCAAAACATCCAAGGACATTAATCTTTCTGATTATTTATTATTATGATTATTTAAATGCAATTCAAATAAGGTGTAGTCATAAATATTGTAATTTTATAGTAGATAGGATTTTAAGATTTGCAGAAATGTTGATAATAATTAGTATTTGTATGAAGTTTTTTTTAAAAAACAAAAAACAAACTTTTTATTTGTATAAATAAAATTTCATAATAAAATTGTTTACCTTGAAAATGCATTCGGTTTAACTGAAGTGAAATGCAGACAAAATATGAACAAAAGTTTAAAGATTTAAAATTAATATCAAAAGAGAGAGAAAGAGCGAAGGAAAGAAAGAGAGAGTAAGAGAGAGAAAAAATAATAATTACTAATTAGAAACTTCTTTGTTTGTTTATATTTTGAAGTTTTTTTTTTTTGGACTTAATTTTGATTGATGTTTTTATTTTGGAACATCTTTCAATCTTGTCTTATTTTCCCTAAACTCATTTCACTCTTGTACATTATTTTTCAAATGTTACAAAAAACAGCTTCTTCTGTCGATTCGATTGTGTTATTTTTGTTGTTGTTTTTGTCTTTGTTTTTGTTTTTGTTTTTTATTTTATTAAAATATTGTTTTTCTTATCTTATAATTTGGTTAGACTGAAAACAAGAGAAATAATAAAATATAAATGAAAATGTATTTTTTTATAAAGCAATGAAAATAAAATAACAACAACAACAACAACAACAACAACAGAGAAATAAGAGAGGAACAATTTTTTTTATATTTTATTTTACTTAAAGCAAAAAATAAATTATTTTGTTGATCTCTTATCGTAATTTTAATTGATTTTCTGTTCGTTTATATTCTGATGGTATTTAGAGGTCAACATTTAAATGAATTTTTATATGTTTTGATCTTATACACTTTTATAGAGAAAGAGAGAGAGAATTCTAACCAAAAAAAAAAAAAAAATAAGAAATAAGAAATATATAAGTCAAAAATCATTCAGCTGTTGTGGTGCAGTAATCGTGAGAAAGATAAAATTGAAAAGAAAAAAAATATGTTATAGTCAGAGACGCAGGGCCAGTGCATATTACATTGTTGCCATTTAAGTTATCCTTCATCTTCATCTTCATCAAAGAGGAATGCCTTTTATTCATTCATTGGAATGTTGCGGTCTTTGTGTTTATACTTTTTTTTTTCTTTATTAGTTTCTTTAAAAACAAGACAATAGATTAATTCTTATAGCACACAAAACTAATAAAACTAAACTAAATTATAAATCCTTTTTAATCTTTGTCTGCCATTAAAGTGGTGTGGTGTCCCTTTTATAAACCGTCAAATCAAAAGAATTTAAAATTTAAACATACAAACAATAATTCGTCTAACATTACAGAACAAAATAGTAAATAAGAAAGTATGATAAGTTGATGATAATATAAACACACCAACAAACAACAGATTTTCTTATGATTTTTTATGATCAAATAAACTTTTATTTAAAGTTATCAAAAACAAAAAAAAAATAGAAGTTTAATGTAACTTTTTCTTGTTGTTTTTTCTTATGTTTAAACGTGTTACTAAGATAAGACAAGTGGCCTATTTAAGGTTTTGATAATTCATTAAGAAAAAAAAAAAAAAGGTCACAATTTGTAATGTTATTTTTTTTTTTGACTCTGCCTAGACAAATTTCTTTCGTTACATAGAAAAAAATCTAGATTTTAAATATTTTTAATGGAAGGAAAAAACGTGCGTTACATTAATTTTTAATCTTTAACAAAAATCTTATTGCATCATCATATTTTTTGGACTCTATTCCATAGAGTATGTGTGTGTGTGTGTTTGTTATAAAAACATTCCCAGAAACAATTATTGTTTATAGTCAGTGTGCATTAAATTGAATAGGAAATAAACAGGTACATTAAAAAACAGTGACGTATTTTTCCTTTACTGTGTTACCTGTTAGACCATAAATAACAGATGGTTTGGAATTGGGTTATGGCAATTTTTTTTTATGGGATCATTTATACCGAAGGATATTTTAAATTTTCCCATCGTACAAACTAAACTATGACAATTTGACATCTGGCCCTAGCAATAATAATTCATTGAAAATTATAAAAATAATTATTTGCCTTTAAGGGGGAAGGGAAAAACATAAAAAAGTTTTCATTATTTTATAACAAAAAAAAAAAAAAAAATAAAATGCATTAAAAATGAGATTAAAAATCTAAAGTTTAGAAGAAAATTTTTGTTTTTATTTTATTCTTTTGTTGTTTATTAATTGTGTTGCTATTTATTTGTATAAAAAAAACCTTTTTTTGTTTTCCTATATACATTCATTATTCATATGCACTGATCCAATCTTATGTATTATTCTTCTTATCAGAAAAACAAAAACGAAAGAAAGATAAAACCAACAACAAAATAAGAATTAAGAATAAATAAAAATAAAAAATTCATCTAGTGTGTTCCGAATAGAGGAAGGTAATCATGATACGCCTCTGGCCATACAATATCATCATCATAATTTTCTTTTGTATTGTATAACCAACAAATAATCTACCTTTAAAGATCTAAGGTTCTTTTTTTTTTTGTATGAATCGACAAGGATTAAAAATTAACGAAAACGAACACAAAAAATAAAAATAAATGTAAAATGGAAAAAAATATAAAATCAAAAAATAAGAATTCAGTTTCTATTGTGAGATGAGGAGCGCTTATGTTTGATATTCTATTCTGATGAAGATGATGATTCTATTCAACAGGTTTTTTCTTTTCTTTTCTTTTCATCTTCTTCTTCTTCTTCTTCTTCTTCTTTTCTTTTACTCTCAGTTTAGAAAGATTAAACTATTTTGATTAGAATTTTTATTGTCCGTGTTTTTTTGTTTGTTTGTTGTTGTTGTCCATTTCGTTTTACTTTTAAGATTTTTTTAGATTTTAAAACTTTTGTAAATATAAAACTTGTTGATCCCCATATATAACTTTCTAAAAACTTGTAATAATATCTCCATGTTCTTTCTTTTCTTTTCTTTTCTTTACTTGCGTAATGTAATTTTCAAGAGATTATATCCACAAGCCTACAGTCATTTTGATTATACAAACTAATAAGATCCCCATGTTCCATACAACAATATTTCTGACATAAAAATTACTTTTTTAATAAATAAAAAAAAAAAAATATGAATAAATAAAAAATAGTCAAATTTTCCTTTCTTATTTTTTATTCAAAATTTGTGTTTCTGCTTTTTTTTTCTCCTTCTTCTTCTTCTGTTGAATCGGTCTGATAAGCACAAAGGTACTTTACCCTTCCGTAACCAAAAACGACAAAGGAATAACTTGACGTTTAGATAAAATTCCATTTTTAGTTTCGTGATCCAATGTGAAAACTTTGTTGATTTATATCCTGCTTCAATTTCCTTGCGCCCCTGGCCGCAACACTCTCAAGTCCGTCAACAATATTATATGTACAAAGAAAACCTTTGATATTGATTGATTGATATTTTTCTTATCATCATCACCTTTATTTACCCGCATTTATAAGTTTATTTAACAAAAAAAAAATCAACAAACAGAGAAAAAAAAAAGAATAACAAAAAAAAAAGAGGTTTTTTCGGAACAAGAAAAAAAAAATGCATTTCCGGGAACAGAATGTGGTTAATTCAGAGAAAAACATTTGAAGCATAATTCCGATTGATTAACTCAATTCTTCACATCTTTCATTATTATTATGTTTTTTTATTTGTTTTAATTATTGACGCGACAAATTCAATAAATAAAAAAAAATCACCACACCCGTCTCAATTTTATTTTGTTATTTGTTTTGGTATCAGCGTCTTCAGTTCTGGATATATTTTTAATATTTATTAAAATCGTACCTAGTGTGATCGGTCAGCATTTTTCGTCTTCGTCGTTGTTGTTGTTATTTTTTTCATGATGAACAAAAAAAAAACAACAACAACAACATCACACAGAGAAAGAATAAAAAATAAAAAGAAGAAGTTGAGACGTGAAGCAGACAGTATGTTGGACTTATATATTTAACTGTATTCATTAAACAAAAAAAAATAAATAAAAATAATAAACAGACAAAGACCAACAGCAGACAAAGATAGCAATACACAGAAATATGTAAAGAAAGAGAGAAAGAAAAAAAAAAATAGAAAATAAAAGAACTTCCACACAATTAGATTTATTGCTTTTAAATGAACAAAATGCGTGTCGAATAATAAAGGTACAAAGAAATTCATTGTAACCCGTCTTAAAATCCGGATTGTTAAATTTGTCTAATACGTCAAAATTTTTCAAAAGAACAAAAATTTTCATTTTTAATTCAATTTTTTTTTTTCTTGTTATTTAATATTTATTTTTCGTTACGTCATGATTTTAACCAGTTTCTTCAAAAAAAAAGGGTTAGATTAAATTTTTTAGATTTTAATGTCAGACATCATTATGTTTGATCATATGTTTGATCGTGTCGGTTCTTATCGGAAAGATAACCAACAATAATAACAACATAAAAAAAAAAAAACACTTTATTGCTAAGTGATTTTTTTTTTAATTGTTCATTCTTTGTTTTTTTTTTTTTTCTTTTACGAATTATTGACTCATTTTGTTCAAATCAAACAAAAATAATCAATCGGCTTTTAAATAATAAATAATAATAAATGCTAAATTCAATTGATAATTTATATATTTGCATATTTAATAAAGATCATTCAATCAAAAGATAAAAAAAAAAAAACAGAATAACAAAAAACAACAACAAAATTTGATGTCAACGACGTTTGACTTCAATCAGACATTATTTAGTGAATAAAGAAAAGAAGAAGAAGAAAAAACCGAAGAAGACAAGTAAATTATGTAGATTCGTGTATTTTTTTTTAAAAATTTCAAATTTCAATCAATAAAATAAAATTGAACATACAGAAATTCTCTTAATAATCAGTTGAAAATTTTTGAATTGAAAAATTTATAAGTGGCGAAGTGCATTATAATAAAAAAAATAAAAAATACAAACAGTCGATTCTAGTAAGAAATACAAAAATTTTTTAATAAGCAACACAATTTACACACACACACACACACACTTGCATACTTTATAAAAAAATAATTTATATTTATAGTGGAATAATATGGGAAATAAATAAAAAAAAAAAACAAAAACAAAAACAAACAAAATAAAAATTTAATAAATATAAAATTGGAATATTTCTTCTTCTTCTTCTTCTTTATTTTTTCGTTTTTTTTTTATTTTTTGAACAAGAACGGATGGCGCCTTTTGGACGTATCAAAAATAAACAAAACATTAGCGATAAGATTCTTTTTTCTTTTTTCTTTTTTATTTGACTTTTAATAAATATAAATTATTGGTTAGATTATAACTTTACAAAGTTTCGTTTAAATTTCTGCCGGTTTACTCTGTACAATTTTTTAATCACATTTTACCTTTCATTGTGATCAGATCATAAAAAAACAAAAATTTATAATCAAAAATAAATGTACATTCTTAATTGATTTTGTTTTGTTTTTTTTTTTGTCTGCTGTGCTCTGTGTCTGTTTTTGTGTATGTGTGTGTGAGCGTGTGTGTGTTTGTAAATTTTGTTTTATTACAATTTTTAATGGAATTTGGTTAAAACGTGAATTTAAAAATATAATGAATAAATATTTATGTGGCGGAGGTAGAAGAGGTAAGAATATGGACAAATTAAATATTCTGCATTTCTTTTTATTTTTACGATCAACAAAAAAAAAAAAAAAATGAATCAAAAAAATAAAGTTCATTATTTTTCGCATTTAGTGTTAGTTTGTTTCCTATAAAACAAAAAATGGTCATTGGCATACGTTAATGAATTAATATTTGACTAATTAGTGGCGCTATAAATTATCGGCAAAAAAGAAAAACGGTTCACAAAAGAAATAATTAAATCAAAAATAACAAAAATAAATTCAACCTTTTATTTTTTCTTTCTTTCTATAAATGAATGAATGAATAAAGGCAAGTTGTGATGTAGGCCATAAAATAAAAAACTGATATCAGATATCAGTAATAACAACAACAACAAAAATTAAATTACACTTTTTATGGGAAAAATGTTTTTTTTTTTGTTTTTCTTTATTGGAATTTTTAGTATGTACTTGTCGATGTTCAGGGATGAGTTTAAATTGTATATCGTATAATTTCTAGTAATTGAATAAATAAATATTCTTGAACTTATTGTTAGTGTATTGTATATTATTGAGATGGAATTCAATTAGAGGTTTAATTGTGTTAAATATTGTCTGTATGTTTGGTTTTAATTCCATTAAAAATAATAATAATTGATCTCGTTGTCTAACACGACAATGAGAGTTGATACAGAATACGTTAATAAGACAAATATCAAATCTAATCTTAATCATTAAAATTTTTATGTTTTGTAGTTTTCCTCAGTACTTAAAGTTAAGTTAAGTTAGAAATCAGTGCTTAAGTTAAGTTAAGTTAATTTAAAGAGAAATACGGAATTAACTAAAGTATAAAATTTTTATTTCCTTCTAATTATCCATTCTCATTATCCATGGTATTAAAAAAAAACAGATTTTCTAAAATATTATTTTATTATTTTATTAATTTTTTTTACAACAAAATAATTAGTTTTTATTTTTTTGATAAAAAATTCTTCTTCTATTTTTATTTTTTAATTAAAGCTCCGACAGATTTTATTTGTGTATTTTTTTTTCCTTAACAATTAAAATTAATGTAGAGATAAAAAAGAATAAAAAAAAGAGAAAGATAGAAAAAGTAGAGTAAATTATTTAACAGAAAATGTCTTTTTAGAAAATTTTTTTTTGCTTGCTGAAAGAAATTAAGAGAAAAAAAAACAGGGAACAACAACAACAACCAAAAAAAATAAATAAAGTTTTTCGCCTGTCACTTAATTAAGTTGAAATTTTTGTTGAATCAATCAAAAAATACTTGTCTCATCTAATTATAAAAGTATTAATCATAAAAATGATTTCACGCTGATTAATTGACCTCAATTAAATTGGAATAAAAATTTTATTTATTAATAAATAAATATTTTTAACAGCGTAAAATTTTTTTTCTTGTTTTTGCATTCTAATAAAAAAAAGAGTTTTATTTGTATTTGTATGTGTGTGTGTGTGTGTATGTTTGTGTGCATAATTTAACTACTTTTTTCTTTTTACATTTTGTAGGGAAACCTAATTTGGATAAAACAATTTTTTTTTATTTATTATTTTTCTAAACCCGGAGATACACAACTTTTACAAAAATTACATTTTTCATTGAACTTTGAATTTTTTTTTTTTTTAAGGGTCATTTCTTATTGGATGCAAATGTTTCTTACTTTTTGCCTTTCAAAAAAAAAAAAAAAAAACAACAAAAAAAATGAGTCTTAATTCCTAGACTTAATAATATTCTATATTTGTTACACAAAAGAAGATTATGGTTGTTTGTTAGAGCCGTCTCGTTTTTCTTTTTGTTTTTTTTTTTTTGTTGATCTTCTTTTTGATCTTAAATGTAAAACGCATGCAAATTGAAAATATAAACATATACATGTACACACAAAGGCATTAAACATACTAATACATTTTTTTATTATTAGTATAACGTCGATTTGTATGAATGCACAAAAAGAAGAAATAAGAAACCTATATAAAGTTTAGTACATTGACTTTGCAGTCATCTTGCAATAAACAATTTTTTACATTTATTTTATTATTAAATCTTAAATGTGTTTGGAAGAGAAGAAAATGTTGAAAAAAATAGAATTGATAATAATAACAATAACAATAACAATAACAATAACAATAACAACAACAACAAAAGTCTTATGATAATCTTAACAATACATTTTTTTGATTAGACTTGAAAAATGCATATGAAATATTTTTATATGCATACATTATGTCAAAGTGAGTGTTACTCATATATGTGTGTCTGTGTTTGTGTATGTATTTATATATGTATAAGGGTGTGTGTGTGTAGCGTACGTGCGTTTTTACTGAGGTACAAAATATACAAAATACCAAATTAATATAATTTTTATTGTATGTACTTACAATTTACATGATTGTTATTGAGAGACAATTTCCTTTATTATTATTTAATTTTTTTTTATTCTTTTCGAATTCTTTGCACAAAGAAAAAAAAAACAAAACAAAAATTATTAATAATTATGAGTTTGCTATGGTGAAATTAAAACAACTTCTGTTCTGTTCTCTTCTCTTGTTTTTCTTTTTGTTGTTGTTTTTTTTTCGGTTTACATTTTTTTTTTTTTGTTATGAGAAAATATTGTACGCTTCTTTTTTTTTTATTATTTTGGTTTCTGTTACTTTTCTTTTGTTCTCTTTTTATATTTTTATGTTTATGCAAATTATTTTCTAAAAGGTATAAAACGCTGACATCTGGTGTAATTTAACGTAATTTACAAATATTTAAACTTTTTAAATAATTTGACAAAAATTCTTCTCCTTTTTCTATACAATTTTCAATAATAAAAAAATTTCATATGATTCACTGTCGAACATATTTCTGATCAGACGTTGTCATCATTTTTTTTTTTTTTTTAATAAGATTAAGAAAGAATAATCATTAAAAACGAATTATAAATCAATTTTATATTTTTATTTATTTAAAAAAGAAAAAATAACACAAAAGAAAAAATTGAAACCGAAAGTAATTTTTTTTTTTTTATAATTGTCCATTAAAAATTTTAGCCGACCTTTTAAAATTTATTTTTCATTTAGTAATTTGCATAATTCCCGTGTATTAATTTTTCGTTATTAAAAAAAAAAACATTTTATTGAAATACAGACGACAAATTGATTGATTTTTTTTTTTAAATATAATTTCAATTCAGATTAAACTTTGTAGAAATAAAAATGAATCTCTTCATAAATTAATGGATATTTTTTTTATTTAAAGATTGACTTTTAATGAATGAAGATGATGATCATATTCTATGTAAATCATAATATCTTAAGATTATTTAATTCCCGTATAGTTCATATTCATAAATGTCATTTATTTGCAATAATTTTAGACTTTAGACTTTAACCTTAACGAAATCAATCAATTAACCTACAGTTAAATTAACCGCTATCTTAACGACATATATTAACACACATACACACATGCATACACATATGTACTTGTACATGCATTTGCACTTACACATGAACACATACACATCACTGTCACAATGATGCAATTTTTTAGGCAATCTTTTTATAAAAAGGGACGTTCAATATTTATAACGCCAAAATTATTTAACTTTATAAAACTTCAATAAATTAAAAATTAAAAATTATCTTCATTGATAATTTTTCATGGGATTATTGACAATTTCCTCATAAAAAAAAAATCTTTAATCATAAAATCTTACATTTTTCTTTTACGTTAAAACCCACAAGAAAATTGTTTTCTTTTCTTTTTTCTTTATTTTTTTTTTATTTTAATTAAAAAATTTTATTCAACATTTTTCAATTTTTCTTCTTTTCATATAATAATCTCTGTCTAAATGCAAATCTTTGCTATAAAAGATCGAAGTCTATAGATCTTACAGATGTAAGTTATGTATGTGAATATGTTTGTTTGTGTGTGTATGTATGACTGTGCTTGCATATATTAATATTTAATAGTATTAATCGAATTCAACATAATTGAGGCACAGGTGAGACACGTGGGCGCTTATATCCAGTACATGTGTGAGGGAGAGCGACAAATGGAAATTGTGTGGGATTTTAGATGTACCTCTTTTATATGTTTGAATGAGTTACATTGTGTGTGTGTGTGTGTGTGTATATATTTTTTATAATGTTGTGTAAAGAAAAAAAAAAGTTGACGATTAAAAGGCCAACAAATAATTATCAACTTTGTGAATCCAATTAATAAGTTTTTTTTTTACCTAAGATGATAAAGTGACGATCATTCATTTGTTATATTCGTATATGTGAGAAAAAAAAAAGAGAAGAAAATGAAGAAATAAAGGAAAAAAGAGAAAAACTTTCATATATTAGTTATAAAAGATTCATTCATTCAATGTACAGGTTAAACGGTTTTATATAAATCATCATCAACTCTTTTTTTTGTACCAAAGTCTCATCATCATTTTTTAATTATAAAAGTTAACGTTATAAAATATATTTTTAATGACATCTTTTAGAACATGAGGGGAAATAAAAGGGTTACGTACAATCGTTTTATGAATTAGGATGAAAAGTAGAAATAAATAGAAAATTGTATGCGTTCACATTTTTAATGTTTTCATTTTAAGGAACCATAATTTTTTTTATTATTTCATCATTTTTTAAGACTTCGAACAATTCATAATCAGCTCATACAAAACAATTCATTTCATTCATGAATATTCGAAAACAATTTACCAAATATTAATTTATTCTGTCTTGTCTTTCAACTAACATATTCCCTTAAAAGTATATAATCTTTAAGTGAGAGTTAAGGCGTGTGTAGTGTAGTGTAGTGTGTGTAGTGTGTAAAGATTTTTGTCTCTATAAATTATATATAATATTTGTCATTCATTTATAAATAATAAATTTATATTATTTGTGTATGACTCAAATAATAATAATACATAAATATTAATACAACTGTAACGAATATTTACACTCTTCAAACTTCAATTCTTTCATATTCACTTTTTTCTTTTTTCTTCTTAACTTTTCCTTAACTTATTGTTGTTGTTGTTGTTGTTCTGCTATATACACATATTAATCTACCTATATAAAAAAAATTTTTTTACCTTTCATTAAAAAAAAAAATTCATTTTATGAATGAAAATAAAATATATTTTTCTACATTATAATATTGTTGTATTTGTATATGAATTGTGGTAAGACGTAAGACGTAAGACGTAAGAAAGTTTTTTTTTTTTATTATTGATTTTGACGTGCATGACGAAATTTCTAAAAATAAATTATTTATTTATAAATTATTATTTTTTTGGTAAAAGGCGTTAAATTAAATTTGTATACTTTTTTTTTTTTCTATTTGGTTTTTTATTTATTTTGTTTGTTTTGTTTTCTTAATCGAATTTATTGTTCTGTTTTTTTTTTTATTGTGTTCGTTAAATTTCGCACAAAATCTAAATAAAAACAAACACCAAAAATGAACAAAAAAAAAGAGCTGATTACATAATGAAAATCTAGAATAGGTTTTTTATATTTTTTATGAACAGCGGATACATAAATATTTATATAAAGGTAGAAACAGTCTATAAAGGGTCAAGTCGAACAAACACACACACACATTTTTGATTTCGTCACCAATTTTTTTTTTTATTTATTCATTTATTATTTTTTTTGTTTGATCTTTTTTTTTTGTCCATGCTTGTCAATTAATTCTTATTTTGAGTCTGGAGTGAATTTTATTTTTATGTGATTTTGTTTTGTGTATGTGAAATAAATTGCTTGACCTTTATATTCTTCTTCTTCTTCTTATTCTTCTTCTTATTCTTCTTCTTCTTATTCTTCTTCTTCTTCTTCTTCTTCCTCTTCTTCTTCTTCTTATATATATTTTAACTTTTTAATAAAAATTCTATCTCATTTTTTCTCATCTCGTAACTCTTGAGTATTTTTTTTTGTTGTAAATTACAAAAAGTACAGAAAAAAAAAATAAATGCAAGCGCAATAAAAAAAGAAAACAGAAAAAAAAAAGTTTTAGTGTATTTTTTTATAGCAATTCGTTATTTCCTCGATTTGATCAATTTACAGAATTATACAAAGAAAAAAAAAATAAAAATAAAATAAACAACAACAACAACCAAACATGAGAAGAAGAAAAATCACGAATGTCATCGTGTACTTTAAATTTATTAGTTTTCAGTTAATTTCTTTTCCTTCAACCAAAACTTTATGTAGCATCGGATATCATAATTTTTTTTATTTTTTATTTTGACTTCTTCTGACTTATTCTGACTTAAATCTTAAATTTAAAAGAAGAAAATTGTAATTTTCAAGTTATATTAAGTTTGATTCATTGCAAATAATCTCTGAATGAACAACAAATACAAAAATACTCGATGTAAGTGAAACTTTACCGGGGGGGGTTTTTTTTATGTGTTCTGTTTACTTTTTAAAATTTAATTAAAAAAAGTAAAAATTGTAAGTAAAATTTTATTTCACTGTGGACACAAAAATATGACTCCAAAAAAAGTTACAGGATTTAATTTAATTTTTTTTTGGTGTTCATTTTATACATTATTGTCTCATTTCACAACACTTCCGGATTAACTTTAGTAAAACAAAAGTTTTGAAAGAATTTTTTTTAAAGCTTAATGGGACCAGATTCAAATTCAGATTCAAATTTTAATTCAAAACGTTGTTGTTGTTTTTTTTTTAATAATAATCCCAAGTTAGTCCATCCAACTTGAAATAAATTTGACTTTATGTTTGCGTGAACCGATTTATATATTTCTTTTTTTTTTTTGGTTTATTGATTAAATTGATCTTTACATTTAACATTAATTGAATTATAAATTAAATTTCACCATTAAATTGTCGGTCCTACCCAAATACAATTATGATCACAATTTATTATGTTTAATTTTTTGTTTCGTCGTGTTTCATTTTTTTTTTTTTTGTATTTTCGAAGGAGATCCAAAAAAAGAATCTAAAAAAATGTTTTTGTACGTAAGTCCAAAAGTCCAAGTCCAATAAAAAAAAATATCCATTTACAGCCAACTTTTGATTAGTTCATAAAAAAAAAATTCAATCAATTTTTATTTTGTTTAACTCAAAATTGATTTCGTAATTTGTAACAAATAAAAAATAACAAAAAAAAAAAAAAACTGAAGTAAAAACAGAATTATATAAATTGCGTGGACTCATTTTGCGCGCATTTTGTAGCGCAATTTTACACTCACTATATTCTAATAATATTTGTAGGTATTAACACTTCACCATACACCTCTCTCATCCCATTCTCTCGATTCCTAACCTAACTCATTCAATGATTATTATTTAAAAACTTATAAAAATTTGTAATGTACGTTTTATAAAACGAAAAAATTCAATTGTAGTAAAAAATGACTCGTTATTATTTATTTTAATTTTTTTTTAATGAATGAAAAATAATTTCTCTACGATCCGTTGTACATTTTTTTTGCGTTGAAAAATAAAATTGTTATGTAGGCGTTTGATAACGTTCTCTATTGTTGTTGTTGTTATTATTATTGTTGTTGTTGTACTTAATACTCTAGACAGGACACAAATAAAAATAACATAAGAAATAAAGTAAAAAGAAAAGCAAAGCAAGAAAAAGGAGAAACAAAATACGGTTAATAAACGATTCCATTCATCATTAAAAATATATAATTGTTGTTTTTGTGTGGGTTAGGTGCGGCTTTGAGTGAACCAATATTCCAGTTTTATTATTTTTTTCTCGTTTTTTTTTTTCTTCATCATTTATTTATTTATTTTTTTTTTATTGTGAAAGAAAAATGTCCAGGGTCCCCCATTCACAGATGATAGCGCGATAACATAAATTTATAATAATTGAAATTTTCTATACTTTTCACACCGCGCAAAAAAAAAAATTTTTGTGTCTTTTTTTTTTTTGGTATTAATTTAATTGGAAATTTAATAAAAT
This sequence comes from Pedicia rivosa, assembly GCA_963082725.1. Taxonomy (NCBI): domain Eukaryota; kingdom Metazoa; phylum Arthropoda; class Insecta; order Diptera; family Pediciidae; genus Pedicia; species Pedicia rivosa. The sequence goes on along the minus strand of OY720153.1, from coordinate 13,884,334 downwards.
TTATTAAAACTGATAAAAGAAGTTTTTCGGTTGAAATTTATTTGGTTTTGTTAAAAGAAATGTTATGTTATTATTTGAATTGAATTAATGTGAAATTGGTAAAATATGCGTGGTCCGGTCCACCACGATATATATTTAAAAGCAATAATCTTGACAAATGCTTCTACACAAACACCAAATATTATACAACTTGTGTGTTCAAAAACTGCAAATCTTCAACATTTCTTACACATATAATTCATCTTTTTGTTTATTCAAAAAAGAAAGAAAAAAAATGTCACAGCGATAAATTCAATGAAAATAATGTAAAAAATGAAATTCAATAAATTATATAAAAGTGCAGCCCATAAATAGACTCCTTATGATTTCTCTTCTTATAATCGCAGATTTTATATTTGCGTCATTCTTCTTCTCTTTTTTTTTTCTCCCCTCATATTTTTATTCAATTGTTGTTGGTTTATTTAAAGATAAGATTTTATTTAATTTAAAAATCAGTATGTCTGTGTGTGTGTGTATGGAAATAAATTCATCTTTTCTATAAAGAAAAAAAAAACAGAAGAAAGAATAAGAAAAAACAATCAACGTTAAAATATATTTGTCATAGAAAAAAAAGAAGCGAAACCAATTTTATGTTCTTATAAAAAGATTAAAAACAAATTTTTTTAATAAGAGGATTATTGGAAATTTTTATTTTTTTTTTGCTTTAATTTAATAATAAATTAATTTGAATTATAAATTAATGTTAATTCTGTTTATATTGTGTTGTGTTATGTTTATAGACTTAATGGATAAATAAAATAGATTGAATGAAATACAGTGGGGTATACACAGACAGGTACAAGTAGCTGGGTCTTTTTTTTTTTTTTATGTTATAATTCGACTTAAAACTTTAACCTTCCATTTCCATTAAATAATAATAAATAATGAATTTACAATAAACTTGTTGAATGAATGTAGTTTTCCGTTTTAAGTTTTAAGAGGTAACACCGATTAAAAATGTTCAATAATTGAATATTATACACAAAAAAAAAAAAAATCATCAACATTTAAATACATTTAAAGTTTAATAGATTAAATTTTATGTTTTATGATTTTATAAAATGTCTATGCAATAAATTAATAAATGTAAATATAAAAGATTGATTTTATATTTATTAAATTTAGTTGATAGTCTGGTATTTGGTATACGTAATTTATACGTTATATTTGTTTACATTAAAACAAGGTGCTACAACTCATAAAATTTTTTCTTTAAAGAATTTTTTTACCTTTTGTATTGGAATTTTTTTTACCTTTTATAGAAACATAAAACAAAAATAAGTTTACCAAAAAAAAAAACAAAAAAAGTTAATGTACGAAATTTATAGAATCCGTTATATTGCTAATAATTGTAACTTATTTTTCAACACTTTATATATTTTTCTCTCGTCGTCGTCAAAGATATAAATCTGCGAATAAAATTTATAATAAAGAAAAATTAAAATATTATCGAACTAATGTTTAAAGTCAAGTTTTGTCATTTTTAAACGTTTTGCGTTTTTTAAAAGAAAAAAAAAACAAAAACAAAAACATTAAATTGGTGTACCATCATTATAACCAGTTAGCGCAGTTTTCATCAACAACATATAATTTAAGTGCTTCAACTAACAAAAAAAAAATAAAAGTCAACTTTTTAACCATCCTTTATATCACTGTACCTGTATTAGTTAGTTACTTTTATTTTATTATTATTTTATTTTTGTATATACAGAAAAGGTTCCCAACAAAAAAAAACAACACAATTTTTATAAGACATTGTCTTGTAAAATTCAATTCAAATAACAACAAATCTTATAATTTCCTTTCGCTTTATATCAGCTTATATATACTGGTTGAAAAAAAAAACAACAACTGAAAAATCACGTTGTTTCAATGTATTTATTTTTTCAAATAAATCTATAATTTATAGTCCAGACATTTAGTCGAGGCTCAGTTTTTTAATAGTTCATCGTTTACGAATATCTCTATATATTTGAATATTATGTTTACCTTCATGTGTGTGTGTCTGTGTATGTAAATATTTGTTACACAGGTTTGACTGTTACCACAGCAAGTGTTATGCTCAAATTATGATTTATTGGCTATTTAATGTAAAAATATTGTAAAATTTTTAAATTGGCCCGATAGTTTATTCAGGTTTTATAAGATGCTGAATATGCATAATATGTTTTCTGTTTTACACCTTTTTTTTTTTATTCTAAACGCATCTTTTAGAAGATAATCAAAAAAAAAAACATTAATGTCTTAAGTCTTATAAACTTAGGCCATTTTTGTTAATAGTTACTTTATTCTTTTGATTTTAAATTGGCACTTTTAAAATTTTTTTAATAGAAAATGGAAACTTTATTTTCCTTTTATTTTTGTTAATCAAAACAACACAAAAACCAAGATTATGTTATTTAGCAAAACATCTAAAACTCAAGAACATCGGTATTTATTAATTAATAATCTTACAGAAAAAATTAAATTGATCTGTCGGAACCTGTTTTAATTTCATATTATTATTTTAATAATAAAAAAAAAAACAACAACAAATCAAATATAAAAAATACGTTAGTCGTCTTATTTTTATTTCCGAAAATTAAATTCAACGTAAAACTATTTTAGAATTTTATTTTAAATCGTCATCCACTCTGTTATAGGTTTTAAGATGATTCTGTTATTTTTTTTTAATGATATAACTAAGTAAGATGGTTTGAAGCATCGAAGACGATCCCATCCAATTATATTAGTCTCGACTGGGTCGATAATAAAGCCGTTGGCTTTATTTAAATTCAATTTGATAGAATTAACTTTTTTTGTATTCAAAAATGAAGTTAATGAAAGTTACAATGAATAAATTTACGGATGTCACAAAAATTGTCATTTATAAAATTAAAGTAAAAATAACAAAAAAAAAAAAAAAATAAAACGGAAAGAAGACATAAAATCTTTAATCACAAACAGTTTTCTTAAAAAAAAAAAACAGAAAGAGGAACAACAAAATTGTTGACAGATTTATAATTAAAGGTAAAATTAATAAGATATTTTTGGAACTTAAAAATTAATTACATTTCTGTTTTCCTCTGTTCGGTTAAATATTTATATATGAAGCACATTTTATTGTTAAAAGTTGAAGCGCACATTTTAAGATATGATGTAAAATGAAAACAAAAGAACATTTATTTGGAACGCTTGTCGAAAAATTTGATTGTTTTTGTTTTATTACTTTTTGTTTTTTTTTTTTTTTCTTTAATTCAGCAAACACGTTTCTTTCTTTCTTTCTTTCTTTTAAAGAACAAAAAAAAAACTGAATAAAAAGAGGTGAAATTTTTCTCTTGTTTAATTTTTTTTTTTTGTTTCTTTTCCTTTTCTTTTTTTTTTTTCGTTTTCAAATAACAAAAAAAGATCCAATAAAAAATCAATTTGATTGGCTCTTAATTAAGCAGCAAGAACTAAAAAAAGAAAAAGAAAAAGAACAAAAAGTGAATGTTAAAAAAAAAAAGAAGAAAAGAAACAAAAGAAACAACAAAAACATAAGGAGATAAAACAAAAAAAAAAAACAGAAAACCGCCGTGCTACATGCACGTTCATATTTCTCTGTTTATGTATTTTTTTATAAAGTAAATCAATAAAAAAAATGAAATATGTTTTGCAATAAATAATTAACATGGAAAGGATTGATGACATTGAATCACAATAAATAAACCGATCTAAAAGTAATGTAATTGTTACATATTTCTAAGATATTTTTTCCCATTCCCATTTTTTTTATAAATTTAATTTACGTTTTACAACAAAAAGACAAAAACAATTGAGTAATTATAGTTTTTTTTTCTCTCTTAATCTTTTCTTAAGAACAAAAATATATAAATTATAATTATTTGTAATTTTTCAACAAATAAAGAAATTTAAATTTCAATTTATTAATAAAAATAAATTTAAATAAAACAAAATTTGATCAAATTAGAAGTGACATGAACATGAACTGATAATAAAAAGCAAAAAAAAAAAAAACAAAAACAAAACATGTAATTGATGAATAAATCAAATATTTTGTTCCCCAATAAACAAAAAAACACGAACATATAATTTTATGTGTCTCTCTAAATTCTAAAAACAAAAAGCAAAACGCAAAAAAAAACAACAAAAATCAAAAATACAACAACAAAAACATCAAGCGACAAATAAGCGTTGGCTTTACGTTTCCTTTTAATATTTTTTTTGTTGTTTCTTTTTACTTTAATTGATTGATTGATTTTGTTAATAAAAATAAATATACACATATTAGATAAGAGAAATAATTTTTTAAGGTGTTGAGTAGAGATGTAACTTAAATAATATTTAATAGAATTAAAACTATAAATTATTGCTTGTCACTTGTCAAAAAAAACAAAAACAACAAAATTATAACTGATGATGAATATTTTTTTTTTTTTCTTTATACAAAATGGATGGAGAAAGAGAAATGGCGGCGAATATTTATTTTCTAATTCATTAAAAAAAAAATGTGTGTTTGTTTTTTTTTTCTTCTCTACTTTGGATGATTAAAAAAAAAGTGTTAAAATGTCATCGTATAAAAGTCCATTGAATAAAAGCAAATGCAATTACGAAAAAAAATATTCAGCTGCAAATTTTTTTGTATATATTTTTGTTCTTGAAAGTCAAAACATCAAAACGTGACATGAATACGATTTTGTTTTTTTTTTTTTTAAGTTTTCTCAAAGTGATAAATTATCAATTATATATTTTGTGTTTGTAATTTTGTTGTTGTATATGTGTTTGTGTTATTTTATTTACACATAATAAAAATTTGGCCTACCTAGAGGTATATTCTTACTTGTCTTACATTTTTTACCAAAGAATAAATCTATCAAATATAAATAATAAACACAGTCACTGGCACACACACACACACACACACATACACACACACATACACACACTTCACAAACACACATATAAAAATAAGAATTCTTAACGCAACCATCTATTTGTTTAGGTAATATTTTTTAATGTCTAATATTTCTTTCAAATAAAAAAAAAAAAAAATTCACGTGGCTTCCGTTGAGATTTAAATTTCAATAAAATTTTCATTAGTTTTAAAAAAAAATGTTATGAATGTTTTTAAAAAGTGCAGAAACAGCAGGTGGGCTTTAACGCGTAATTTAATATTTTAATTTAAAAGAATTTCGTCAATTGATTTGTTTTTGTTTGTGTCGTTTTTTTTTTTTTCTTGTTTTTATTGATCGTCTTATTTAAATTGACAAAGTTAATATTTGTGAAATGATTAGTTGGACACTTTTTCTTTTTAATTTTTCATTAAATAATAATTTATTTTTTAATGTCAAAAGCATAGTCAACTGACCGACATTATGAATTGTATTCATTTGTCTGTTCATCTTTTCTAATTTTTTTTTTTTTTGTATTTGAAAGTTCCAAGTTTTTTTTTCCTACATTGAAAAAAATGTTGCAGGTTCAAATTCAAACTGAAATCTGATTAAACTTATATTTGTATGAGAATTCTTTATTTGCATTCTTTAGGGATCGAATTCTAATAATAAGACACAGAATTGTTTTTGGTTTGCGTCAAATAACGTAATTAAAGATTATCAACGTTTACTTTCATTTGGATAATTTTGTTTTTACATTAATTAATTTAATTAAGAAATTTCAGTTATTTAATTTCATTTAATCTAATTTTTTTCTTTTTTGTCATTTACAGATTTACATGCGATTAAAAAATTATTAGAAAATGAGACTGGTGGCGTGTCATGTCCATGTTGTCAAATGCCATTTGATAAAGGTAAAAAAAGGAAATTAATTGATGCATGTGGCCATGAAAAGTGTTATACTTGTGTATTTACAAATGAACAATGTCCATTGTGTCAACAACAATTACAACAACAGCAGCCACACCACCAACAACAACAACAGCAACAATCACTTGATGGAGAAAATGGTATTTTCATTTTTTATTTATTTATTTATTTATACAAAAAAAAAATTTCACCTATAAAAAGAAAAAAAGTTATCATGTGGGTCACACATCGTATGTCTCATAATGTAGACCTTGGTCATTTACAAGGGAAACTAAACTGACCATTACAAATATTCTAATTATTAATATCTTTTGTTGTTGTATAATTTTTTGAAGTGTTATAATTATATAATTATTATATTTCTCAAGATCAAACCTTTGACATCTCAATTTTCTTTTATGACATTGATCGATGCTTATGGTTTTCCACCTTTGACTTTATAATTTTAACAAAAAAAATTTTGTTTTTTTTTTTTTGTTCTTTCGTCTTTTCATTTTTACTTTTTAATAATTTTATGCACATTCTCTGCAATTAAATTGTCGATTTTTTTCTTTTTTCTTTTTGGTTTATGATTCGACAATAACTTCAATTAAGTATTATGCAGTTTTAAATATTTTTCGTGAATATAAATTGGTTATTGGGCCTTTTTTTACAAAACGATACAAAAACAAAAACTTAACAAAAGAACACAACTCAAAATATTTTCATTTGTACATTATTTATAATTTATGGCATTTAATGAATATTTGGAAATATTTAGATCAAATGTAATTAGAATTGTGTGAATATTAAAAATTATTATACCATAAACAGCTAAAATATTGAAGTTATAAAATTCTAAATAATTCATTCTTTCATTACACAGCAGAAAAAAGACAAACACTATTTGTGTAAACTCAAACCTATAATGGATTTATTTCTTATCAATTTCCAATAAACCAATATGAAAAAGGATTTAAATGAAATTGTATTAGAAACTTTGTTCTTTTGGTTACTTCACTCTCTCGCTGTTTCTCTCTTGGTCAGCCTCTCCCTCTCTCTCTCTCTCTCTGTCTTTTTAGTCTTCAGTAATTTATATCTGTTTTCTTTTTTATTTTATTTATTTCGTTAATAATATTTCCTAAAATTTTATGTACCGTAAAATTATACGTGAAGCATGTAATAATGATTATGATTATGTTGAGATGGACCAATATGGTATTAATCCATGGATAATAATAAAAAAGAAAAATCGTGTCCATCTTCATCACATTCCCCACCAATTCAATCCACTTTTTTTTTTGTTAAAAAAAAACGTCATTCTGTTTTTGTTTTTTTTTTCATTCTTTCTTCTTTTATTATTTAAGAATAATTTGTGTATCTTTTTTTTTTTTCATTTTTTCAATCAAATTTTCTATACATCATCCAGCAAATAATAATAAGAATAACCAAAAAAAAAAAACAAATCAAATCATATCAAATCCAATAATCATGCCAATTTTTTTGCTTTTTTTTTTCCTTCATTGAATGATTTTGCGTATTTTGGGGTCAATCTCTTAAAAAAAAAAATTAAAGAAAAAAAAAAGAATACTTTCGAAATTGTATTCTTATTATTATTATTATTATTATTATTATTTTTATTATTTTTATTGTTGTTCTATTTTTTTTTTTTATCTTTCTTTCTTCTTATTTTTGCTTTCTTGTGTCGGGCTTAAAAAAATAATAATAATACTTTATTTTTCACGCTTTTTTTTTCTGTTGGTGTTTTTGTTGTTGTTGTTGTCTGTTTCTGATTCTTTATTTTGGGATGTTGAAACTTTTGTTTTTTTTCTTTGGTGGATTAATCCACCAAATAATATTTTTTTTTTCTTGTTGTAAATCATTAAATACAACTTCTTTTTCTTTCTTGTTGTTGTTTACACGGCGCCAAATTCTTTCTCAGATGCAAATTATTTATTCATGCGTGAAAAACCAAAAAAAAAAAAAAGAAACAAACAAATGAAACAAAAATTTGCGGTGTTTTTATTGTCTTTCAAAAAAAAAAATCCATGTATGACGTAAATGATATGACAAACAAGAATCAATGAATATGACGTGTAATATGACAAGTGTGTTGCGTGCTTGAAGAAATTATTACTTATAAAAAAATCATATTTATATTTAACAGTTAAATGGTACACTAACCGTACAAAACAGACAGACAGACAGACAGAGAGAATACGAGGCGAGAAAATAATTTCAGTTTATATTTTCGTGATCAACTTGGTCAGTGGAGAATATTACGAAAAAATAAAAAATTGAAAACACAAAAATGTTGCAAACAACAAAATAAAGTTAAAAATATCCATAGAATAAATTTTATAAAATAAAAAAAAAAAAAAAATAGAATTCTGCCGTCATTTCCTGCTAAAGTTAAACAATAAATACAAGACAAAATAAAGAATTAAACCATCAAAATCTAACCGGAAAACCTCACGCAAATAATGTAATAAAAGACAACAACAACAACAACAACAAAACACAACAATTGCAAACGAAAATAAGTTCACTGTCACGCGACAATGACAGTAAAGAGAGAAACAAAACAAAACAAAAAAAAAACCAACAACAAACTAAAGTGACATCAAAACAGAAAAATAATAAACGCAAAAATAAATTATATTTCCTTTCCTGTGTGTCTATATAAATTGTGACGGTTATGATGACAAATAATCTTTGCTTCTTTTTTATAATCTTTAATTTAGAATGATAAAAAATATTTTGATCAAGGAAGACTCTAATCTAACAAATTATATTAAGACACAAGTCAGACATAAAATAGAGAAATTAAGGTTAATAAATAATGAAGTTTCCCAATTTAAAGAATTCATTCACAGTTAAAGGATGTTTTGTGTCTTTTCTCTCTCTCGTACGTAAGAATTGAAATTCCTCTTAAAAAAAATAGTAAAAACAAAAAATGAACTGATATTATTGTGTTTGTGTCTTAATAAATTGTTAAAAAATTAAATAAAATACAATTTGGATTTTTTGTTTTTTTTTTATAAAGATTCTCGTCTCAGTCAGTTTAAAGGTTATTATTTTTTTATTTAATACAAAATAATTATTGCACGGTTTTGATATTTATACAAATTTTGATTTAAGATTCTGTGTAAATGGTAAATTGGTGTTGGTGATAAAAGAAAAAAAAGTTAAGTTTTAATCGTGAAATAAAGTTGGCGAAAAAAAAAAATAAACGTGATTAAAAAATATTAAATAAAAAAAAACAAAAACAAAAACAAAAACTCCGTTGAATTTTCAGCCGCCAGAAATTAATATTAATTTTTTGTTTTTGATTTAAATTTTCCAAGCAGAATAAAAGAAACGAAAAACAGAAGACGTTATATGATATGTTTGGATGCGATTTATTATTCTGATTTTCTTATTTATTTCATAATTGGTTCGTTAATAAAAATGGATCATAAAATTTCTGATTTTGATTCTCATTAAAAAAATTTCCCAAGGAAAAAAAAATTATAAAATTCAGAAATAAATTAATTTATGTCTCAATTTAAGCTTACAAAAACGAGCTTTTGCGTTAACACGGGATTTATGACTTTTGATTTTCACTCAAATTAATTTATATTCACTGGGGATTTTTTTTTTCTTTCCTTTTTTGTATTTTGTTATCACATCAGAGAATCCAATCGTGTTTGTAATAATTTAGAAAAGTTCCCAAAAGTTACTTTGTGTTGATTGAAATTATTGGAATGAAAGTAAATGTTTAGCGGAGGATGCACAATGGATCCAAACGGAGGAATGAGTGAAATGTTCACCTCTTTAAAATTAACTAACTATTGTTTAGTTTCCTTCAACAAAGAAATCTATACAATGAAGGTGTGACCTCAGAAGTGAAATAAAAATCATTCACACGTTCGTTCACTAGAGAAAAGAAATTGAATTATTTATTAAAAAAAAAGTCGATATAAATTAATTATGTTTTGTAACAAAAAAAAAACATCAACACACAAAGCATATCAATTTTTCAACTCACACATAATTATGTTTTTTTATGTGCGTGCAAAAATTTGTGTGACTCTAAAAAATATAGATATCATAATTTGATTGATTATAGAAGACAAACAAACAAAAAAAAAATGGTCTTAGGTCAATATTAAATCCATTACATTACATTACAATTACAATTACAGTATAGAAATTGTAATAAATACAAAAATTAAAAAAAATTACATAAGTAAGATAATAAAGTTTATATGCGAATATTTATGAAGGTTTCTGTTTTATTTTTTATTTTGATTAAATCGCAAATGGTAAATTATTTTATAAAAAAAAAAAAAATTTCATCATTTATAATTTTTTGATGTTGTTATTTTTGTTGTTGTTGTTTTTTTTTTCTTTCTTTAATAATTTTTATAAAATAAAGAAAGAAAAGAATAATAAATAAGTATACTAAGAATGAATATTATGGCGTGTGTGTGTGTGTGTGTATGAAAGAAGAAGAAGAAGAAAAACTCTTTAATTACACGCACTTTTACATTTGTATATTTTTTTATATTTTTTTTATTTTGATTCTACTGATTTATCACCATATTACCCAGGGAGCTTTTTAGGTCATCATGTTTGTGGTACAAGATAATGTTAAATTTTTTTTTCTTTTTTGCATTTTGTTTTGTTTCTTTATTCACCTTTTTCTTCTTCTTCTTCTTCTTCTTCTCTGGTATTTTTTTTTTTTTTAAAAATAAAATAAATCAAAAGGAGAAAAAAAACGACAACATTGAGAGACGACGGAGACGAGTGTAAGACATTAATAAAGTAATATGTATTATAATTATTAAGTGAGAGAAGAAACTTCAATAAAAATTAACTTTATTTGTGTCTTTTGCGGTTTCTGATTTGAATTCAAATATAATCATTTAGTTGATAATAACATAATCTGTTCTGACTTAAAAAGAATCAAAGTAATAATTACGTTGAATTCATCGAAAATGTTGATGGAAAGGAGAAACAGAAATAATTGTATCTTATGTAAATTAATTGTTATGAGCTAAAATGACGTAGTTAATAATCTCATTCAACGATAATTTGGTATCGTTCTTTATTAAATCAATTATTAAGGTAAAATAGTTGTAGTGCTAGAAGATAGTTTTTGGCCCTTTCACCCCCTTTATTTACAGATCATCAAACAAAAGTCAATAATCAATAAATTAATTGCTTGTAATTGCGTGTAACTTATATTTTCTATTTATTTATTTCCAGACATATTATCAAGTGAACAACAAAGAATATTAAATTATGATACAGGAATTGGTACACTAAGAAGTCCTGGTTCACCATATCCAACAAATCGTTCACGTGTTAAAACAAATGGACATTTTTCAACGTATATGCAGGTTCGTTTCTTTTACTTTGTGTTTTCATTCTTTACTTATACTTTTTCATAAACTCTTTTGTATTTATCTAAGGGTACAAAAAAAATGTATATACAGATGACAGATATTTATGTTTGCCGTCAAATTATAAAATATGTTAAAAATGCTTCTACTTTTTTTTCTTGAAAAAACAAAAATACAAAATCTTGTTTAGACATTTCAATTTTTTTTTTCTTAAGCTTCTTTTTTTTTTATATAAGAGAAATAGAAGTAATAGAAGAAACAAAAGATGCATAGAAGAATAATCGGCAAGCGAAAAATTTTTTCTTCCTCTTCTCAAGATTCGCCTTTAGTCAATTTTTTTTTTGTTTTTTTTTTTCAAACATGCAAGTCTAAACCGACTTTAGATAAACAAATACAAAATAAGAAGAAAAAAAAACAGAAAGATATTTGCTGTGTTTGTTTTAAGTAAAAACAAAACCTTTTTGTTTGTTGGATTTCAAGTTTAGCTTACGTCTTAAGGGAACATCTTTAGGCATTTTTCATTATTCCCATTCTTTTAGTTAATTGAAACAATTTTTTTTTTATTTTTGTTTTAAACAAAACGTTGCGTACTACAGTTTTTTTTTTTTTTATTTCAAATAAACAGAAGCATAAATTATTTGATTGAAAACTAAAATTTTTTTATTTTGTTTTCAAAATCATCAAAGTTGAAAGTTGGAAACCTTTTTTTTTTTTCTTTAAAATTTTAATAATTAAATTTAGCAGAGAAATTTTAATTAGACAGATTAAGAGCAATTATTGGATTTTAGTGGAAAATTTGTATTTGTAATTTTTTAAGATGACGTTCGGCCCATAAAAATTGATTTGAATACTTTAGATCTTACCTCTAATTAGATCATTTAATGATTTTAATTATTAATTAATATTTTTGGTTAATTTTAACTTTCTTAAAAAAAATAAACGATGTTTTAATTTACATTATTGTTTATATTTTCTCTCTTAATAATTACTAAGAAGAAGAAGAAGTACAATCAAAATCATCTCTGTCTCTCGTTGAATCCCTCTTATATAAATTATGACCATAAACAGACAAAAGTGTTTATATATATTTTTTTTTTTGTTCTTCTCTTTTTCAATTTGAAATTTGGCTGTTCTTAAGAAAAGATAGAGGTTGAATGTTTTCGTTTTGAGTGTCTTTCATTCTTTCTCTCTCTTTCTTTCTTACATTTTTCCTTTTGTTTAGGAGTGTGTGTGTGTGTGTATTTTTTTTATAACTCGTATTTTATTTTTTGTTGTTGTTTTATTTGAAGCAAAAATAATAATAATAATAATAATAATAATATAAGAAGTGAAGACCAAAAAAAAAAGTATAAAACTTCACAAAACCACCATCATGGTATCAACATCAATTTCCAATTCCAACGTCTTTTTTACTTCTTCTTCTTCATCATCATCATCTTCATGTTTTTCTCTTCTTCTTCTTCTTTTCTTATATACGTGCGAAACAAGTTGTGTGTTTCTTATATTTATGTTTCTATGTATTTGTAACATTTTTTTTTTAATATTAAACTTCGTTTTGTTGTTGTTGTTTTTGTTGTTTAAACTGAAAATGAGTCATCCGCACGAATGTTGGCCCCGAAACACGTTTATATATTTATATAAAAAGAATCTCTTTACAATGATGATGATGATGGCTATGGGTATTTATAAAATACAACAACTTTTGCCATACCAATAAAAACCTATAACAAAAATAAACAATAAAAAAGAAAAAACAGTAACTACTTATATACAGTACCTATTTTAGTTGTTGTTACCTTTTTATTAAATTAAAACAAAATAAAAATAAAAAAACTGCATTATTTTTGTGCACTTTTTTATTGTTTTTGTTGTTGTTTTGTTGTAATGCAAAAGTTGAGTGACTTCATATGTTGTATGAAAAGATATTAAAGGGGATAATTTTTAAGTTGATTTATGAAATTATATTCCAGTTTCACGAAATGTTCCACGTACCCTGTCTTGGATTGTTCTCGGTTTGTGTCATTTTTTTTACTCTTCTCAAAGCCATTAATTATTTGACTGGAGGTAGAAGATATCAATTATTTTATTAGTAGCTAATTTATAATTTATGTGTGAATTTATTGTCCCATATTTTTTATTTTAGGTAGATGCTTCATGCATCAATTTATTAGTTTTTGTTTTTATGTTACTCCTCTATTTAACATTTATTCGTTAAAATTTATTTAAATATTCTTAATTGTGAAGGAATATCAATCTAAATTAATTAATTTCTATTATTAGCAATCACTGAATTTTTACACCATCTTTGAATCTGAATAATATTCAACCGATAATTATTACAAAGAGAGAAAAAAAAAACAAAAGATTGATTAATTACTTTACAATTCACAGACCACACTACTCGCGTTATAATAATATAACAATTCTGTTGATTTGCAATCATTCATAATTTATATTAATGAAATCAGCATAGTCGAACAATCTTTTTTTTTAAATTTATAAAATTTACTTTAATAATTCAATTTGTTTTTACAATTACGTCAGACAATTATATACCAAAAATATTATCGATGACTTCATAGTCTAGGCTTAAAAAACATTTAAAAGGAAAGTGAAATTAAAGTGAAGGATTTGTGGTTCGATTAATAATTTACATTGAAAAATACAGGTACATCTGTTTTAGCTACCAGTTTGAATTAATTTGTCAGTTTTGTTGTTTTGAAACATAAAAATGTAATGTATGTACATATTTCATTAAAAAAAAAAAAGTGTCGGGGTAAACGGGAAGTCTTGCCATTCATTAAAAAACAAAACGAAAAAAGCAAGCAAAAAAAGAAGAAGCAAAACGATGAAATTATTAATATTTTTCAGAATACAAAAAGAAGCAAATATTAAATTATCTCAATTCTCTCAATTCTCTCAAGTCGTTTGTCGCCATTTTTCTTCCTCTATAATAAAACAAAAATATCTTTCTTTAATTTTTTTCCCTCTACAAACTTAAATGCTTACGTTTTATTTCTGGTTTCATGAATACACACACACGACACACACAAAGAATACGCAAATGTAAACTGCACCCAGGCACGTTATATTCTATTATACAGCTTCAATATTTTACCATCCTATCAATTTATGTTGATGATCGATGATGATCAATAATAAATATTGCATCTTTTTATGGAATCAAAAAAATATTAAATATTGCAGCAGATCAAAAATTGACACTGGTTTTGTTTCTCTCGATCGTTTCAATTTGTTTTTTTTTTTGTTTCGACCAAATTGAGAAAGTAACGATAATCTTTGGATAGAATAAAAAAAGAAAGAATAAAATAAAGATGAAAGAATAAAAGAAAAACAGGAAGTTAACGTATGAAACTATTAAAACTGGTTGGTTTGTTGGGTTGGGGTCAAAACGGTTTTTTTTTTGTTCTTCTTCAATTTTTATTTTATTTTAATTTAAAAAAAAGTTTTAAAGTTTTTGCGATTTATTTTATTGTTGTTTTCTTTATAATTATTTTACTTCTTATTTTTATATTTTATTTCCTCCTCCTCAACCCACTAACTCCTCTCTTTCACATCATTTTATCTTAATTTTATTGTTGTGCTCAGATTTAAACAATAAATTTAGTTGTAGTTGTTGTTGTTTTTTTTTTCTTTCATTTTTTTTTTTTTTAGTTGTTGTAATTTTCACACGAATTTTTTATTTATATTTTTATTACTTTATTTGTAATGAATGATGATTATTTTAATGATGATAAGTGAAGGGATACTTTTTTGTTTTATTGTCTCAATTTTATTATTTGATGTTTTTTTTTCTTCTTCTTTTTTTTTGAGGTTTTTGAGGTTTTTTTTTTGAGAAAAAGGAAAAAAAAACGAATAAAACAAAATAACGTAATTGAGCCAAAAAAAAAAAGAAGAAGAAGAAACTAAAAATAATTTAAAAAGTAAAATGAAAAGACGAAATGATTTACGTAATTAATTTGACTTCTTTAAAAGTGAATTTCCCTTTTACATGACTTGAGTGGGTGACTCAAAAATTTCTAAAATACACAATTTTTTTGGAAATTCTCTTCTGTCAAACGGAAAATAACAATAAAAGTGAAATTTTATTTAAACACAAAAAGACACAACACAAGACATACAAAATTTCAGGATATAATTTGTCAATTTGAATATGGCTAATAAAATGTAGACTAAGATGCCGTAAATTACTTCGATATTTTCAAAATAAATTTCAGTATAAAAGTTGACGTTTAATTTTATTTGTCAAATTTGTCAACGGAAATAAAATCCCTACAAACAATATTTTGAGTTAAAATTTCAATTAAATTTTTTATGATTTTTTCTTTTCCTCATTTTATGTTCATGAAGTGAATAGAAGTCAATGTCCAAATTCCAACATTCAATATTAAATTAAATGATGACCAAATAAACAAACAGAAATTATGTAAAATAGTTTGTTACTTTTTTATTAAAAGATTAACGACAAGATAAAAAATGTATCCGTTTGTAAAAACTCTCTTCAATACAAAACAAAAAAAAAAAGAAACAATTTATTAATGAATCCAATAATTTAATTAACAAATTTTGTTCTTTTTTTTTTGTGCTGAAACCTTTTTTTTTCTCTCAACGTTAAATTTCTGAATAAAATGAAAATATAAAATAATCAAGTGCTAAAAAAAATTCAATCTTGATTTAATCAAATTTTGTCTGTTTGTTTTTTTTTTTGCTTGCAGTCACGTAATGAAATGACATCACCCGAATTAATAAATAAACCACCAAGAGGTTCTCATCTATTACAACAATCAGCAACAACACAATACACAATGTCACCATCATCTAGAGGATTTAATAGTGATTTAACACCAACACCAACAACAACATCATCATCATCAACAGCATCAGCAATACAAGCATGTGCGACACCACCACAAAATCGTCGTAGATTTTTTAATCCAAAAATAATACGAAGTACATTTGGACAACGTAGATCAAATGGTACAAATGGTACATTTTCACCAAATAATTCAACATTATCAGGTAAAAATTCAATTCAAATTTTATTAATTTTTTTCTAGAATTAGATAAATTATTGTATTCTGATAAAAGATCCAACTGTTAAAGGTTTTATTCCATTAAGAAAATTTAGCAGAAAATTTAGAACAAATAATTTATGAATTCACGTCATTTTATTTTACAACCAGAATTTGTGGGAGTTTTGTCAAAAATTAGGTTCATAACTTTTACTACTCGAGAAATTATTAATTTATTCAATTAATTTTCTTGTGACAAAAATTAAAGATAAAAGGACGATAAAGGACAATATTTTATTTTTCATACAATTTATTCTTAAATAATTTTGACATTCTTTTAGAAATCTTTTAAAAAATTCTCTTTGTATTTATTTGAAATCCCTTTTTTTTTCTTCTCCAAAAACAAAAAAAAAACAAAAGGATTCACACCATTAATAACAACTGAATCAGATTCACAAGAAATGATTGTTAAAAAAAGATCACGTGAACAACAACAACAACAACAACCACGTCAAACGGAAACAAATAAAACGAACCGTTTAAGTTTAGGTGGAACATCAGCGTATGCTGGACATTTATCCTCATTAGTTTTTGGAAAAATTAAATCATTATGGTCAGCACATACGTCCACTATAAATGTTGGCTTAAATCAATTTGCTGGAAGAAGTTAGTTTATTTTTTTTTTTTCTTCAGTTTTTGAAGTGAACAAATTTTTTTTTTGTTTCTTTTGCATTTTCAGTTTTGTTTTATTTTTTTTTTTTACTCTTTTGCACGTCCTTTTTTTTATTATTTCGCTTAAATTTATTGAAATTTGAAATTATTGCATGAAATGAGACTTTTATTTTTTTTTATTGTTGTTGTTGGATTATTTGCCGCTGCTGCTGCTGCTGGTTTGATTTAAGGATTAATAAAAGGAAGGGAAAGGAGAAAAGGATTAAATGCAAACAAAATTTTGTTTTTTTTTATGTTTTGATGCTAAAAATTTTTTTTCTCGTTTCTTTTCTTTTTCTTCGCATCTTTTATTCTTGATTTATTAAATGTTACGGTCAAAGACCAAATTCAAATAATATTTTTCTTTTTTTTTTTTTTATTTCATTTCTTTGTTCATTTTATAAATGTCACCGAACTCAAAAAAAAAAAAAAATGAGCATGAATTTTTTTTCTTTATTTTACGTTTTTTTTTTTTTTTTTGTTTTTTTGGTGGGATATCAGATTCCATCAAATTCTTGTAAAAATGTAGGATTTTTTTTTTTGTTGTGTGTCGTTTGTCAGTTGTAATTATGTAAACTTTAAATATTTGATTCAAACAACCAATTAAAGAAAATTGAATTTCAAATTTATTGTTGTCGTCTTTTCTTCTCTTGATTGTGATAATTGTTTGTAGTTTTATTTTTTAATTTTAAATTGATTTGATTTTCCCAGTACAGTGAAATCTTTACAAATAAATTTTGCTTAATATTTAATTTAAAAAATTGGTCCATACATGAATAATGAAGGAACATCAAAAGGAAGATCAAAATCTAGTAACTGAATTTTTTTGGGCAATATTTTATACAAATCAAAATAGGTCCACTGTTAAAGGTTTCACTGTATTTACTTTTTATCTACTAAAATCTTTTAATGTTTTAAAGAGAAAATTATTCTAATCATGGAAATTCTTCTTTTTTTTTTGATTATCTAAATTTATAGATGATGAAGGTGGAAATGTTAAACCAATATCATTAAATGGTAAATCAAAATCATCACAAGATGAATTACAAGTTAGATTAGGTTTTTTCTTAGAAAATAATAATATAAGAAGAACAATGAGAAATCCTGTACAATCATGTAGTTCATTGGCATCAGCAAATACAAGTCCTGTATCAACATTAACTGGATCATCAGAAGCGGATGTATCAAGAGCAATGCATGATAATGCATATAATCGTGGTAGTGATTCAATTGGTTCCCTTATGTCTGTATCAATATCAGAACAAAGTAATGGTTCATCAAGTCCCATTAGTAGAAGACATTCTGTTACAAGTAAGTTTTACTATTTATTTTCTTTAAGAAATGAAACAAGCAATAAAATTATTTGTTTCTCATTGATTATATTTTATTAATTTAATCCAAATTAACGTAAATTTTAAATTTCCTTATTTCAGCTGCCCAACCAGGTCATGTAGAAGATCTCGCCCTATTTAAAAATCGTAAAAGTGCAATAAGACGTTCGGCACGTACCGGACAAGTAAAAGGACCAATTGATCCAAAAATACGTTTCGCTCAATATCGTCCTGCCCAACTAACACTTAAACCTTTATTCTTTGAAGTTCCACAACAAGAACCTGATCCATTATTTATTGGACGTCATTGGTTATTACGTGAATTGTCAAACTCATTATCAAATACTGAATCTCCGGGTGTATTATTAAATGGAAGTCCGGGTACTGGAAAAACTGCACTTCTTTTGCAATTAGTGGAATATTCATGTTTTGGACGACGTAAAGAAATTCCTTCACTGGATATAGATGGAATTTATTGTCAAGTGAATGTTGTACATGATCGAATACGTTCCTTAGCATCACACGTTGTTGCATATCATTTTTGTCAAGCAGACAATAACTCATACTGTTTAGTTCCTGATTTTATTCATTCCATTGCTGCTCAGTTGTGCCAAGCACCACAGTTATCCGCCTATCGTGAACATTTGCTTAATGAACCGCATCTACAAAATATTCTTTGTGTTAAAGAATGTATTGCTGATCCAATACGTGCATTTAAAATGGGAATATTAGAACCATTAGCAACATTAAGACGTATTGGAAAAATATCAGGAAAAAATTGTTTAATATTAATTGATGGTTTATGTGAAGCCGAATATCATCGTCCTGATCATGGTGATACAATTGCAACATTTTTATGTAAAATGATAGAATTTTTTCCATCATGGCTAAAAGTAATTGCAACAGTTAGAACACAAATGTTAGATTTTGTCAAAGGTTTATGTTATACAAAAATGTCATTGGATAATTGGAATACAAATGAATCATTACAAAAAGATATGATTGATTATATTACATTCCGTTTGAATCATAGTTCAAGTATTCAACATAATGTTTATTCTGGTAAAGATAATCATACTGGACAATATAAATTTGCACAACATTTACTTGGATTAACACAAGGTTCATTTTTATTTGCTAAACTTATTTTAGATTTAATTGAACGTGGACATTTAGTTATTAAATCAACAAGTTATAAAGTTTTACCAGTATCATTGGCACAAATATTTCTACTTAATTTCAATTTACGTTTTCAAACAACTGCAGCATATGATAAAGTTGCAAATATTTTAGGTATTTGTTTAGCTGCATTATATCCATTAACACTTATGGAAATATTTTATTCTGTTAATGCATTACAAACAGAAGAAGAAGTATCATGGGAAGAATTTTTACAACGTTTTAAATTATTATCTGGATTTCTTATAAAACGTATTGATAATACTTATATGTTTTTTCATCCATCATTCAGAGAATGGTTAATAAGACGTGAAGAATCTGAAAGTATGAAATTTTTATGTGATCTACGTACTGGACATGCAGCAATTGCATTTCGTTTAACACGTTCCCAAATACAATTAACACCAGATCAAGCATTAGAATTGGGTCATCATATTTTAAAAGCACATTTATATAGGAATGCACCACAACATCAAAGTCCTCGGGATATGCAAGCATATTGGGTTGCACAAGCCACTGGATGTGTATCATCAGCATTATGCACATTACGGAATGTTTATAGTCCAAATGTTAAAGTTTCAAGATTACTTCTATTGGCTGGTGCCTCGGCTGATCATGTTACCGATTTTCTAGGTAATGCACCGATTTTATGTATTGCAGCTCATGAAGGAATCGTACCTATGGTTAGTTTATTATTAGAATTTGGTGCAGATGTTGAGAAAACAAATAGTCAAGGTTGTACTGCTTTGATATTGGCTTGCTCCAAAGGACATTGTGATGTTGTACGTCAATTGGTTGCGGCGGGAAGTGCTTTAGGTCAAATTGATACAAGTCAAAGATGTGCATTAGTACATGCTGCACGTGGAGGAAAATTAAATGTAGTTAAATATTTGATTGCATGTGATTGGCTTCGGCGTGCAGATACTCCTGATGTTGGGCTTGCAGAAGCAGCCCAACAAAGTATGATTGCAGCTGCAGCACAGGGAAACATTGAAATTGTTGAAGATCTTTTAGATATGGCTGAAGTTAGAGTTAATGAACCAGATACACTTACTGGTGAAAGTGCACTAACAACCGCCGCTACTAATGGATGTACGGAAACTGTTTCAACGTTAATCTCTCGTGGAGCATCCGTTGATGTACGTAATCGGAAAGAAATGTCCCCTCTATTATTGGCAGTGAAAGAGGGCCATTGGGCAGTTGCAGAAAGACTTCTTCAAAATCATTCTGATTTGGAACAAGTTGAATCAACAGGAAAGACGGCACTAATGATTGCAGCGGAAGAGGGACATGTCGGAATTATAGAATTGCTTCTTAATAGAGGTATGCATTTTTGTTTGTTTAAATTTAAATTAATTAATTATATTGCATCAATCTAATAAAAATTCCTTTCTTTTTAATTACAGGAGCACAGTTAACAAAAGTTGATCGTGAAGGATTGACTGCTTTAAGTTGGGCATGTCTTCGTGGCCGTCTTCAAGCAGCTAAATGTCTTTTAGAACGTAATGCTGATAAACATCATGCTGACAATACAGGCCGTACTCCTCTTGATCTAGCTGCTTATCAAGGATCTGCAGCTTTAGTACAAATGTTAATAGAGAATGGAGCAAAAATTGAACATGTCGATATGAATGGAATGAGGCCATTGGATCGGGCAATTGCTTGTCGAAATGTACAAGTTGTCCAAGTTTTTTTGAAAAGAGGAGCAAAACTTGGTCCTGCAACTTGGGCAATGGCTGCAGGAAAGCCAGAAATTTTGTAAGTATTTTTTTATTATTTGAGAAATTTTATTTAAAAAAAAATTGCTGACATTCTTTTTATTTTATTTTCAACAGACTTTTATTACTGAATAAACTTCTTGAAGATGGAAATATTTTATATAGAAAGAGTCGGATACAGGAAGCAGCTCATCGATATCAGTATGCATTAAAGAAAATTCCATTAACAGAAAATTCTGATCATAACAATACTTTTGTTCAACTTAAATTTAATTTTCTACTTAATTATTCACGATGTCGCCGGAAAATGAATGTAAGAATAAACAAAAGAAGTTAGTTGTATTTATTAATATTTTTATGATTTTTCATTAGGAAACATCTGAAGCAGTTGAATTATCAACTCAAGCGATAGAACTAAAACCAGATAATTATGATGGATATTTTGCAAGAGCAAAAGCACATTTTGAATTGAGAAATTATGGAGAAGCATTAAAAGATACACAGGCAGCGTTAGATCGTTCAAAAACAACTTCAATTGAAATAAAAAATGTCCTCCTTAGATTAAAAGATGATATTGGGAAACATCAATTATTACGTACGCAAGGTGGTGATGGTGAATGTATTGATATCACTGATTTGTAAATAATTTGCTTATAAGATTGTGAAAAAATTAGGGATTGTTTTATAATTAAAAATACTTGTAATAGAGTTAATTAAAATTATTTTTATAATGTTGAAGTTTATGAGTGTGTTAGAATTTAGAGAAAAAAAAAAGAAATTGTAGAAATATTTATGAGAAAAATAAAATAATTGTTAGCAAAACATAAAAAATTAGTAAAATAAAATTAAAGCAAATTTATGAAGCTTAAGGCAAAAAAAAAAAGTCAAACTTTGATGGTAAATCCCATCTCTCGCAGCTAAAAATTGCCTTATTAAAATATAATGAAATAAAATAAGACTGACTGTAAAACAGTAATTAAATTAATCGAAAATTAATTAATTAAACGAAAGAAGAAAAAACGGTCAAAAAGCTTAAAGCATTTTTGTTTTTGTTTATAATTAATTTATTTCTTTTTTTTTTCGAGGAAATTTCTTTTTAAATTAAATAAGATTAAAATTAAAATATTAGATAAGTATAAAAAGAATGAAGTGTGTAGGAGAATGTTTTTATTTCGTAAATTAAAAAAAATATATATATTATTAAAAACATTGGCATATATTTTAAATTATATTTCTATTTATTTTATGTATCTGATTAAATAATAATTATTATATGTATGTATACCTACTTTAATTGCATCTTTATATACGATACGAATGTTTAATAAATTTCATTTTGAAAGTTTTTTTTTTTTTTATCTAATTAAAAAATTCATTTCTTATTTTCCACAACACGATTACAAGATTCAGTAAACTATTAAAATTGATAAGCACTCAAGAGGTTATTGCAATATTCATTTGGATTTAACCAACGTTTATATTTTTATTTGAGAAAAATAGTTTTATTGAAAACACATGAATGTGCCTCAATGTTTGTAGGGATAGGATAAGCACAGTTATACACCATTATCGAACGCACAAACCAAAAACTATTATAAATTGCTTGAAGCTCATATGGAAATTTTACTACAATAAATGAGTTTAAAGTGGTTTTAAATAAATTTATTAATTATTATGTAGCAATAACATTTGCATTTAATTAACATTATTTTTCAAAATTGTACCCCGATTTGCCTTATTCTCTTTTGGTTCTGGTGGTTGTAACAATTACTGAAATATAAAATAAAAATATTTAATTATGCAGGTAAAGAGAATAATTGCGTTCTAAAGAACTTTTGTTTCAGTAAATGAATCTATTGCGTTGGATTAGGAACAAGTTTCTTCATATATGATTCAAAGCGAGCTGAGTGATATCATCAATTTAATTTTATAGATATTTATTAATTTTTAATTGAATTTACCTTTTTAAAGGAAGATGTTTTCAGATTGCTGCATCTCATTGTGCCACTTTTCTAAATCCATGGTAAATTGACCTAAAATTGAAAAAAGGAATTAAGTTTTTGTACTCTTCAAAAACAAAATAACTCAAAGAACTTTGGTTTCAGTAAATGAATCTATTGCGTTGGATTAGGAACAAGTTTCTTCATATATGATTCAAAGCGAGCTGAGTGATATCATCAATTTAATTTTATAGATATTTATTAATTTTTAATTGAATTTACCTTTTTAAAGGAAGATGTTTTCAGATTGCTGCATCTCATTGTGTCACTTTTCTAAATCCATGGTAAATTGACCTAAAATTGAAAAAAGGAATTAAGTTTTTGTACTCTTCAAAAACAAAATTACTCAAAGAACTTTGGTTTCAGTAAATGAATCTATTGCGTTGGATTAGGAACAAGTTTCTTCATATATGATTCAAAGCGAGCTGAGTGATATCATCAATTTAATTTTATAGATATTTATTAATTTTTAATTGAATTTACCTTTTTAAAGGAAGATGTTTTCAGATTGCTGCATCTCATTGTGCCACTTTTCTAAATCCATGGTAAATTGACCTAAAATTGAAAAAAGGAATTAAGTTTTTGTACTCTTCAAAAACAAAATTACTCAAAGAACTTTGGTTTCAGTAAATGAATCTATTGCGTTGGATTAGGAACAAGTTTCTTCATATATGATTCAAAGCGAGCTGAGTGATATCATCAATTTAATTTTATAGATATTTATTAATTTTTAATTGAATTTACCTTTTTAAAGGAAGATGTTTTCAGATTGCTGCATCTCATTGTGCCACTTTTCTAAATCCATGGTAAATTGACCTAAAATTGAAAAAAGGAATTAAGTTTTTGTACTCTTCAAAAACAAAATTACTCAAAGAACTTTGGTTTCAGTAAATGAATCTATTGCGTTGGATTAGGAACAAGTTTCTTCATATATGATTCAAAGCGAGCTGAGTGATATCATCAATTTAATTTTATATATATTTATTAATTTTTAATTGAATTTACCTTTTTAAAGGAAGAGGTTTTCAGATTGCTGCATCTCATTGTGCCACTTTTCTAAATCCATGGTAAATTGACCTAAAATTGAAAAAAGGAATTAAGTTTTTGTACTCTTCAAAAACAAAATTACTCAAAGAACTTTGGTTTCAGTAAATGAATCTATTGCGTTGGATTAGGAACAAGTTTCTTCATATATGATTCAAAGCGAGCTGAGTGATATCATCAATTTAAACTTATAGATATTTATTATTTTTTAATTGAATTTACCTTTTAATGATTTAAGTTGTGTGATTCTACAGGAAATTTTATGGAAATTGTTATCTACCTAAATAAAGAGAAATTGTTTGTATTTGTTAGAAAATTTTTATGAGAGAAACAAATGTGTTATTTTGTCTCAAGTAATTATTATCAACTTACATTTAAAAAAATAAGAAACTTCAATCCGCGATTTCCAAAAACTGAATCAAGTCCAGTAAAAACTATAATATAAAGAAAAATTCATAAAATATTGTTATAATTAAATAACTGAAAAAATGTATTATTTCTATTGAAATAATCAGTTCTACTATCAATAAAACCCTCACTATAAAATGAATTTTACTAGGGAAAATGTCTCAAAAATCATCAAATTAAAAAAAGTATTAATAAAACCAACTAAATACTCACATTTGAGGAAAGTATTCCCTGTTGATCCATTGAGCATCTTAAAGAGAAAAGAGAAATAATTGTGAGCAAAAATTTATACTAAAATTATATGTTCTTAAATGTTTAAATTATTAAATCAGTTTAAAGTATGTCAGCATGTTTTATTGTAATAAAATTAGAGACGAAAAATAATACCATCATATTAATAAAAAAAAATTAATGTTAATAAAATATCTTCTTACATTTAACAAACTCCAATTGATCTTTCATATTGATACACCAGCATTATTCTGAAAAAAAAAAACTTATGAAAACAGTTCATTCTCAAATTAACTTACCTTTTAATTCATCACTGAAACCACAAAAAAATTAACTAATCAAGTAAATAAAAACTAACAAAATTATTGCCTTTTAAAAGGACGATTTTATTTCCCTCAATTCAATTACAACTCATAGGTCACTATAGTGTAATATTTATAAAAAAAAACTTTGTATTTGCAATTTTAAACTGATTTTTGAACTGGGGGTTCATATCCTTCGGGTCGGTCGACGATTACACCTTCAGAAATAACAGCTTCTGTACCTTTTCCGGCACCACCTCCATGAAGTTCGAGTAATTTTGATAAATCAAAACGTGGTTTTTTCAATACTTTAACCTATAATTTAAGTAATGAACAATAAGTACACACACAGTTTATGAACATTAGAAAACTTACTTTACGAATATGAACATCATGAAGAGGATAAATTCCTTGACATGCCTTTTCAATATCCTTAGCGATGGAATCAGGAAGAAGTTTGTTGACAACTTCTTTCAAATCAGATGTTGTGATATCTCTTGTGATAATATCATTCATCTTCTTACGGATGGCCCTAATTTGTGAATGTTGGGCATAACATGTCTTACGTTGGGACATTTGATCCTTTGCTGTGAATCCAATACAGAATACACGTAAAACGTATGAATCAGTTGTTTTAACATCAATTGTACATTCAATTAATGTTTGCCATTTCTTGACCATAGACCTTGAATGTAAAAAAAAATTATTTGATAAGGAATTTGAGGTTATAATAAAATATTTACCTGAGTTTGTCTGTAGTCAAATCCATTCCATGGAAATTGGTAAGCACATCACGTCCTTGGATATCTTCAGAAATAAGACGGAATTTACGGAATGATCTTTCAGCATCAGTATCATTTTGTAAATCAGCTAATGAAACTTCGAACACGCGGCCTTTTAAACTATCAGATGCAATTTTAGTACCTTGTGTACGATTTACAAGTGTTTTTCCCACTTGACGGATGGTGAACATACTAGGTGCTTTAACATCGTACCAATCTTTACGTGAAAAAGGGTCAATTACCTTCTTCTTTGATCCTTTTTTTCCTCCTTTTGAGAGACCTTTATTTTTACCGACCGCCATGATTATAACTCACAGTGAAAAGAATTGGAAATGGTCGCTGCGTTTACAAAACGGAAGTACCCTGAACTGAAATTACAACTTTTCTAGCGTTTTGCTCAATAGGTTTTTGTAGCGTTTCCATTAGGCGATTCTTTTTTTAAACATCAAATCTCGAAAGACATTTAATTTACGAGCGCACGTTTTTCTTTTGACATTTCATAGTTGTTGTTGTTCAATTTAATTTATTTCAAAATCTTTTAAGTATAATAGATGAACTTGTAAAGTAATAAAATGGTAATTTATTATTATTATTATTTTGGTTATTTAATTTAAACATTAGTTTCAAATAATTATCAAGTATTTAATTGAGTACTCTGCTGCAATTTTAATTCCATTTCTTCTAATACACTAAATTGTACTATAATAATAATCTGTCTCAAAATTTTAGGCAAGCTCAGTAATCCTCGCAGGAGTAGGTTTAGCCGTAGTAGGTTTCGCTGGGAAACATATACTCCGTGTAATGCCAAATATGTCACAAAAAATGTCAGAAGCCCTTAAATCTTTGCCTAAATTCGATGCAGAGTCAATGGCTTCATCGAAATATTATAAGGGAGGATTTGAACCTAAGATGAATAAACGTGAAGCCGCGTTAATATTGGGTGTTAGCCCAACAGCACCAAAAATTAAGGTATATATTACTCAAGCATAAAAATCTTACACTGAAT
Organism: Pedicia rivosa; assembly: GCA_963082725.1. Classification (NCBI taxonomy): domain Eukaryota; kingdom Metazoa; phylum Arthropoda; class Insecta; order Diptera; family Pediciidae; genus Pedicia; species Pedicia rivosa. Next base: position 13,857,380 of record OY720153.1, on the reverse strand, counting down.
TTTCTTATAATAACTTTATTCTGTAGATTAAGGATGCTCATAAAAGGATTATGTTATTAAACCATCCTGACAGAAATGGATCCCCTTATTTAGCAGCAAAAATTAACGAAGCAAAAGATTTTATGGATAATTCGAAATAGTTTATATTCTAATTATTATTAATTATATGTATTTAAAAATGTAAATAAATTAGAATTGTAAATATTTAAAAAGTTTTTTTCTGACGCAATAAAACCATCTAGTTTCGAATAATGAACGCTTTTTTTTATCTATCATAAACTGTAAACTGTTATAATTATTTGTTTACGAAATTGAATTATTTTTGATAACAATATTGGAGAAGACTTTTGAATTTGAAATAAAATAAAAGCTTTTAGCAAATACTTAAACAGTATTTAATAATAACGTGTGATTGCATTTATTAAATTAGTAACAAAAATTGAAATGTAAGTAAAAATTATATTAATATAACCTAAAAAAACAAATAAAAATATTTACGTGGCAAACGTATTGGTACAATTTTAAGTCTTTCAGTGTCGTGTTCACATATAAATATAATACGTGTTGCTTTGAGTTGAATTAGTTATTTAGTTTATTTTAAAATAAACAAATATTTGAATATTGACAACAACAAATTTACTATAATTTTATTGTAAACATTCTTTAATTTTTTATTGCATTTTTTAAATTACCAAAATTATTAGTTATAATTTAATTATTTTTGATTTCTTTTCAGAATTATTTCTATATAAGATGCGTCAACTAAAGGGTAAAGTTAATGAAAATCGTAAACAAAAAAAGGAACGAAGAGTAGAAAATCAAAAAATACAACAACAACTTTATACAATTGCACTTCCAACAATTGGTGTAATTTTCCTTTTTCTTGCTGCATATATTTTTATAAAAACACGACAAGTAAAATTAAATGAACCATAAAGTATTGATACATTCCAATGAATATTGATTACTTTTTGATACTTACCAATATTTTGCTGCTTTCATTTTCTACTTCTCGCTAAATGTATGCCATCCAGATTATCAAAAAAAAAATTATTTTTAATAATCAAAAAGAAAAACAAAAAAGGTTTATGTCTTTTTTTTTTAAAATTAGATTTCATTTACAAATATGAATGAATTATAATTAATAATATAAAATATTACACAAATAATGTTTTTTTTTTCTATACAAAATTTTCACAAATATAACTATAATTTAGTTTTGTTGTTCTTTTTTTGTGCAAAAAAAAAGAAAAAAAAATTAAAATTAAAAAGAAAAGAAAAACGTTTTATTCTTCTTTGATTCTAATTAGATTAATTTTTTGTTTGTTTTATTTTTAATTTTACTTCTGTTTGTTTTTTCTTTTGAAAATAAATAAAACTAGAAAAATAATACGATTATTTATTTTTTTTCTTCTTTAATTTTTGTTTGTAATTTTCTTTTTTTTTTTTATTTTGTTTTACAAATTCATATTTTCCTCTCAATCTTTTTCTCTTTTTCTGTATACATAAATGCTCTCTCATCCCTTCCATCCTTTTCTTTCTTCTTCTCCTTTCTTTCTTTTAATAATTCATTTAAATTTTTCTTACATATAAAAAGTTTCCGAAAAACATCACAAATTTTGGTTTTTTATTTTATTTTATTTTATTTTTTTTGTTTCGAATTTAATTTTTACTTAAACAATATTTTTTATGTTTCTTTTAGTTTTGTTTTATTTTGTTCAATGAAAATTTTCTTTAACTCGGTTAAAATAAAAAAAAAAATGAAACAATTACATATTCAAAAGGTAACAAAATGATCACTTTTGGATGTCCTTGTACATTACTAAATTCCTTCCAAAAATAAATATTTTTAAAAAAAATGAATTGTAAGAATAGAAATAATTATCTGTAAATTGTATTTCTGTATTTGTATTTCAAGTTTTTATTAACCTAGTAGTACATCAACGACTAAGGTTATTAGTAATTAGGAGACCTACTATTTTTTGAGGTGGGCTCTGAACCACCTAGCATCTGCATATGCATTTTAATTCGATTCGGCCGCATTGTCAGCTCTTAAGAAACATGCAGATTTCGTAAGAAGAATCGTTCGGTTAAAACCTTATCTGTAAATTATTTTGTTTTTTTTTCTTTCTGTTAAATTAAACGAAATACAACAACAACAATAATATGAATTGAATGACTTTTAAATTTTATTCTATCAATTTTCTAAATATTTGTGAAATTCTAAATAATAAGAAATTGTTACGGAATTCTTGTCTTGTTGATTATAATTCTTAATTTAAAAATTTAAATACAAAATGTACTTATTCGAGTTTTAATTTTGATTTTTAAATAATTGAAAAAAAAAGTATTAAGTTTCGAGTTTATTGATAAAATTTTTTTTGGAAAATGTAAATGTAAGGAATTTATATTTGAAGAAAATAAACAACAACAAAAAAAAAACAGTCTTAATCTATTTTATGGTTAGATAGTTAGAAAATGGCACTTTATTAATAATTTATTCTCTATTTTTTTTTTTTTTTACTATCCTTTGATTCTATTTGTATTATTTATTGTTTTTTTTTTTATTGAGCATAAAGAATATTTTATTGAACAAAATTTAAACAACAAAAAAAAAAATTTCTTTCTTTTTGTTCTTTTGTTTTTTTTTTTCTATCATCGTGTTCAAAATATCCCTGTATTTCTATAAAATATATTGTTTAATTTTAATCAATTCATTTTTAATAATAAAAAATACATAATATTATTTTGTATATATACACGCACACACACACACACAACATAATTTAATTTTAAAACTCTTTCCTAACTTTCAATTATTTAACATAAAAATAAAAAAAATATTTTTAAAAATCAAAAATCAAGAAAAAAAAAAACGACAAAAAATGTTTAAATTTTTTTCTTTCTTGCAAATTTTTTAATTTTTAATCATATTTTTTTTCTTTTTTTCTACAAACGCTTGGAGTGTTACATATCTGGAGTAGTGTGGGTTTTACATATCTGTGGAGGGGCGGGGTTCGTGAAAGGATAAATAAAAAATTTCAACTAGACTACAATTTTAGAATTGTTATTTCTTACTTTTCTCTATCGTTCTATTTTTCTTTATTTAAATATTTTTTTGTTTTTTTTTTTAATAATAATCATTAATATATAATTAATTAAAAGTCTTTAGGGGGAGGAGTATTCTATTTTGTTTATGTTTTTTTTCTTCTTCTTCTTCTTCTTCTTGTATTATTCTTTTATATTTCTTCTTTTTCTTTTCAATAAAAAAAATCCTATTTTAAAATAATTAGTTTTTTTTTTGTTTTGTTTTAATTAATTAAAAATTAGCTGGCACTTAATTACGTATTTTAAGGATTAAAATAGTGTTATTGTGAATAACTGTAAATAATTAATATACATTTATTAATTCTATATAATTTGTCAGTTTAAAAATGGAAAAAATCAAAGGAATACGTTTCACAAACACATAAAAATTTAGTTTCAAGTATTTTTTGAGTTAAAATTCATTAAACACAAACATTACAAAATTCTGTTTACATTTAATTAAATTTATAAATTTACAATTGTATTAACGTTTCACAATTCACCTAAGTCTGTAAAAATATAACAATGCAAAATCGACCAATATTGTTTTACCAGAATAATGGATTAATTGATAAAATAATCAATAAAATAAGTCAATAAGAAATCAATAAGAAAAAATAATTAACAGAATTAAAAATACCAAATCATTTTAATGTTGACGATGGACGTTGATGAACAACACAATTAATTAAAACTTAACTTTTATGTATTTGTGAACTATATATTTTGTAGGAATATTTATTATGGAACTGCGATAAATCTCACGATTTATGTTTTATACGTCAAATGACCAGAAAGTAAAAATGACTCGGGCCCATTAACTATTTTTGAACAATTTCTTTTCTCTTCGCTTTAAATATGGCTGTGAATGAATAAAACAAAATAAAGATAGAAGAATTAATTGAATGAAGAGAATTCAAGAAAAAATAAACTTAAATTAAAATATTTTGATTCAATTTCTTTCCATCTGGATATTTTGACTTTATAAATTTATATATATATAAATTTCACAAAATTGAATCATTATTAAAATTTAACGAATATTTATTGTTACAATACGTTAGCCGATCGGTCATTTCTAATTAATTACGTCGGGTTAATTGTCAAAATGAAAGTATAAAACATTAAACACACACAGACAGAATTATTCAAACATAACAAATTATATCAAGTATTCCTTATTGATTTTTTCTTTCTTTTTCCACTCATCCTTTTTGTATTCCTCTTTTCTTTCTTTCCTTCTAATTTATCTCAATTAATCAACTATAATTAATTATTAATTAAATTTTAAATTATACATTGTATAAATCCATCCTACACTTTTATATTTCTTTGTTATAAATACGAAAAAAAAAAATACTAAAAAAATTTGTTGTATCAAAAAAAATCTTACACGAACGGAACACATACACACACACACACACCTCCACAAGCACACACACGCACACATATTTTCTTACAAAATCAGTTTCTCACTATTTTTTCTTTTTTAAACAGAAACAAAAAATCCTATTTTATAATATAATTTACATTTATTAATTGATTTATAGTAGATTTATCAGATACACACACACATACACAGTTCACACACACACACATACACTTTTATTTTATTATTAAATTTCCTTTTTTCATTATTACAGAAATTTTGATATAATTTTTCTTTCTTTCTCTCTCTCTCTCTCTCTTTCCATCTTCCTTTTCACATATATTAAATTTTAATTATTTAATTTACAAATTATAAAAAAAAAAGTTTTATCTAATTATTATTAATCTATATTTTTATCAATAATTGTTTGTTTCTTTTGTTTATCTTGTTTCTTTTTTTTTATTTGCGCTCATCCATCTTCACCTTCTTCTTCTCCTCTTTATTTTTTCATTTTTTTATTTAAATTTAAAAAAAAATCACAGTAAATCAGAAAACATACCACCAAACCACGCCATAACAATCGGAAATATATAAGTAATAAGTGCACGACGTTTTGACATTAATGGTGTTGCTTGTGATTTTGGTCTATCAATATCATTTTCACTGATATCAATTGTACCACCACTACTGCCACCACCAGATGTAATTGTATTATTATTATTATTATCATTATTTGATGTTCTATCAACAATAATATCTGGTTTAAAATCAGGAATGCTATCATATGCACCAAGACCAGAACCTCCATCATCAATATCTTCATCGTCAATACCTGAACCGGAACCACTACCAAATTCTGGTTGATCTTCTAAAAAAAATGAAGAGAAAATAGAAAAGATTAAATTTCGAAAATTCCTTAAACAATTTTTGATAGTTTCTAGGAATATAACTAATTCCCAAATGCTTTGATTCAATTAATTTTCAAAGTTTGGAAGAATGGAGACAACAATAAAATTTGATCTCAATTCCTTGATAATTTATTGATAATTTAGAATTTGAAAGTGAAAATTGTGTTTTCATTAAATAATTCAAAAATATTTACCTAAATCTCTCCATTCAACATCTTGTCCATTACAAGCATTCTTAAGATGATTAACAACTGTTCTTAATGTGTACAATTTATTTTCTACTAATTTATTTTTTATATATGAAGGCGATAATGGCATCTCCGGATTTATTTGTGAACCAGTCACAACTGAATGCATATATTTATCAACAGTATGCCCATTCCAACATATTTCTTTTGTTGATGGTAATGCTGCCATATCATCTGTATTACAAATTTGATATGGTAAATTTGACCAAAACTTTTTTGAATCTCTTACTTTTTGTCGAATATCTTTTATTAGTTTATCTATAACTGGTTCCTTATTTAAATATTCATCACTTGTCTCTTCATTCAAATTATCTTGATGTGATTTATTTTTATTTTTATTTTTTCTACGTCCTTTATTACTACTGTAATCATCTGTATTTGTAAATTGTACTGGTTCATATGATTCTAATTCACGATTAGCTGGATCGGCTGCACGTTTTATTCTATCATTATTATCTATATTATTAATTATTGGTTCATCATCAGTAACAAATAAAAAGTCATATTTTGAATTAATATCCTCGTCTGTTTTTATTTTTTTTGGAATATTTGGATAAACAATTGAACGACGTTTACGTCCAAGAATTGGTTTACCACAACCATGAAATACTTGTTGTGATATATCATAACCACTTTCCTATTTAAAAAAAAGAATAAAAAGAAACAATTCACAATTAATTGGAAATATTAAATAAAAAGAAAGAAAAAAGAAAAAGTACAATTAAAGTTAATTAAAATTAATTAAAAAAAAGATATTTACCTGAAAATTCATAATGGCTTCAGATATTTTTATATTAATTGGTTCAACAACAACAACAATATTAAATGGTCCCAATAAACGTTCAGCAACTTTATCCATTGCCACAGCAAAATTATCCCATTCAATATCTAATTCATTAAATGAATTTAAACAACCTTTAATAACATTAACACAATAATTTCCGCATGGTTTTTCACTATAACCACTACAAATATTACATTGTTGCATTTTTGTTAATGCTGCTGTACAATTTTGACTTGGTCTTACATTTATCATTGTTTTAACAATATCAGCCGCTTTATTAAGTGATTGTGCAAATGTTCTTGTTGCTATAAATGAACGTTTTATTTGTACAGATAATTTATCAGGTACATCACCAAATGGTTTTAATTCTTTCATATGTTCACTAACACAACCTAAATATCTGTTTAAAAAAAGAAAAACAAAATTTAGAAATAAAAAGAAGAAAATAAACATTGATTTTTTTTTTTTATCTTACTTGTCATCAAATGTATACTGTGAATTAAGAACAGTAAACATTTTTTGATATAATGTATTAAAGAATAGATCCATTGCTTCAGCTAAATCAACATTTCCTTTTAAATAATATGCTTCTAATTCAGCAAATAATTCAGAGAATACATAAGCATTTTGTTCATAAATAACACCATAAGTTTTTTTAAACATTGAGTGAAATTCACGTTTTGATTCGGCAAGAAGATCTTTGAAGTGATCTGTGAAAAGAAAAAAAAAACACACAACATAAAATCAATAATAAAAAAAAAATCAAAGGAATTTCAAAATTTTATGTAAAAATAAAAAAAAAATTTATTCAATTTTTAGCGAAAAAAAAAAAAAGATTTTTTTTTGTGTTAATTGAAAAATGACGTTAAAAAAAATCATAAATAAATAAAAAACTCAAAGAAAACATCGCAACAAAAAACGGGATGACTCGTTTAAATGACAAGATAAAATAAAAAGTAAAATAGTGCGGCGGCCGGTCATTTTTAGAGAAGATATCACAAATCATTCCCCTCTTTTCTCAGTCAACCAACAATAACAACAACAATAACAAGAAATAAAAATAAATTAATTATCAGAAAGAAAAATATTCTTTTCAATTTTTTTTTTTTTTTTTTACTTCTTCAAATCTTGTTTGTATCAATTTTTTTAATCTCGATAAAAAGTTTATTAATTAAAAATATACACATTAGAAGTAATAATTTGCATATTAAATCAAGTCATTTATATTATTTTTAAAAATGAAAATAAAAATAGTCAAGACACAAGATGACAAAAATGAAAGAGATAAAAAAAAAAATACGGAAGAATTTTTATTAGAATAAAAAAAAATACAAAAGTAAAGAAAAAAAGAATAAAAAAAAAATAGTTAAAATTGTTTTCATTTAACTTCCGCCTAATTTTATACATTCTGTTGTTGTTTTTTTTTTTTTTGTAACCCGTATAATCCTAAATGAGTATAAAATGGATCATTTACTGATTCGACACTTAATCAATACAATGTCAATGAAATTTTTGCATAATCCCAATGACTAATTGGACCATCAATTTTTCTACAAATAAAAAATAAAAAAAAGGGTTGACGACAAATTGAGAATAAATTTTTTATTAAATATTAAATAATTTCTATTCAAATTTTGTTTTTGTGTTTTTTTCTTTCCATTTCGTCAATGACAACAGAAAATAAGTGAAAACAAAATAATTTCCAGCAAAACCTTTTTACGTTCAGAATTTTCTAACGAAATTAATTATTTTGTTTTTTTTTTTGCTTAAAGAAATAAAAACAAATCAAAACAAAAACAAACAAATAAATAGTAAATTTAATTCCATAAAGATAAAGGAGAAAAAAATAAATATTTCAGATGTTCTGATGTTGATTACGACTACCCGATTACATCATGTACAAAATCCCTAAATAAATAAATAATTTATACAGAAAAAGGTAAAAAAAAATGTCTTAGGAAATATTCATTAATTATTTCGGAAGTAAATAATCAACAACAACAAAAAAAAATTAAATGAAGTAAAATGACGATCAAAAAAAAAAAATGAAAAATCTACACAACACCAAAAAAAAAAAACAAAAATTTTGATCATATTTTATTTGTTTTTATTATTATTAATTAAAGCTTCTTCTTCTTAATTTTTTTATATATATATTTAAATTTATTTAATAGACCTCATGTCATGATTATTTAATCCAAAATAGATGAAGGCAAGTTTTTATTAAGTTTATAATATTAAAGGCGGCTTCACATTTAAGTCCAATCATATTTTTTTATAGGTTTTTCTTTTGGATAATTTGTGTAATGTGGAATATATGTCACAAATGTTAAGTGATAAAATTTTGATGACACTATTCACGAATCTAGAATCTATAGAAAGAGTAAAGTTATTGGACTAATTTGTGAGACAATCAAGACAATCCAGTATAAGAAGAATTTTAGTAAAATAGGGAAGACTTTCGGATTATCTTCGAAAAGTTTAGTGTGTAGGGACAAATTAGAACGCAACTTTAATACTGGTTATAAAAATGGGGTTATGTGAAAGCCACACCAACTGAATACATTTCAGCAGACAGTTAAAAACATTCCTGGTACAAATACATGGGGATTATTTGTCTTAAAGGATTTTCTTTAAATTAAAATTTAGGAAATTAAAATTGATGTAAAATCCTTCCATTTTGGAATTAAATTTTAAATCAAAAAATGTTCAAAGAAAAATTTATTTTATTTCAAAGTTTTCAGAATTCTTATAAAATGATGCAGAAAAAAACGAAAAACAAAAACAACAACAGTATAAAGTACTAAATTTAAAAATGTCCAATTAAAATCTTAAAAGTTTTTTTTTGTTTAAAAATAAAATAAAACAAAATAAAAGAAGTAAAAAAATCAAGAAAAATTTGTCACTTTCTTTGTTTCGGCAAGAACAGCCGCCTTCTTTTATATATATTTTTTTTTTGGTTGAAATATAAATTTATAACAAAAAATAAAAAAAAATTAGGCAAGACAATATTTAAAAGATTCAAGTCACACTAAACATACACACACACACACACAAATATATATATATATACAAAAAAAAAATGTAAGACACAATTGACTGGACATACTGCGTTTTTTTCTTCTTCTTCTTGTTCTTCGCGCGCGGTAAAAAATAAAACAAATCCAAAATTAAATTTGCATATTAAATGAATTTACGTGTAAAAAAAGGCGTTTGTTTCTTTATGCTTTTTATTTGTATTTATTTATTCATTTTTTTTTTCGGTCAAATTTAACAAAAAAAAAAAAAAATTAAATTATTAAACGTTCAAAATTTATTGATCGATGAATAAATAAAAACATAAAAAAAAAATTGGTCTTCAAACCAGATGAAACAAAACAAAACAAAAATGAATTAAATTATTAACACAAAATATTGGCAATACATTAGGTTTTATGTTATTTGATTTGTTTCTTCTGTTTTTATTTTTCTCTTTTTTTGGGACTAGAAAACGTAAAGAAAATTACAAATAAGGAGATTAAATTACATAATTTAAGATAAGTTTTCAATATTTGGAGAATTAAGACAGATGTTAATTGTATCTTCAAAGTTAATTCAGAATATTCGTTACATTGAAATTGATTTATTATTATTTTTTTGGTAGCTGAAGTGAGGCAATAATTGATAAAACAAAAAAAAAACTTTTCTTCATTTTCTTAATGAACATAAAATTTTATTTTCAATTTCACGTAAACATTTTGTTTTTTTTTTTTTTTTGGGATTTTAATTTATTCGTGGGATGGGATAACAGAAATTAAAAATCAATAAGTTTCTTTTGATTTCTTGTTGTCTTTAATAAAGCAGAGGAGTAGAGTTTATCGTAGTCATTATTGATTAGTTGTGTGGATCTTTACGATTTTAATCAAGGTAAGTATTAACTTACAAATTTTTATTCATTGATAAAAAATTGTTTAAGAGAAATTTCTAAATCTATTCCCACAAATATCATAATTGAATATTTCCCAGCCCAGCAATAAAAATATTTAGAAATAAAAGAAGAATTCTAATTTAGACAAAAGTTATGAGTGAGGCTGAACAGAAGAAATTAAAATAAATTGTCATAGTTAGCAGCAACATATGATGCATAATACTGTAAGCTGTTACCAACTGAAACTCTTTGTATTAAATTCAATTAACTTAGCATTTAGCATTCAGATGAAATCCAATGAAAATTAGAAACAACAATTTTTATTGTAAATCTTTATAAAGCAACAACATTAACAACAACAACTTCAATTAATTTTTTTTTTTACTACTTTCAATTTTAATTAAACAAGAAGGAAACAACAAACGCAGAAGATGTAAACCAGAAAACTAGAAAAAAATTTATACGCAGCATAAAAACTCGATTAATCGATCATCAACTGTTCTAATAAAGTTCCTGTTCTTTTCTTTTTCTATTTGTTGTTTTTTTTTCTTTTCGTTTTTCTTATTTTGATAAGTTTTTATTGAAAAGAAGAAAAGAAAAAAACTAGAAAAGACGAAGGAGAAAATCACAAAGAAAGTAGAAAAGAAAAAGTTTGGAAGTAAAAAAAAAACAGAAAAAAAAGGTATAATAATAATAATAATAACATACAAGACAAGAAGATCTAAGTCTAAGTTGAAAACTAAAATGTGTAGACTAGCTAGACATCCAGACATTATTATATATCAAATGATTCACATGAATAAATACACATACACATACACACACACACACATATATATACAGATGCATTTAGGAGAGAAGTTTATTTTTGACTCGCATTTATTCATTTATTCAAACAAGGAATTTTTTTTTCTGTTTATTTATGATAATCAAAATAAAATAAATAGACAAGACCCAAGACGTTATTGTATAAAAAAAAAAGCAGAAATAAAGAAAGAAGAAAAAAAAAAAGCTGAAGATGAAAAAACAAAAAAAAAATTGAAGAGAATAAGAATAAACCGTCATAACGCACATTCACATCTCTGCGTTCTTTAAATGAAAAGATTCTATAACAATATTTCTTAGGAATTTGTCTTAATTGAAAATTATAACATAAAAATATTGTTTATTTTGATTTAAATTTAATTCATATCACAGGCAAAATAATTTTATTAATTGATTTGAAATCATCATGAATTTTGATGAATGCAGATTTTTCTTTGTTGCCAAGAAAAAATTGCATAAATTAAAAAAATCAATCAACGAATCTTGTTAAAGAAAACAATTTAGGTTATTACATTGGGAATACATCAGTTCAACCTTCAAGGGATATGAAACAGATATTTTTACAAAAAGTATCGTCTCTTTGTTTTTATTGATTTTTAAATTTTCAGATTTATGTGATATGACTTCAATGAATCTTTCATAAATCATAATAATCATCACATAAATAATTTTTCATTTATTATTTTATAAAGTAATTTATTTGTATTTAATAATTTAAAAGAAAAAAGAAACACAAGAGTGAATTACATAATCCATAATGCTACATTTATAATGCATCTAATAAAGCATCACACATCATCCTAGCCACATATGATAGAAACATTCATAACTTAACACACCGTAATAACATCATACTATTTGACCACACACACACACACATAATGTACAATAATTTTTTTTTTGTTAAATAAATAATGTAAAGTACATAATGTAATGTACTGACAAAACACATAATACTTTTTATTGTAAATAAATATAAAGAAGAAGAAACATACAAAACATTATTTAAATTAATTCAGCTTTTTTTTTTATGTTCCATATTGTTGCATTTTTTTTTTCATTTATTTATTTATTAAAGAAATACAAACTGTTTAAAGTTCAAACAATGCAATTCATTTTATAATATTTTTTTTTTTACTTCTTTTAATTTAAATCAAAAAAAAAAATAAATCAAAATAAAAAACACAAATAATATTCAATAGAAAATGTGAAGTTAACATTTTGTCGTAAGTAAAAAATGTTTAGACTTTAGAACTATACAAAACAAAAGTAATTAATTATTGTGTAGCATGGAAATTTTTTTTTGAACACAAATCATTTAGAAAATAATTGACAAAACCTTATAAGAATTCAGATAACGTTTTTTAAAACTTTTTTTTAAAACAAAAATCCCACCGCACTCTTTATTGACTCACTTGCGATGAATTAATAATTTTAATGTCTTTTTAAAATTCTAATATAAATAATTTATAGGAAATAAATAATGTTCATACATATGCTACATGTTATGATTGTTAAAATTGTGTCTTTCATCAATAAATAAAATATTGTAATTGATATATTAGAGCAGAAGTATTGAAACTTTGAAACTCGTACACATACACACACACACATTTGTATTGTTTATGTTACAAAAATGAATACTTTGTTTTACAAGTTTTGTAAACCCATGTTAAGAGTGTTTTGTGTGTTCTTTATTTTCTTCCTTTCAAATATTATTATTAATTTATTTCTTTTAAGAGAATAATTTATTAATTTGCATTCAATTTAAATAAGTTATGTTTGGTCAGTGACGTAATTTTATGTTAGAACAAACAAACAAAAAAAACAAATAATAAGAGTTAAAAAGATATATGAAGAAGAAGAAGAAGTCAGGGCAGGGCGTAGAATGAAGATTGAAGACTAAAGAAAGAAAGAACGAAAGAAAAAAATTGCCATAAAAATAAATCTTTTGGCGCCGTTATAGTTTTTAAGTTGTTGTTTCTGGTTGTGCAAATATAATATAATATTAACAAAAAAAAAACACACAACAACATTTAAATTGGCCATTAAAGAATGTATAAAGATATATTTCTTTATATTAAAGGGGTTCAGAATAAAAAAAATGAATGAAAAAATATTCAATCTTATCACAAATTCATAATCTTCCGAATGAAGTTTATAGAAAAGTTTTTCTGGATTTTTTTTTATTGTTTTTTTTTTTATTCTTTTGCGAGTAAAGTTTTCTTTTAACAAAGTTTTTCTATTTTCTTCTAAAAATAAAATAATAAATTGACAAAAATAAAAAAAATATGACCATTGGAGAATTTCCAATAAACAGTGAACTATATTGTGAGTCACTTCTAGTCATTGGATAGAATAATAATTGAAGAAATTATTCTAAAAGTTTATGGTTCGGTTGAAAATTATTTCTAAATCAAAAATTTTGTCAATTAAGAGAAACGAATTAATCAAAATGGGGTGTCTTCTCTTGTCCAAATTCTAAGTCACATTGACCATACACAAATAACTTAATTAAATAAAAAAAACTCTATAATTGAATATTCTTTGTGATTCTTTGTTACTGAAAGGAATTTATAAAAATTAAATAAAACTTACCATCAAATTTTTGTCCTCTTGTACCCAATATTGATGCCAATTTACCAATTGAATCTTTAGTTGTTTTATCTAAATGCATTCTCGATTGTACAGCTAATCTTTGTTCCATATTATAAGTACAACATGTACCAGTTGTTGGTATGTCACAATATTTAAGAATTACATCTGTAAACAAAAAAAAAAAATATAATAGAAAATTTATTCAATATGATGAAGTCAAATAATTTTTGAACATTCTCCAAACAAAACTAATCCATGGAATTTAAATATTATGTTTATGAAGTTTCAATTAAAATTCTTATGTTTTAAAATTAAAAACTTTATAAATAAAAAAAAAATACATTTTCAAATCCCAACACAACTTTATATGCTCAATAAATAACAATAATAATTGACTTAAGTAATTTGAAGTTTTAAATATTTAAAATTGAATACAAGCATAAAATGTAGAGCATTATATGTAAAGTATGTAAAATATTAAAACAAAATTGTCTATGTAATATTTTACTAACCACCAAAAATGATTTCACTTTCTGACCAACAGAATAATAAATGTTCAACAAAACATGGTCAGTTAGGATAATTAATTTTTGGTATCTAACCAAAAAAAAAAAGAATTTATTACGAAAATTTATTTTTACGAAATAAATTAAACAGATTTTTTTTTAAAACGATGACTTTTGTTGTACAAGAAATTTGTTTTAGATGACCAAATCAATGAATGAAGTAAGAAGGAACCTACTCAATTTTTTTCTTTATGAATGAAAGGAATTAAAATCAAATGTTAACGCAATTGTGTTACATATATCAGAAGTAGGAATAAATATTGTACATTTGATTATTTCCGGGTGGTTTTCATTTCTTTATCCACAACAAACCATTTTTTAGTGATAGAAAAGTAAAGAAAAAAAATCATGTTAACAAATAATGATTTAACGATAGTTTAAAAATGGTTTGAACATCAATAAAAAGAAACCATGTATCGTTGTTTATTACATAAATATAAATATATATTTTATTTACTTCCATTAAATTAAATATACAGGAGAATTTATGGTTTACATTCGACAAAGGAAGTTGAATACCATCATCGATTTACAAAACAAATTAAACTATTCATGTACAAATATAAATTTTTTCTTCTTCCCTTTTTTTAAAACAAATTTCTACACACCAAAAAATTTTTTGTACAGAATAATCTCTGAGGCGTATTATTGGTTCAACACAACAGACAGAAATAATTAAAATAAAAATGTTTTTAATGGGAAAATTAAACCAATAAGAAAAATTGAAGAAAATTCTTCATCATTTTGGCACTTTATTAGCAACTCTGTTATATTTCCTGTAGTTATTATTTTATAATGATTCACAGAATCAAGAAAATATTAATCATAGAGATGAAAATAAAAGTTAATTAAAGAATTTTGAGTAAATAATTTATGTAAACGAATCATTAGATTGTTCGAGAATTTTCAATGTGGCATCAAAGTATGGAGTTTATCGTAAAAGAAACAAATGGGCTTTTTAAAAGTTGCCATAGTAAATTATGAATATTGTAAACATTTTTGATTAAACCATTATTTTTGGCAGATATAAAAAAAATATGGACGACTTTACGTCTACAATTTAGCGTAATATAATATTAGATGTTAATCGTAATACAATCTTATACTAACTTAGTTAAGTACAATAACAATATTAAGTACTTAACTTAATAATACGAAAATAAGTTATAAAATCAACGTGAAAAAAGTCAAAAGTAAATAAATGTTGAAAATAATAGAATAATAAAATACACACACAAGAGTCGAAAGTAGGTTTATGTAAAAAAAAAACACAACAACAACAACACAAACACAAAATATGTAATAAAATAATTCTCTTATCTAATAACTGATTATATTTTATATTTATTTATGTACAAACTTTAATAGTTTAAAGAAAAAAAAAGTGTTTACCTCACGCATAATTAAATAAATAAATTCAACATATTCATTTATTTTTTTGTATTCTTAAAAATAGGAGTAGGTATGTTTTTTTTCTTGTACTTAATATTAGATTAAACTTTGATAAAATGAATCTAAAACTACAGAAAAACAAAATAAATATACACAAATATTGTAAAAGAAAGGAAAATACAACAAATTTATAAAACAAACGTTTGTTTGCGATGTTTTAAATTTAAAAAGAAACTTTTTTTTGTTTTGTTGTAAAAATAAAATTCTGGAAAAAAAAATGAAGAAAAACAAAAAAAAAATGTTACAAAAGAAGCAACCGACACGCCGCATTATTATTTTTTTTTTATTCTGAATTTCTTGTCCTCCGTGTGTGCTGCTGCCGAACTAATATAATAATACGATAAGATTGCCCTTTATTTGATTTTTATTCCTTTCCCTCAGTCTCTCTCAACCCCCCCATATATTTTTAACGTGTTTTCTCAACTTTTTTTTTTCTTTATTGTTTATTTAGTCAATAAAAATATAAGAAGGAAGTGAAGAAATAAGAAGGAGGAGAAGGAGAAACAATCTTACTCGTTTTATTTGTTTTACGATTTGGATAAGAACAAAATTTTTTTACGTTAAATGTTTTTCATCTTTAACATTATTTAGAAAACATAATTTAAAGTTTTCTAGATTAAGAATACCAATTTTTATTCCATTTAAACGGTTAAACGATTAAATATTTCCTTAAATTATTACGCCAATTAACAATTTAATTATTTAATTTACTCAAAAAATTATGATGAGTTCCGTTGAACTAAATTTGTAAAATAATCATAAATTCTACAAATATTTGAATTAAAACGAAAGAAAAAAAATTCATTTTAAAATAAGATCGACGTAAAACCCGACTGTGAAATTACATTAAAATATTTTGTCTCTGTTATTAGTCTGTAGTCACAATCATTTTTGTGTATAGGTTAATATTCCTACCTTAAAATACATAAGTGTATCTTTACTTAAATATTTTGATTAGATTAAATAATATTTAATTATTTCCGTTTTATTTACAGAAATTGATTAAAGAATGTAAATTATGTTATTATTTGGAATTTTAATGGTTCCGCGATAACACCGTATCAGAAATACCAGTCAATATTTATTTATTAAAATAACATCTATTTATATTTCTTCTTTAACATTCACTCAATTCCTCTTTTTCCTAAATGTAATTAATTTAAAATAAAATCCTTATATAAATTCTATTTTAATCCAATGAATCTTTACAATTGTTAAAGTAAACATAAAATGATTTAATTTTATAAAATAAAATAGAATAAGTATAGCGGGAATAAACTAATTAGAATAAAATTAGAAAACACGGATAAACGAACAAATTAAACTTTTATAAATACAAATTAATATCTACTGAAAAAAACCATTTTCCCGAGATTATTAAAATTCAATTCAAATTTAAATTTGAAACTCATTGAAATAAATAAATTAAAATTTACTAATAAAATAATAATTTACTCTCTCTCTCTCTCTTTCTCTTTTTCACCACTTCTCTAACTCTTTAAATTTATTTTATTGAAATCACTCTTCTCATTTTTATTATAGAAATAATAATTTAAATTCAACCCTTTTTTTGTCATTCTTTCTGTTAAACATTTACATTGTTAAATTTCCATTTCGTCACCCAATAAACATCAAAAAGTACTCAAAATTTAAGGGGTGAAGGTTTAAGTACATTGGTTAGTGTTCTACTAGGTACAATATTTTTAGAATAAATAATCTTCATCAATACACATCGGTACATATAAAAATAGTTGGCATAAAATACTACAAACTGAGGGTACTTTATTGTTTGAAAACTATTTAAGTATTCTCATTTTAGACATTCATTGAATACAAAAGTACAGTGTGTGTGTGTATGTGTATGTGAATGTGTGTGTATACTTAAATACACTTAAAAGGGGATAAAATACCAATTGAATCGTATTGAATCAAATGTTATGTTTTATTTTTCTTTAAGAATCTTTTTTTTATATAAAAGAATAATTTGTAGTCATGTTTTTTATTTATGCTGAATGTGAAAACAAAGTCAAATTTTATTTTAAAATCAGAATTTTTATATACTTAGAAGAAATTAACCCGCAAATATAAATGTGTTTTATTTTAATGTAGAAAACTTATTAAGTTTAGATTTAACCCAACCCCACTATTAAATAAATCTTTTGAATAATTACAACAATAAAAATATAAAAGAATTCTAGGTGGCCAATTGTTATTCATCAATCAACAGCGTGCTGTTTCTTTGTAAAAAATCCTTAAATAAAAAGAAACAAAGGAAGAAAGAAAAATGTATAATTTAGACTAACAACACAATATGACGTCACGATTGAATGACGATTATCGAAATTTTTGGTTTTATACATAATTCTCAATTAAAATCAAAAGAAAAAAAAAACTGTTGATAAATTCTATCAATAATTTCCTGTAAAATTTTAAACGTTGTGTAGAAATAAAGAACTAAAAAAAGGTGACAACATGACAATAGAAAAAATAACAACCCTACGAACCGTATAAATTTTCATACATTAATATATAGTTTAGTCAGCGTGCGTGTGACGTCAATGGTATAATTATTTTTATAGTTTTAGTTTTGGATAAAAATAAAATTATATTTAAACGAAATTTAGTAGAAAACAAAAAATGTTATTACAACAAAAACAAAAGTAGTTTAATTAATTTGATTGATAAATTTAAATTAAAAAATATTTGAATGCGTTCAATTAAATTGTAAGTGTTAGGAATAATGGAGACGCATTATTTATATTATTTACTTGATTTAATTCCAATTCAAAAGCCAAACAATTCAGTAACGTCACACGTGTGAGTTTTTTTTTCTAAACAATGGTGAACAATATATCATTTAACACATAATATTTTCGTATGTTCTATTTTCTGAAATTCTTTTTATCAAAGAAAAAAAAAAACGTGTTTACAATAAAATGAAAAAAAAATCAGTTTTTATTTTAATTGGAAATATTGCAAGTCTGCCGTCTATTTGTCTATTCTGATTCTGATACGGTTTACATTCAAAAAGAATAATTTTTGATTTTTTATTCAAATATTATTCAGACTATAAAATATTTTATTTTATTTCATTTTTTTTTCTCTAATAAACGAAGCAGCCATGGTTCTAATAATACAAATAAAAATCAGTTTTTAATAATTTTATCATTAAGCTGTGACTGTTTTTATTTATATGAATAATAATTTATAATTAGAAAATGAGTCAAATATTTCTCGTCTTGTATACATAACACGCACTTTATTGATTAGTAAAAAAATATTAGTTAGGTTACCTTACAGTCAATATTGTTTAATCAGGCGTGATTTATAGGTCCGATTAGAGAAGTTTCTTAAATTGTTTTATTTAAATATTATAATTATCATTTATAATTAAACATAAGATGATCTCATTAGACAAGATTTTAAACGTTTGTTTAAACATGATAATTGACTAAAAAAAAATATATAAAACACCAACAACAACAAACGAAGATTTACTTAATGGACCGTGACTTAAAACTTCAATTTATTTTATTTCACTTGAAGGCATATAGAACTACATATAAAAATTTATGATGTTCAAAAAGAAGAAAAAAAAATTATGATTCATCTTATTATATATATTTTTTCTTCTTCTTCTTCTCATTTCTCTAAGATATACAAACGCAAATTCCCTTTTATGTTTTATCTATGGTTATATGTATGCTTTTATCTTTAATGAAATTGATACTTCAATAAAAAAAAACTGTTGCTGTAACACACACACACACATTCATTTATGTCAAAGAGGAAAGGAGAAAAAAAAATGTTAATCGAGCAATAAAAGATTGTTACAGATTATCTTTAGACAAAAATAAAAAATAAATATAAAATCAGAATTCAATATTTATTATTTTTTTTCCTATACATAAAATTAATTTTTTTCATTGCATCATCATCTCGAGAGTAAGAGATGATGATCATCATCATCATCAATAATAATAATCCAGTTAATATCCAAGATCATCAGGGTAATGATCTTTTCTCTTTATATATAAAAAATAATAAAAATAAAAATTAATATTATAAATCTAATAAATTTCGCATCCCATGTTAACAGATTACTACATCACATTGGTATTTTTTTTTTGTTTCTTCCAAAAAAAAAAAAAACTTGAGAAAAAAAAAATACACAAAACACAAAAACTAATCTTAATAAAAATTTCAAAAAAGGAAATTCCTCAATACATTTTTTTTTCTTTTCGATTTTTGAATGAACGTTATTCGCTTTTAACTTTGACAAATAAAAGTAACGAAGAAACCGCAAGGCCAATTCTTATTTTATTAGAATATTAAGACGATGTGTCACATTATATATTGAATTAAATTATTTATTAATTTTTATTAATTCTAGAATAAAATTTAAACACAAGCGTATAAAAAAAATAAAATCAAGAAACTTAAAACGTTTAATTAAAAGAAAAAGAAAAATTAATAATACAACTTAAATACTTATATGAGGTTAACTCGTCGGGTTAACTATATTTACTATGTGCGATCTTGTGGAATCAAATGTGCAATCTTTGTAAATCTTTATAAAATCTTTGTGAAATCTTTCACCACTGCGGAATCATATTTGTTAGTGTTCGATTTAATTATTAAAGAATTTAATAATTATTTTTAAATTTTAGTTCTCATAAATAGAATAAACTTATGTCAGATTGTGATTTATCCTTTGAGAGTGAATGATCAACAGTCATGCCAAAAGTACTTTTGCACAAATTCACAAGTGAGAATTAAGAATAAAGTTAAGATTTTTAAAATGTTCTTGTGAAGCGGCTTTGTCTTTGAATTTGTCCAATGAACCTAATTCTTAATAAATCATAAAGCAGAAAAATGGTGATTTTATCAAGATTCATCTAGGATCTATGAATAATGCATTTTCTGATTTGTGTCAACATCCTATAGGTAATTACTGAAACTAAAAACATCTGGAAAAATGAAATAAAAATATTGATATGTACAAGTATTAGTTAGATCAATTTTTTCAAAATATTTACCAATAATATAGACTTGGTACATGTACTAATAGACTAATACGTATTACGTACACATAATAAAAAAAAAGAAGAAATATTGCATCGTTAAGTTAGTTAGATGAATGAAACGTGATTTAGTAATTAAGAACAAATTTCGGTTTAAAATCAAAGCAAAAAGAGTTTTTTTTAAACATTATGCAGTTGAATATTTATATTCTAATGATCATCCTAACTCTTTCACCATAAATATATTAAGTTTATGGTAAGTATTTATACAGTTTTTTTTCTTCTTCAAATCGATTATTGGTTTTAAACAACAACAACAATAACAAAACAAAAAGAAATCTACATTTAACGTTAACACATCATGAACATACGTTGAGTTAGAGAACAGCTAAATAAATTTTTATTTTCATTCTTAAAAATTTAAAAGATGATTAATTTAAAGCGGATAAATATTTTCACACGTTGTTTTAGGATATTATTTTTCATTATATACAAAAATATAAATAAATACAACATAAATGTCTGCAAGTAAGAGATTTCAGTATAATCTTAATAAATAAAGACTACAAAAAAAAATGACTCAGCTTATTTAAGCCTTTCAATAATATTATATTTTATTTGTTGTTATTGATGCATACAATTGTTAAGATTCTTGATTCTTTTGTCTTCGTTTTTTTTTTGGTAATAGAGAGCATTTTTTTTCTTTTGTATAAATTTAAAAAAAAAACAGTTTTCATACTTGAGGAATTTCAATTGATTTTATTCAACTACGAATACTTAAAGTGAGAAATTTTCATTTTTTAATGTAATTAATGTTAAATAATTTAATCCGAACTATCTAATTTTACTTGACTTTAAATTAGGCAGAATGTCAAGCGTAAAGGGAATCTCATTGTTATGTAATTATTTTAAAGTTTAAAATTCCGTTTTTAATGCAATTATATTCGCACATTAAATAAATGTAAGCTTAGCAAATATTATAAAGCAACGCAATATTTATTGTAGATAAAACAACCCAAGTAAAAAAAATAAATTTATTGAATATTTTTATCGTTTGAAGAATTTAGATTTAATAAACAATAAATCTAAAATCATTAAAATCAGATGATAATGTCAAGCATTAATGTTTATTATCTCCTCCTCCTCAATCATCCCATTTAACCTGAGAACATGACTATAAAGTCGTGATTTACAAATATTTAAAGAAAATCGATAGACTAAATACCAAACTAAATACATCATTAAATTTGGATTATTTAATTTTCGGTAATAAATTTTAACCCCTTTTTTTCTTTATAATGTCAACTAATTTACCTTACTAAATAAACATGGAATCTGAACATTTAATAAAGTCATAAAAAAAAAAATCAAAACCACCCAGAATGAAAATTCATGACCAATTGATTAATCTTCTTATCTGAAGAAAAACAAAAACTAACCAAAAAAAAACTCAATTAAAATCAAAACCAATGAACCAAAACTAAAGAAAAATTTATTACGAAATTTTTTGTATAAAGCGTGTAAGTAGATTTTTTTTTGTTTTTTATAATAAATTTAAAGTAACCATTTCCGATCGTTCCAAATTAATACACTTACTTGCTTAAGATATATAATAATTTTTGTCTTTCATTTATCTTTGTTACAATTCATTTAATTTTTATAAGTTTGTGTGTAGGTTTTTTATTATTCATTATTTATAAACAAGTCAAAATAAGTCGTATAAAAATGTTTGCGCAAATCATTTTTAACTTTCATGTCAATTGTCGTTATTTGAACCGTATGTCCTGCATGTCCTGTTGTATATCGCGATATCCCCTTTCTCTGTTTTAGCCTTTCATTTGATCATACTGGATTTATACAAATTCAGGCTTGAGTAAAATAAATATAATTTATAATTATAAAAGGTAAACTTTAACTGATTTCATTCACATGTAAGGATTTAATTATTGCTGAGAACTTTATATACTTAACCACGGAATTTCTTCATAGACAATCTTCAATAAAAAGAATAAACATTTTATGCAAATTTAAAATGGATTGAAACTTTTTTTAAATTGAACTGGATTTGTTTCAAGACAACAATTTTATAATCATTTTACAACAACAACAAAATAAACAATTGCTGTTTCTTAATAGATTTCCTGAGTGTTGATTCATTCAAGTAAAACAAAAAAAAAACAATAATATTCTTATTATTATTATTTTCAATATTTTTTAAATTTAAAAACATTTCAGAATTAATTGCGTGTGTATGTGTGTGTGGCGATACTAAAACCTATGACCTCATGCAATGCAAACAAATCACACTAAGTAAACTATTTTATTTATATTAATTAATTTTTATCTGAATTAGAGAAAGAATAAAATAAATAAATAAAAATAAAGGGAGAAGATTAATAAGAAAATAAAGAAGAAGAAAAATAATGAGTTTGAGATGGTGAAGAAGCCAAAGAAACTTTTATATTGTAGAACTGTACGATTGCATTCAAGATGTGTTTATTTTGTTGTAAGAAACAACTTTCATGATGGTACACATGAGAGAGATGAAGAAAATGTATAAATATAAATTTTGTATATTATGATTGTTTATTATTTTATATTATCCGTTTTTTGTAATTCACAGTTCACACTCACTGAGTTTTTACTTATATAAACATATGAACACACACACACACATTCAATTATACACAAAACATTGTAAAACGTAGAAAAAATAATAATAAAAAGTAGTAAATTTTTTAAGGTTTTGAATGATTTTAGAATTTATTTTCAAATTTTTTCATATGCCTTAAAATTTGTATTTGTGTAATATTAGTGGATTTGTATAAGTGTAAAGTAAATTGGTGTAAGTAAGCATTAGTTGAAAGATTTAATATAAAGAAAGATGGTACATTTCATTTCATTCAATTATATTATTAATTGTTTATTTTTAGAGATAAAAAAAAAAAAGACACACATGCAGTTCTGTTAAACGTGTGTCTTTTATATTATCTCTTTATATATTCTTATTTCCATGTTGATTTTCTTCCTTTTTCGTTTTTTTTTTGTATATCTTATTATAATGAATTATGAATCATAAGTTAAAAAGATAAAACAATTTAAATTCAGTTACTTTACTATGTGTATATTTTTTTTTTCTGCACGTAAAAAATGTTTGCATCATTTGTTTATTCTTTTATTTATTTATTATTTATTTACTTATATGCAAAACAAAAGTCTAAATATTTATTTAATTATTATTTTAATTTTAAAATTTCATTTCAAAGTTAAAACCAAAATAAGAATGAAAATATTTTATTTGTCATCAAATTGGTTAGGTTTTTCTTTTATTTTGGCAAAGAATAAAATCTTATTATTTGTCAATAATAATTGATAAGGAAGTTTAGAGGTAAGTATTTAGGCTGATAAAACTACTGCAAACAGTTACACGTATTGTTTAAATTATTGTTTCTTTATTATTCCATTGAATAAAAGAATAATGTAAATATTTTGACTTAATAATACTGAGAATTAAAATAAAAGACGATTATCAATTAAAAAATAAAACATTTCTTCCATTAAAGTAAAGCAATTAAAACTTTGTTAAAAAAAACATCCTTTATTTTATATTTATTTATGCTTTTGGAAAAGAAAAAAAAATGTATACCAATTTAGTTTGTCTGCGACTCAAGATTAATTTATAGAAAGTTAAAACATTATAAATTATAAAAGTAGGATTAAATGTGATTAAGATCCGTGTCTCAATTTATAGAATATTAATCGTATATAATCTGTTAAAATATTCAAGGTTATCTAAACATTCCATCACCCCTTTTTTTTATATTATAATTATTTTTTTTTTTGCATTAAAAATCATTCCTTTTGTCGCTTCCATTTTATGTAGTTATCTTGTTTTTTTCTCTCTTCTTTATCTTTTTTTTATAATCCACTTTCATCATTTCCCTTCTACCACACATAATTACCCCTTCACCTCATCTTCATTAATATTATTTTACCATCATAACTTCACCTCACATCGTCTTACTTTTTTTTCTTCTTCTTCTTCTTTAACGATTCGTTCCACTCCACCTTTTTTTATTCATTCAAAACTTGCATTTTTTTCTTCTTCTTCTTCAATACTTTTTTATTTTATTTGTGTGTCCGTGTGTCAGTGTATATCCGTAGCATGTCGTGTTAATAAAACATATAATATAAATATTAAGGAGTAAAAGAGAAGAAAGAAGGTAAAAGAAAAAAAAAAACTTAAAACCCCAGACTTTTATAAACTTGACTGACCAAACCAGTGACTGTGTTTTATCCATTTTACTTATACAGAAAATCAACGAAAAAAGAAAAAAAATGTTCTCTCTTATGCGCACACAAAAATTCCTTAAACTTATCAATGTGTTTGTAATTTCTTGTAAATTCCTTTCTGGACAAAAAAAAAAATCGATGTGCCTGTGTGTGTGTAAATTTTGTATAGTTGTGTGTGTGTATATGTGGAGAAAGATTATACCTATAGTGATGTTTCTATTTTATGCATGTTTTGTTGAAAAAAAAAATGCGTTCGGTATTTTTTTTTTTTAGTACGTGAAACTGGGATCGGGAACTTAACAAAAAAAAAACACAACACAACAAAAAATTTAAAAAATAAAAAAAAAAAAATATGACTTTTGGATTGGGAAGAAGGGAACTGGTTAATATTGGTATCGTATCTTTTAAGAAAGAAGAAAATTTTACAGAATATCCCACGCAGTTGTTTTTGTTAATTTGATTATATAGATTTTTTTTTTATAGTCGCGGTTCGGTGTTTGCTTTTTTTTTTTCTTCTTCTTCTTTTGGTTTTATTTTTTTTCTTACTCTCTCTTTGTTTTTTTAGTTTTGCTAGTTCTTTGCTATCCTTTTCTTGTTAAATTTTTTGTTTTTTTTTTACCTTTTTAATAGAACGCCATCATTTTTGCATAAATTGCATTCCTTTTTTTTTTTTGTTTTTTATTCTTTTTCCTGTTCTTGTTCTTACTGATTTTTTTTTTGTTTTATTTGATGAGGATTTTACATTTTTTCAAAAACGAAAATAGATTGAAAAAAAAAAGAAGAGATGAGAATATAAATAAAAATATGGTGTGGAAATTGAAGGAATTTATGAAAAGAAAAAAAAAACAACAAGAAGAACATGGTACCTTATTACAAGTAGATTTTCAGAATTTAGAATTGGAAGAGTTGTAACTAATAATTATACGAAAGGAATTTATTGCAGATGATTCATTTAATTTGATGTATCACTATGGGTTAAGATAAATTTGTATGTGATCTGTTTTGATTTATGATCTTACACATCAAATACAAATAATTATGTTTTATTTCAAGAATTTTTTAAACAAAAGTAGACCACTCGAATTTTTTTATTAAATAAATTTTCATCTGATTAGTCAAGTTCAAAGTAATCTGCATATCCAAATGAAATGAATGGTTTTGATTTATACAAATTGTTAGTGGGTTTTATTTATTAAAATTAAAGATAATTATTTCGTATTTTCATTTCACAATAAAAAATAAAAATAAAAATACTTTATTCTCGTTATTGCTACACAAATTAATTCAATTAGAATATTAAAGTGAAAATTTAATAAAAAATTCCTTACAGAATCCATGCGTCTATTCCTTTAATTTATAAATACAAAAGTCACTGAATAAAATTTAATGAAATTTGTGTATTTGTATAGACGTTGTGTGATTACATGTAGGTACATTGGAAAAAAAAACAAGCGAAAAAATCTCACCACAAAATAAAGAAACTATTAGTAATGTCCTTCCCACATTTGAACAAACAATTTATAAGTGACCTTGAGCAATATTGCAACAAAAGGAAGTTGGGTTCATATGTGCCTATGTGTCTGTGTGTGTGTCTGTATGTTTGAAAATAAATAATTTAATATTTTAGTCATTTTTAACAATAATTTCATATTACATTGACTAATACGTGATATTTTAATGTGCGACAATAAAAATAATGTGATTGATGATTTGTATATTTATTTATCAAAACTTTTTAAATTGTGTTTTCTTAAACAATAAAAACAGAATAACAACAAAAAAAACGGTTAAGAAAGAATACCGCCAAATACCGAAAATTTATCCCAACAAATTTTAAATTAATATTTTTATTTTTTTTTTTTCTCAATAAAACAATTTTTATTTTATGTTCATTTTTTTCATTTCTTCTTCTTCAAAAAAATAAAGAAAAAAAACATGTGTTTAAATTTAATATTAAATAAGAAATATTTGTATTTTTTTTTTGGCTGAGTTGAGATTTTTGTATTTTTTTTTTGTCTTCATTCAAAATTGAATGAAACAATTCCATAGAAAGTGTGCAGTGCAGAATATTAATAGAATTTTTTTTTGGTTAAGGAGGCGCCGGAAACACAAATGTGCGATGTAAACGCGTTAAACTATATTAAGTATGTAATTTATATAAGAAGAGATTCTTTTTTTTCTCGTGATCCCTTCTTTTAACTTAATAAGAAAACTAAATCTTTTATATGACCGGAAACGTGTCAGCGACGCCTTTTAATGATTGTCTTTTTATAACATTTAGTTAGTTTAACAACCGGCTGTGGCACAAGATCGTTTTTATTGTCTAGGATCTGGGTTTTCTCTTTTCACAATTTATTTTTTTTTTGATCGGACGAAAGAAGAAAAGAAAAAATGAGAAAGGGACAAAAGTAAATCAAGGAATTTCATTGAGAGAAAATAACAAAAAAAAAGAGAAGAAAAAAAAAATTATAATAATCCACCCCAAAACATATTCCTTAGAAAACAACGATAAAGAAAAATATAATAAATCCATAAGCTTCTTTTGTGTTCATTTTCATATAGGTACATTTTTCTTTTGTAGCACAGAGAAAAAAATCAAGAGAAAATACTTTATTATCCCAAAAAAAAAACTCACAACATTCAATTTCAATTTAATAGATCTAAACTCAATTCAATTTGTGTTAAGCTTTAGAATTTTCAGTTATTAAAAGTGTCATTTGTATAAAAAAAATATATATTTAGATCAGTGGGAAGTACCTGAAATTTTTCATTCATTCTCCATTCTAATTATTAGCACTTATAATTGCCGTCTTTACGATCTAATTAATTTTATTTCGTTTTCTAAAACAATTTACTTTAATTTTAATCAAATTTAATTGAAGAGTTAACTACAAAAAAAAATTTCCTCCCCTTTCGATTTCACATTTGTTCTTCCACCTCGAGCCTAATCTCGCCGTCTAATCTCTAATCTAACACAATCATATCCAAATTCCAATAAGAACTAAAACAAATTTTTGACAAACCAGTAAAATTAAAAGAATCTCATCAACAACAGATTAGAAAATTTGTCAAAATATAAAAAATGTTCACTAATTTTTTAGTTCAACCTTCAAACCACACTCTACTGTGTTGTACGTTTATAAATATTAAAAGTTTTTTAATCTAATATAACATTCCTCACTTAATTCTCATCATTATTCTTTTTTTTTCTAATTCAATGCAACAACAACAAATAAACGAACGAACAAACAAAAACAATAAAAAAATTTCAAAAAGATAAAATATTTTTTATTAAGAAAATTTTTTGTTTTTTTTTATTAAATCTTTCTCCCAAAAAGAAATAATTAATTAACTCATAAAACACAACAAACTAAAATATATATTTTACCTCAACCAAATAATATTAAATCACAATAATAATCTTTTATCTAATATTTATATCTGTCTCATTTTAAATTAATTTATACATACTTACAAAAAAAAATATTTTCATAAAGTCACAAGAATTTCTTCTGTATATAAAGTAAAAAAAAAAATCGGGTTTTTTTTTTAAACTTTTCTCATTCTTATAAGAAAAGTATAAAATAATTTTTATCTGTTACGTTGCATGCACAATAGGTGCGTCCAATAAATTTCCAATTCTTCAGCAAGAGAGAATTTTCAGAGAATTAACAAACTAATACAAAAAATTCTTAAAATATTTTTCTTTATGAATGCAAAATTAATGTGTGAAAATTTACCCCTATTTACCGCTCTACCCCTTTTCTCTTATACTCATAAATTTCATTAAATAACAGGGAAAATTTAACTTATCAAATAATTTTGCATAACGTGAACACTTTGTAAAAATTTCTGTGAAATAAAAATAATTAAAAAATCATCATCCAAAGGGAGGAAAAGACAGGAAAAGTAAAAAGTGAATTTTATAACATTCAATTTTTTCATCAATACAATAGAGAATAGAGTAGAACATTATGAACGAGCATTCAATACTTTCAAGTATTTTATAATAAGAATAACGTTACTTAAGAAAATTTATAATCAAACAATCACGAAAGATGTCTAAATCAATAATAAGACATTTATATTGAATAAAAATAAATTGAAAATTAATAAATAAATTTAAAAATTTAAAAGCAAAAGGAAAAATACAAAGAATTGTTTTTTTTCTTCACTAAATTAAGTAATAAAAAATCACCATGAAATTACAAATTTACGGTTTTAAATTATAAGAAACGAATCTTAGGACATGCGTCAAAGATTCTCGTGTAAATTGTAATGTTTTTCCTTTATTTATAGATTTTCATTTGAAACGTAGATAAATATTCTTATTCTAATATATAAATGAGCAACAGACACAAGGCCTTTATATTTATTTAATAGGCGACACAGTAAAGAAGAAGAACAAAAAAAAGCAACGTAAGTTCTAAATTTGAGTGATTCATTTTATTTCTCATCACCCACCCATCATGAAAAAAAAAAAGAAAACGTTTAAAAATGGATTAGTTTTTTTTTGTAAAAGAAAGATTAACAGAAGAATATGTCAAAAAATATATATACAAATTTATGGGGTTGGTTTACATTTACAGTAGGTTAAACTTTTGCCCTGTCACAATTTTTACTTATGTGTCTTAAAATATTTCAAAATTTTTATTTTTAATTGAATGGAAAAGAAAAAATAAAATTTGTTTTTGGGTTTAAATACAAAGATTGTTAGGGTAAGTATGTACATACTTACATATTTCCTCGTTAAAAAATTTTATGTAATTAATTATAATTTATAAAACAAAAAGAAAAAATGTTTATTTATGATGAAATGATGTAAATTTAAATTAAACGAAGAAAAGGAATGAGAAGAAAAGAAAAACAATTTAGGAAGAGAATTAAAAAAAAAATTAATAAGAAAAAAAAAGTAAAAAGTTTTCTGTTTTGTTCCAATCGGTAATTAGTCGTGTGTTTTTGAAAATATTTAGATGAGAATATAATTTGTATCAATTAGAATTAAAAAGGTATAAATTTATAAATAAAGTAAAAATCTAATTAAAAATTTTAAACAAAAAAAAAAAAACAAACAAAAAGTAAATGGGTAAATTTTTCAGAAATGGATTTAAAAGTATACAACTTTTCACCATAATCTAACTTACTTAAAATTGTGTGAAATTTTCCTATTAAAAGAAAATTTATCATACTTACCCACTGATTACATTTTAACACAATTTATTTCTCATCCACTTATTCAATTATTATTTCAATTCGCAGAATCATAGTTAAAGAAACTTAAAAAAGAAACAAAAAAATAATTTGGATGTTGAAAATTTACCCAAAAAATAGACACAGGGAAGGGGAACACCCAATAAATGTAATTTGTCAAAAGAAAAGAAACGAAAGAAAAAAAAATTTACAAGAAAATAAAAGACTTTAATAAATACTTGAATTATGTTGAGTTAAATCAAACAAAAAATAAATAATAAAATACCGCACATTAAGTAGCTGACACTCTTCACCTTTCTTTCATCCATTTTGATTTTGACAGAATAAACATAAGAAACAACAACAACAAACACAAAAACCACAACAACAGAAAATAACAAAACATAAAAAGCGCCTTTGAACATTTTTTTGTTTTCTTCATCTTTTTTTTTTTTTTTTTTACAAGGAAAGCAAAAAAGTGAAGAAAAAACAAAAAATACAAAATGAAACAACAAAGAACCGAAAAAATATTTATATATAAATATTTTTTTTGAACAAAATTCAAAATTTACAATTTATGTTTCAACAAAAATTCGTTTAAGAATTTTTTTTGCTTTAATTTTATTTTCCGCGACTTATTAGTGTCGAGTTGAATTTTCAAAAGTAAAATAAATAACACAAAATGTTTTATTTTGTCAAACTTTGATGATTTAACCTTGTCAAAGTCAAAAAGGTTAATATAAGGAAAATTTTAATTGAAAATCTGTTTTCAAACCAAATATACATATTTTATTGAGTGAATTTGAAGGAGTTGATCCAAACCAAAATCAAATATACTGTGTATTGAGTCTTGAGTGTCATTTCGAAAAGTTTGATAATATATTTTGTAGATTATGTTTTTTTTTTTTTGGTTTTCTTTTGTGAAGAAAACATAAAAACATAAATCTGTATGATTAAGTATAAATAAAAAGGAGAAACACTGATAAAGTGATGCTGATGATGTGTTTTATAAGTTCAAATCTAAAAACTTTTTTTTATTTCAAGATGAACAAATTTTGATAAACAAAATTTCTGATTAAGGTAAAGTGCCGTAATTCTGACCTAGCGCTAATTCTGACCTATTTTTCATTTAAATGCGTATAAGAGAAATAAAACAAAACAAAACAAATTTTTTTATTTACTGTTACTGAAATTAATCCTTCCTAAATAGTATTAGTAAAAAAAAGCGGGAAATTTGACGTTTAAAATAAGAGAAAAAAATAGTTTTCTCTTCGTACTCCACGTGAACACAGGTTCATCAAAATTCGCTGACGAAAAACAGTGAGAATAGGAAAAAAAAATTATTCTAAATTTTGAAGTGGAAAAGTGAATAAAATTGGTAAGTAATATTTTTATTAAGTAAATTTTGAGTTGTTAATTAAGAAAATTAACAAAAAAAACATTTAGTTAATTAATATCATAAGCAATAAACGTTTAAAATTGGGTCCAAAAAAGGAACATAGTTTTTTGACGTTGTTCCTAATTTGGACCATTGTATCAGAATTAGGAGGTTTTAATAAGGATAATAATTTTTTAAAATAATTATAAAAAAATGAAAAAAATCCAAACAACTTTTTAGGATCAATTTTATTAAAATGTCAGCTATGCTATATCCTATTTTTGACATATAAATAATTCATTGGTTTTGAATTTAAAAATAAAATTAATATAACGGTCCGAATTAGGATTTTTTTTGTATCAGAAATAGGATCATTTAAGTCAGAATTGAGATTTTAAATGGTTCTATTATTTTCTTAATTAATTTCTATTTGCAATTTTTATTTTTTATTTTTTAACTCTTAAATACTTTTTGAAGACTTATAGACGTAACATATAGAAAGTTGACATATGCTTTTAGTATTAAATATTAACATAATTATACATTTAACGTGTAGGTCATATTAAGGCTCATTTATGTCCGAAATAGGAACAATGGCCAAGAAATACACAAAAAGCGATGTCGAAACAGCTCTAAAAGATATTCGCGAGAAAAGATTGACGGTATATGGAGCCAGTAAATTATATAAAATTCCAAAGACGACTTTATTATATAAATATGAAGGAAAATATAGCATCGATGCTAAAGCAGGACCAAGTACGATCTTATCGTATGATGAAGAAAATATTCTGGAAGATTGGGTGATTGAAATAAGTAATGCAGGATGAATTCGGATATTTTAAGTGGATTACTAAATGAGCACGACTACATGGAGGTAGAAGTAATTCCAAATGTATTCTCGGACACAAATAAAGAACAGTGATCCGAATGACATTGCTGCGCCACAAAAAACACCATTGAAGAATATTCCTACTCTATTTAAATCAACTTTATTCTGGCCACAAAAAAAAAACGAGGTATTAAATAAGAGAAGAGCAACGGAAAAACTTCCTTCTGTTGCTATTTCGGATAAATGGATATCCTATCACGAAACAAAAAAAAGAAAATATGAACAAAAAGAAAATGAAAAACTTGAAAATAAAAAAAAACCAGAATTAAAGAAATTATCAAAAACCATGGTTCATAATATAGAAAAAGAAAGTCCAGATAACATTAAAAACACAAAAAAATTAAAAAGAATTATTTTGTAATTGTTGTTTATGAAGAAGAATACTTTCCAGGCTGTGTTAGATATTAAAGATAACCAAGTTTTCGTTAAAACTATGGTAATGAGTGGACCAAATTGAAAATGGCCAGAAAAAGACGACCAAATTTGGTATAATATTAATGAAGTGGTCGCATCGAATGTTATTCCAAATATTGTTAACGCTAGAGGAATATATTCGATTCCTGCCATTCATAAATACCAGCGTACTTAAACTGATATAAAAATATATCAGTAAAAAGTATTAGTTACATGAATTATTTTTTTTATTCCTTAATTTGTACCTGAATTATTTTTTTTATTCCTTAATTTGTGATATTTTTGTTTTTGAATTAACGACCTATTTTTTTTCCTTTATTATTATTAGTATTATTATTTTTTCTCCTTTATTTGTCTTTTTTTTTGAATTATATTATTTATTTTATAATTGGTATTGTTTTTTTTATATATACTCGTCAGTACAATAAAAATATTTTTTTAGAATTAAATAAGATCTATTATTCTTATTATATCATAATTAGGAACATAAATGGTCCAAAATAGGAACATCAACTTTCCCAATTAGGTCCAAATTAGGAACAGATTCAATTTTTTAAAAATAATTAATTTTTTAATTAATCCGACACCAAGAGTAAAAAGAAGTTATTTTGTCTTAAAGAAAACTTGTTAATCACTTCATAAAAATTTAGAAAATAAAAATCCGTTGGATAACAGAATTTACATAAATCATCAAAGTTGAAATTGCATGAAAAAAAATCTCAATAGGTCAGAATTAGGCTACTTTACCTTAAGTTAAGTTTAAAATTTATATTAATTACCCAAAGGAATTCAAGTAAACTTAATTTATTACACTTTTAGATTTTCCTTAATATTATTTTATGTCGTTAGTAAATAATTTTTAAAGGTTACAACAAATTTTGATTTCAAATTATAATTTCTGTTTATGAAAATTTGTGTTATTATTATTTTATTTTAATCAATTCTAAGAATTAAAATTGATTGCTTTCTAAAGGGTAGTGAAGTATAAAATAAAAGAGTGACATATTATAGTCATGGGGCAGTTTCTAAATAAAAAAGAAAAAAAACATAAAATATAAAACAAACTTTTCACACACAAATATAAAATATTCTTTTTGACCCAAATTCTATTTTACTTTGAACCATTTTTTTTTTTCTTTTTGATGAAATTTCTATTTAAATATTTCAATTTAAATTTTTAGAAAATAAAAAAAAAAACCCATTGTAGAAATTTAACACCAAAGTAACTCAGGACATATAGACACAAATTTCAATCTAAAAATTTATTCAATAAAACTCATAATTAAATAACACCCAAAAATATCTTCTTCTTCTTCCCTTTTTTTTTTCAACTTGAAGAAACGAGGAAATCGTTTTACTTCAAGAGAACGGATACGATTTTCTATGCGGGCAGAAAATAAAATTAAGCAAAAAAAAAAAAAAAAATAAAAAGAAAAAAAAAATGAAAAGGAAACGAAGGAAGATGATGGAAAAAAAAAGTATAAAAGATGAGAGGGGTGAAGAAAGACGATTCAATTCTTTCTATCCGGTTTTACGCCAAAATATTTTTAGAGTTCATTTATTTCTGGTAGTGGGATTACAGATATTAACTTTATTATTTTGTTTCTTCTTTTTCACTTTTCTTAACTTTATTTTTTATCATATTTTTCTTTGAATCTTGTAAAAATTAATTAATTTGATGTTTATAGAAAGAAAGACAAGGAGAGAGTGAGAAAGAAAGATGTTAATTATTTAAAAGTGATTGTCTTGTTTCTTCTTTTTTTTTTTGTTCCTTGTTAATTAGTGTAAAAATGTTATTCTGATTTTTTTTGTCTATCTATCAATTTATTTAGCATAAATTAAAGGTGAGTGATTTTTAAAAATGTGCGAAAAAAAAAAAGAATAAATATATAAGTTGTGACGGATTATCTTGTTTATTCCCTTTTAATTTTTAATAACGTAAATATTTGTATTAATCAATTAGGTTAATGGAAATTCGATTTTTTAATTTTTTGTTTGTCTTGTGTAACACACATTTCGTTTGCTTTTCAATATAATTAATCTTTTAGCTTTAGTTAAATGTTAATTAGCTTAATAATAATAACAACAAAATAAAAAAAATAAAAGTTAAATTAAAAACTAAAGTTTTGAGAAAACACCAAGCCAAGAAAATAAGATAATTTGATAAAATGTTCAGTTCGCAGACTTCAGATGTTATGTCAAGTATAAAAAATATTAATTTGATGTAGGTAGATACACAAGTATATGTAATTTTATTTTATCACAACTTTTCGAAATTAGGAAATAAAAAAAATGTAACTTTTTTTTTAAATAAAAAATTAACAAACATATTTTAAAAAATTACTTTCATTAAAAGTTCAATAGCATACGAATAACTTTTACGATCAAATTAAGTTCGTAGAAAAAAAAAAGATTTACTTATAGGTACAAATCATTTGAATCTTTTTAATTGGAATTTATTCTATTACAGCTACTTATTGCTGTGTTTTGGTCTCGGTTTTGGTATTTGGACACTATACTTTTAATTGGTCTTCTAATGTAATGTAGTCCAATTTTTGACTACGATACAAATGGCCTTCTATAAGTAACTATGAGTCAAACGTATTATTCACTCATCCATAATTATGTACAACAATTTTTCTTACTTGGTAAATGTAAGAAAATTTTTGGAGTTTAAGATTTCAGACTATACACGCTTAATTATTCCTTTATATACTTACCTTATATGAACCTAAAACATATAAAATAAGAAATCTAACTTCTGTCAGCCTGTCTTACTCCCCGCTACACAAAAAAATATAATAAACAGTTTCTACCGAAGAGGGATGTTTTTAATTAATTTACCGGAAACAATTTTCTTTCGAAATTACTTCATTCGCAAGCGACAATTTTTATTTTTATATGTGATAAAAGTGACAGTGATAAATAGTTATTTGTTTATACAAAAAAAAAACACAAAAAGTAGGTAGAAGAAAATACATAAAAAAAAGTGAAGTGAAATAAAGTGAAAATAAAATGGATGACTGAAATAAAATTCTAATTTTTTTTTTGGACTAAAAACAAAAAAATACGAAGAACATTTTTTTAATAAAAGAAAAAAAAAATAGCATCAGAAAGAAAATAGAGATACCACAATATTTAATAAACACAACTATCAACAACAAAAAAATAACAAAAATATTTTAGTAAGTATTGAATAAAAAAAACAAAGACGGAGACGAGGAAGAAGAGAAGCAAAAAAAAAAACTGTACCTACATAAAAAAAATACTTTAAAACTTTTTCTCATCATACAAATGGATTTTTTTAAGGAATGTAAAACGTGTAAAAGAAAAAAAAGAATAAAGAATAAAAAAAAAGAATGACGGCCTTAGAAGAATAAAAGAAAGAAGAGCAGAAAAACATACAAAAATATTTCCGAAGACCAAAAATGAAATGAAGAAACTGTCTGAAGATAAAAAGAGAGAAGACGAAACTCAGATGCTTCTTAATACAATTTAAACATTGGTAGGAAGGAACAGGATAACGTGCGGTTGGTCAAAAAAAAAACTTGCATAGACATGAATCAACTCGTTTCATTATGTGGTAGCCTGTTCATATAATATTTATGTATTACTTACTTTACTCTTATGAATTACCTCTATTTGTATATGGCTTTATGTGAACATGTATGTAGTGTTATGTTTCATTTATATAGGTTCAGTGCGGTGCACACGGTATGAGATCATTAAATGTCACTATTAAAAATAGGATTTCATTAATTAATAATTTAGGAATATAAATCTTAACTGGTATATTTAAAATTCTTAAACAACAAAGAGAATAAATGATCAGTACAGTATAAGAAAAATGATGAATGAATAGAAAATAATTATATTTGTAATTTCAAAATCGACACAAAAGATTGAAATTCCAAGAATGGATTATCGCAAATATTTTATCGTATTAAAAATATTTTATAAATAAAAGAAGGAAATTTTATAAATAATTGATTATTAAGCAGATGTAATTGTTACTCATTGAAATCAAGTGCAAAATTAGAATCATTTATTTGTAGTGATGAACCTCACCCCCTCCTCCTCACCAGGAAGTTCTGTTTTCTAAATTATATGGTAAATTCATAGTAACAAGATTCCTTATTTTAATTAATATACAATTTTAATCGTTTTAAATTTTAGATAGACTATAAGTAAATTTCTAAAACTATTTAAAAATTCATTTAAATTTAAATGTAGAAGGAAAAAAAATAAAATGAAAATGAATAAAAGTAAACACATTTAAATCAGGGTTAAATAAATAAATTCTTCTCTCAGTGGGTTGGTGTTTGCAAATTTTCCTTCATCTTTTAATCTGTTCTAAAATTAAGAATTTTCTTTTTTTTGCATCTGGTTACGGATGAAACAATTAGAAGAGATGATGGCAAGGAGAGGACGGAAGTAAAGGGATCATATGAAAAAATACAGATTAAACATTTTTATTATTTGTAAATTAATGTTTTTTTTTTGTTTTTTTAAATGAAAAATGAAAAATCAAAGAATCCAATTTCAAATCTCTCTGTCACCAACTCGTTTTTATGTTTTTTTCCTTGTGTGTGTTTTTTTTTTTTTTCTTCAAAGAGAATTTTTTTTCTCTTTCATTCTCTTTTCTTGTTTCTTTCTTCAAAATAAAAGTTCATAGTTTACACAAGTAATTCATATTTTACATCAATACTAAAAAGAGGAACGAGTAAAAAAAAAGAGGAAAGAGTAAAAAAAAAGGAATAAGAAAAAGAGAGATAGAAGAAGAACAAAAAGTGTAAGAATAAGGAAGAAACAAAATATATATAAAGAATTTGTCTTTACGTTTCAAATAATGTGTGTTGTTTTTTTTTCTATGGTTTATTTTATGTAAATATCTGTGTTTAGTAGAGAGGCTTAGAAGTAGAGTTTAAAATTGAGGAAGAAAAAAAAAAGGGAGAAAGAAAAAGTGTTATTATTGTGAGTATTCTTTCGGTATTGTTGTTCAGCTGAGTTTAATGAAAGGATATGATTTTCACTGTTCCTATACCTACGTCTAGTATGCAACCAAATATTTTTTGAATGCATTTTTTTCTTCGTCTCTAAAGTTTTAATGAATTAATTTTCATTTATAAAAATAAAGACTAGAGTAAAAACTAGAGTAAATGATAAGAAAAATAAAACAAAGGAAAATATCATCCTATTTTCCACAAAAATAAAACATGAAATAAGAATTTCTTTAACAAAAAAAAATTACAATTCAAAGACAGTTGAATAAACACAGTGAAAAAAAAATGTATACAAAAAAAATGCAGATGTCATTATTCTTGTGTTTTGCCTGTTTTTGTTTGCTAATAATAAAGTGCCATTATTAAGAGGTCCCTTTCCGTCCTTTTTTAATGAAATTGGTAATATAATACTCCTTAATTATATAACTATCATATTTATCATTGTTCTCACACAAAACACTAACTCAGTGAACTTTCAGAACCACCAAAAATATTTTTATATTGGCAAAAAAAAAAAAAAAAAAACAACCAAAGAAAGAAAAGAAAAAAAATTCAATTCAATAAATAAAAATCTTCATTCATTTTCCTTCCACCAAAAAAAAACAAGTAGAAGAAGAAAAAAAGAAAAAAACAAAATTTAAATACAAAAAAAAAAAAAAAAAAAGAGAAAAGACCAACAAAAATTCTTTATAAATAAAATAATATTAACGCAGT
The DNA here is from genome assembly GCA_963082725.1 of Pedicia rivosa. Lineage (NCBI taxonomy): Eukaryota > Metazoa > Arthropoda > Insecta > Diptera > Pediciidae > Pedicia > Pedicia rivosa. The sequence goes on along the minus strand of OY720153.1, from coordinate 13,818,731 downwards.
ACATACAAAAGTTAAGAAAGAAAAGAAGAAAAAAAAAACATACTTTTTAAATAATAAGAGATCGAAGATACCGAAAAAAAAATCAAGTAATTTATATAAGCCAAAAGCGGTTCTTTTGTACATAAATATTTCATATTTTATTTATATACCCTACACACAACCATACACATTTATTTACCTACACACAAAAATACGCATACAAATGTAAAAATTACATTAATGTATTTTATATAAATAAAAAGAAAAAAGTATATAAAAGGTGAACTCAGGAATTTACCTCACAGCTTGTATTATTATTATTTTAGTTCTTATGTTTATCCACATACACACACACATATATATACATTCAAACAAATAAACGCATACGAATATAGAGGACAGAACACACATATTTAAATTGTATTTTAAAAAAAAAAATGTAAGTTGCATGGGAAACTAACGAACTCACCCACACGCACACATGCACACAAAATACTTGTTTTCTTTTTATTGTTTACAGACGCCGGGCGATTGAAATTAAAGAATGAACATGGGCGGCGTGCAGAATTTGTTGATTCTCTTTTTTATCTTAATTATTTATCTTCTTTTTTTTTAGAGAAAAATCGCGCTTTTAAAAATTAAATATAATTTCTATTTATCTATTTAAATAGAATTTTATTTCTTAATCTGACAAATTTAACAAGAAAGAATAAAAATTTGAAACCAAGATAAAATTTCATTATAGTTAAATTGATCAGTTAATTTGTAAGGTCTTTAAAATTATGTAATTATGTAATTAAAATTTGACAGTCATAATTATGTATTACTAATTTTAATTATACCAACACATGTATAATTATTTAATTAAGTGGGATTTGGAAGATATTGGCATTTAGTTTTTGATTGATTCTGCTGATCATAAATATCCGCCACCCGTGCCTTAAATAGCTACAAAAACAATAATAAAAATTTAATTAAATAATGAACAATTTAAATGTTTTTTTTTGTTTAATTTTAAAATTGGAAATAAGAAGGAAAGAGAGAAAAAAGTGTGTTAGATAAAGACAGAAACTACATAAGGTTGACTTCTAAGAAAAAGACTACCAACTTTTATATAGAATTTTTATAGAATTATTGAGAGATGAGTGCGTTTTATTACTGTTAATATTCACTCTTAATCTCTAGCTCTGTTACTAATGCACACACGCACACATGCTATAAAAAGGGAAAACTAGTAATTGCAAGTTTTGTTTTTTTTTTTCTTTTGCTTCATATCCAAAAAGGAATAAAAACAAATACAAAATAAATTTGCTTGCATTTTTTTGTTCTTTATGGTATCGCTTAACTTTTATTTATTTTGCACATGCGTGTTATGTGACCATGTGTGAGATGTTGTGCATTCTGTGTAAAATACCACACGCTTAACAAAAAAAAAAGTGTCATTTTGTCATTTATTTTTATTATGACAATTTTTATTACAAATTTAATAATTTGTAACATTTTTGTTTTTCCAAAATTCATGTCGATAATTATGAATTTGCTCAACATTATAAAAATGGTAGCATATAAATAATGATAATTTTGTTCATTGATCATCTTGACCCGTAAATTAAATTTTAAGTAATCCCACCTCGAATCCCACTAAACAAAATAAAACAATATTTATAAAATACACAACAGTGACAAGTAAGTAATGAATCATTAAGTAAATGAAGTTTTTTCACAATATTTTTTTTCTTCTTTGTGATATTAAAATTTGATTTTCACAAGAAAAATATTTTTTCATGGTTAAATTATTCTTCACTAATTGTAAATTTCACATGTTATAATTCCTACACAGTTTGAAAGGGTTAATATGAGTAAAAAAAGAAAATAAACAGAAAATGGAACATATAAATTGATACTTATTACTTACTTGAATTCAACTACAGAAAGGACAATTCCATTTTTGTATTAATTTTTCAGTTATGATAAAATAAAAAAAAAAAACAACAAAAAAGGTAAAACGTACAAAGAAAAGCAGAAAACAAGATACGGATACTGATATACTGAAAAGGCTTTCTTTTTTTTTTTACCTTCTTGTCTACTCTAGAATAGGAGACGACAACATCATAAATGACAGTTTACCTTTTTCTATACATTTATTTAATAAAATAAAAGAAAAAAAAAAAATATTAATGCGTATTGAAGAAGAAGAAGAAGAAGAAGGCAGCAGCAGAAGAATAAAAGTGTAAATTTAAATGCACCTGCCCTTATCCCCTGGAGACGATTAATATTTCAAGTAGGTGGCATTTTTTTTTTCATTCTTTATTCCTGTTCGTTTATTCTTTATTTTTATTTAGTTGTGTGTACAGGTACACTGATGAGTTGCGTAGAAAAGTTTTTCTTCTACTATTTAAGTGAGTTGGCAAATGTTGTAAGTATTTATCACAAAAAAAAAGGGCAGACACATCACAGAACATATTTATAAAGTAAATATAAAGTGAAATCTATTATAATCCAACTCTTATGTTGCCAGTTATTCAACCAGCAACCATACCACAAATCTATATCGGCTGATCCTCAATAATAAATATAACAAAACGTAATACCAGAAAAGTTCGAAACCGAAAAAGTTTTGTAACGCAACACAAATTGAAATGTTATAAATTTTTTCTTCTCTACCTCTTCTTCCTCTTCATCATGTGTTTTTTTTTCTTCTTCTGTAAGTCGTGTTAGATGGATTAAGGTCAGGAGGATTATGATAATACTTAAATGGTTTTTTTGTTCTTTGGTTTTAGTACTTATGTTAAGTAATTGATGATTAAAGAACAGCAACAAAAATGTTATAAGTATTTTATATTTGACAGTTTCGGGTTGTCTGTTTATCGTCCGATTTCGGATATTACAATTCAATAATATTTTTAGATTCTTTAGAAATATTGTTCATTTTCGGAATTGTAAAGAAAGTAAAAAAAGGAAAAAAAATGGATACAAAAAAGGAACCGGATCAAATTCAAATAACAATTATATAAGTTTGAAATCATAAAAAAAAGAAAACAAAAAGAACAAACACAAAAGGATGGATGATAAGAATAACGATGAAAAACTGGGAGGTCATTCCTTCATCTGTTGTATTCGATCTTATAATAATGCGGATGAATTGAAAGAAAAGAAAAAAAAAGGCGAAATTCGGAATATCCTGAAAATACATGTTCAATCATGTTTTGCTAACGAAAAAAAAAACACAAATTGTGAACTACTTACATTGACTAAGTATTTGAAACAACAAAAAAACAAGCAAACCAACTTATTTTACTTCTTTATAACATTTAGTATACTTAGGTAAGTTATTATTTCGCTACCTGCGAACTATAATATGTCTGACTCGGTGTTTTCAATTCAAAGATAAATAATAAAAAAAAGGGAATGTTTTTGGTAAAGAAATAACAAAAAAAAATAAAGGGAATTGACAGCCACAATAATATGCAGACAGACTAGGCGCCTTTAAATTAACGGGAATTACTTTACACCAAGTATCATAGTTAATTTTTTGTTCATATTTAATTTATTCTCACGTCTCACTCAATTTAACAAAATTAGATAATTGTGTTAAAATTGTTTCTTTCCAAACATTTAATTTTGTAGGTAGGTACATTTAATTTATCGAAAATCTCAAGATTATGATTTTTTTTTTGTTCTTGTAATAAAATTTATGTAATCCAAATATTATGTTGTAGCAGTAGAGGTAGTCTAGAAAGGTTATTACTTAGTAGGTACCTACAAAGGATAAATTCCATTTGAAATTGAAAAAAAAATAATAATTGAAAAGTTTAGTAAGTGCGCACGATTACGAAATTAAGTTCATTAAGTTAATCGTTATCAGGTGATAAAATCAAGTGAACATATCATATTTTATACTTATTAAAATTTACGATAAACCTAAATTAGTTTTGGAATTATTTTTAGTTATCAAAGATAAAGAATGTATTTTTTTTTTTGGTCTGTAGAAAGCAGGGAAATTGATCTCAAGTTAAATTATAACTTGCAAGCATCCATTGCACACTTTATTTCACACGCTATTCTTCTATTTCGCCCTCTTTCTCTTTCCCCCTCAATATAGAAACTCAAATAAAAAATTGACAAATTGTTAATTTTAAGTCAAATAAGGTTGAATTCAATTTATCATTTTCTGTAACAATGATAAGCTGATACATTGATACAAAGCGAGCGCTACCCAAGTACGATCGATAAAGAAATGCAGAAAGAAAAAAAAAACGGGATCAACATTCAAAAATGCCGTCAATCAAGATTATATTTTTATAACAATTGATAATTTTGATTACTAAAGTACAATAATAGGTCTGTTCGTTTGCTTGATCAGGTCACATACTCAGGGTAGGTTAGGTTAGATAAGGTTAGGTTGAGTTAGATCAGGTGACGTCACAGATCACTTTAGGTTAATGTTGACCCAACTTTTGTTCGTTTGCTGGGATCTGATCAAAATATTATAACCTCAATAAATTTTATTTATAAAAATATATGTAATTTATTTTATCATTTTTGTCTTTTAAACTTGTCTTATAACTTAATAATAAATTATTTAAAAAAAAAATATTAATAAAATTATAATATTTTATTGTCACTTTGACAAGTAACCTAGTTGACTCCATCTATTTTGAAAGGTTAGAAAATCATTGCTCCGAGTAGATCGGATCAAGTCAAAAAAAGCAAACGAACATAGAGTAAAGTTGACCTAACCTAACCTAAAGCAAACGAACACAGGTGAAATAATCCAATTTGATCAGAGTGACTCGTATCAAGCAAACGAACAGACCTAATGTGAAAACAATAAGAACAAAAATTGGCTAAAAAAGAGGTAATCGTGATAAGTTGAATGAACAAATAAAATTGTGATAGAAAATAATGATAAAAACTACTTTATCAAATTATTCGGCTTTGACAAATTAAAAGAGGCCTAAGTAAATACCTACCGATGTATAACAAAGGTTATAGGTAGAACAATAAAATATTAAAAAATAGGGATTCGCTAATATTTTTCTACTTATTACATTAGATTACAAAATATCCTTTAATTCACTTAAAAATTATATTTTTCGACGATCTAAATTTATTTGACATTTCCAAAAAAAAAACGTAAGAAAAAATTTGTTTTTTTTATTCTGTCTTGAAAATAATATTTTGACCTTTCAGATTCAATGAATACAACATAAAAATTCTCTTAAAAACAATGTAATATAGAATTCATAATATAGAGTTCATAAGAAATAAAAATTTCTTAAGAAATACTCACTTAAGAATATTTAAAGAATGCAATTTATTTAATTGTAAAATTCCAAAATTGAAAATTTGATCTATAATTCAAATTTTATCTTTGGCTTAACATTTCAATCTATTAAATTCCGAGCCAAATTCTTTTCATCTCGTTTATAAATTAACTCCTACAATATAATCTGATTCGATTCATTTGAAAATGCAAAACAAGCTTACCATTTTTAAGTTCTTTTGGTAGTTCCATTTGATTCAATCCGCGTGCTATAAATATATTTTGTACAGCATTACAAGATGGTTTTATCACTGTAGCAGTTGATGTTGATGTTGTAGTTGTTATTGCAGATGACGACGACAATGATGTACTACTACCAACAACACCTAATTCAGCAGCATTACATGATTGATTTATAAATATTGTAAACACTAAACATACATATATTAGGATATACATATTAATTGACGTTATTGTTGTTGATGTTATTTTTGAATTATACAAATTTTTATTAATTTTTGGAAAATAGTTAAACATTTTATTTTCTTATTTAAGGGTTGAATAAAGTAAAAAATAAAATAAAATAATGGAAAATATGTAGTTAAGGCAAAAGGGATGAAATAGAACACCCCCTCTTTAATTTACAATGTATATGTATGTAATTTCAATTAAAATTTAAAACAAAAAGATGAAAGAGAGAAAAATTGAAACAAATACAATTTATGTACACACAATTAAAAAAAACACTAGTGGTGTAATAAAACTATATTTTTGTTTAAATAAAACACTTTTGTATATTTTCTTTTATTTTAACTTCACCATTTTATATTTTATGTTTTAGGTACATATAATTTTAATAAAGTGAGATAATAAATAGGCAGAGAAAACTAAAACACACACATGCACTTAAATCAAATAATTAAAACAGAAAATTATAACATAAAAGTTTTATTTTAATTAAATCATTTCATTTTAATTTAAAACAAGATAAGAAGCAAGCTTTTTTTCACTTTTTTTGAGATGTTTCTTCTTCCACGATCGATTGAAAACTGAACGAACAAGAACGTGAACGAAACGAAAAATATTTACGAACCAAACAAATTTTTTTTCACAGATAGGGCATGTTATGTTCGATGACATTTTGAAAAAATTTATAATTGGTAGGCGAACGACTATTTCTTTTTTGATTTTTGGTCTTCTTTTTTACTCCAATGAAATTAATTACTAATTACATTTACTAAAATTTCAAGTAATCATCTTTTCAAAGTTTACTTTAAATTTTTTTTGTAAGAAACAAAATATATTTGTAATTATATATGAAAACCGTATAAATGCCATTGAATGTGATAAAAAGAAATCACTGCGATAAAATTATTCGTTTATTATTTATGTATTTTTAATTATTTAAACGGTTATTTCTTGAAATTATCACATCTAAATTCACTTCGTAATTTTGGAATTAAAATATTGCAAAAATAAAATTAATTGAATTCGAAAAGAAAAAGTAAAACACAAATAATTAATTTGTAATATTTTTTTTGTAATTTTTATTAAAAAAACTTATCAAGTCAACAGATATTACAAAAAAAAAACACAAATTCCCATTCTTTCAAAATTATACTATAATAATATATTCACTAAAACATAAGTTTACAATTCATCACGGTCATTTGTTGATTTTTTCACCCCATCGTGTTCTTCATGCTCATTCTCATACGCATCTACTTTCACCATTAAGTTCTTTATTTCTGCATCGTAATTTTTCCATTCTGGCACAATCCTTTGTGCTGCTGTCAATTTTGCTTCCTTTGTTTGTGGATTATTGCACAAATCAATTGTTTTCGCATATTGAAGAGTTTCACTGTTGCACCATGTTTCACACCATAACCATTCTTGTGGTAAAGATTTTATAGCAACTTGATGGATCATATTATTAGGTAAATCCTGATCTAAATTAGACAAACTGTTTGGATCTTGACTAAGAGCCTTAAAGCAAAAAATAAAAATCAATAGATAACGTGAAACTAACACAAAAAGTTTAAATGATTATACCTGATACTGTCCTCTCAATCGATCACCAGCGGCAATCTTTCTAAACTTTTTCAAATCAACCACATAAAGTGCTGAAATATGATACTTTCGTCCTTGTAAATGATTTCTCCAATATCCCAGTTTCCAAAATCTAAATCCTTCCATTTCTTTTCTCGAATCACAGAATGGTGTGTAAGCGTAAGGAGCACCACCCAAATCCATCGTATTAAGTTCCTTAATATCAGCACGTACAATCTAAAAAAAATAAGATTATATAAAATTGAATACTTTCATTTAAATAAATAAAACAAACCGCATCAGCATCAACAAAAATAATCTTTTTAACATCCAGAGGAAAGAGTACATCTAAAAATAGAATTTTATACCCCCAAATTGTACGTTGTTTTTCTGTTTGTTGATGTAACCATCTTGGCCATTTATATTGTACTAATTCATATTGAATTCCGTATTCTTTTGCCATATGAGGTAAGAAATCAATAAATTGTGGTGATAGATAATTTTTTAAGAACCAGAATTTAACAGGAGACTGAAAATATTGTAAAATTTTATTTATTAATCAGAAGGTTTTCAAAAAATATAAATAACTTACTTTTGTGTGTTTCAAAACGGAAAGCATCATAATTCTAAGAAGTCTTTCGTATAAATGCCCTGAAGCAAGTGAAAAAATATTGATAGTTTCACTTTGTGAATCTGATCCACCACCAAAAGAACTTGTTATTGAATCCCATATTCCTGATTGTGAATCATTTTCATCTCCCAATAAATCAGCATTGGCATGTCCCGGTTTTTTCGTTACACGTAATTTTAATACATGCGATTTTAAGGAACTAATAATTACACGTGTAAAATCAGCAGACTGAACTGTATTTGGTCCTTCAACACTAGTCACGTCATAAATGTCTGCACTCTTACCATGACGCAATTTAAGAATCCAAGAACCAGGATTTGCTTTTAATTGGAAATAACCTAAATTTGCCATAACAATTGTATCAACAATTACAGGATTCTCTTCAGTTCCTAATGTTATTTGAAGTCCACGTGGTGGAGCTCCAGTTGATGTATCAAAACAATGACCTTTAATATTTAAACAACAGATATTAAAAAAATCAAACTAAATAAAAAAAAAAAATTTTACCTTCCAATAACAAATGTTCTAATTCGTATTCACTGTGAACTGGTCCATTTATTTCTTGTAATTTTATATTATCCAAATCATAAACAGATCTCACAACTTCGACTAACCAATTTTCAGGAACCTAGAAAAGAAACATTTGTTAGGTAAAATAACGAAACATATAATTAATTTAAATTACTTGTAAATTTTGTGTAAATAGAGAGCCAGTTGGGATGCCACTGAATTTAGCAATTGGCCCAGATTCTAATTTGTCATCAGTGAATTGAAGTTCTGGTTCAATTACGAAACGATAAAAACTGAAAACAATTAATCAAAAATTAGTAAACAGTTCACCTAGATTAAACTTCAAATACAAATGTAATACATACTTTTTAATGGGCATATCACTATGTTTATCAATAGCACAAAGTATTAAACGTATTCTACAATTAATAACATTTCGTAACATAATTAAAATCGGTGCTAATTTTTGTGCACCGCGTGATGCTGGATCTAACACAGCAACAATATCAAAATATGGTAAATTTTTCGTCTTAGGTTGTAATTTAACAACTGTATGATCTTCCATTAAATCAGTCGGTATTGTAAAACGACTTTTTGATTGTTGACGTGGTACTAATATTGATATTAATTTAAGTATTGTGTCACTAGTTAATTTTATGTCTGCAATTAAACAAGAAAAGATTTAGATCTTAGATTCATAAGATGCTGTTTTTAAAATTACCTTCTGCTTCATTAGAAACATCATTTAACGCTTTTCTTATTTTATCACCATAATGATGATTTCCGTAACGTTCCAACAAATTAAAATCTTCAATTGAAAATATTTCATCTTGTTTAAGAGGACCCAATATTCTTCCATTTGCAATAACCGAATTTTCAGAGCTTTTCATTAATAATACACGTTGACTATAAGTACGAAGAAGCTTCATATGCAGATCTGTTGAAGAAAGAAGATCACGCACGGCATTCTAAAAAAAAAAAGAAGAAAAATATTTTAATATAATATCAATAATGACGACTTTCTTTTTTAAAACGGACTTTAAACAAAAAACCTAAATTATTATGGAAAATTTTGGTGAGATTCTAATCACATATAATTGTCACAATAACAAAAAAAGTACTTACTGGTATTTTATAATCTTGATTATCATCATTTTTCAGCCATTTTAAAACAACATCACTTGCTTCAATTGTATTCAATGTATGAGATGCAGCCCATACCAAATTATTTAAATTCTTTGATTTGTCCAATGGAATACTATCAGCATTTGGAATAAATGAAACTCTTATTCCACGGTTTGTTTTCTGAAAAATATTAAAAAAGAAAAAAAATTATATAAAATTTTAAATAAAAAAAATGATTGCAAATTTGATTTTTGACAATGTTAAACTTTTGCCATCAGCAAATTACTCACCATATATTCCAATGCATTAATTAAAAGAGCTTTCCCATTTTTTGTGTTTAAATCTCCAATAATCCAATATGTTTGAAAATGTACAGAATTACCCAAAATAGTTTCCAACGAATTTTTATTTGTAAAATAACGTAAATTTGACATAAGTGTTGCTGTCATATCACGATTTGATAATTGTGATAAAATATTAACATTTTCAATATTATTATTCGGTTTACCAGATATGTCTAAAAAGTTGAAATCATCAGATGATAAAATACGCTGATTTAAACTGCAAAAAGAAAAAAATGAGATTTTAAAACAAAAATCATATATCGAAAATGTTCATATTTCTTTATAAAAAATAAAAATTAATGTATACAGAAATAGAGCACATCGAAAACATCAAGCCAACTTACAAAAACAAAATATATCATAATCAATATTTTTGTTAGTATGTTTAGAATATTTAATTTAAAATAAAAACAAAAAAATATTTACCGTGGCATAACATGAGGTTGTTTCATTAAATAATCAATTATATTATCACTATCAGTTAATTCACCACGATAAACAGCCTTTTGAACAATTCCTGTTTGTTGCATTATTTCTGTTAATACAACTTCTTCAAAATCATCATTATTAAGTGATGTATGCGTTAATGGTACACCATTTAATAATGCTTGTGGTGTTTCTACCATTCCTAAACGATCAAGAAATTCCATTGATAATTGACGTCCATAATCAAAATCAGAATCTTCACCAAGTATGTCATCTATTTGATCATTGGTTAATTTTGTAAATGATTTTTTTAATTGATATTTTATATCGGCATAATCAATATTTGTATCAGAATTCATAGCTGCATAAATCTATTATTAGAAAAAAAAAATGAATTTAAAATAATTTACAACGATACTCTGTACTAAAGATTAAAATTTTCTCTAAAAAACAACCATTTTGGAATTTAAATTCCATGTTGATAGCAATTTGAATAGTTTTTTTTTTACTTACATCTGTTAAAAATCCAAGAGCATCTCTTGCAGTTTTCTGTTGTGTGACATAATTAAATGCACAAATAATTGCTCTGTAATCAGTTTCTAAATTATTGGTCTTCTCTTTTCTGGTATCAAAAACTAAACCCAATCGTAATGGTGCGGTGTGAACAATAAAACTTTCAGATAATTTTAAAATAGCTCGTGATGGGGGTGTTATTGGATCAACAACCAAAATCTGAAAAAAACAAAGGTTGAATTATTATTAAAATATTTCGGCCTTACCCTTTTCAATTGTACAAACCAAATTAAACATATTTTTTCTAATATTACGTAACATTCCTGGAAATGTTGGACGCATTAAATCCATAACACTTGATGGCCATCTTTTATATTGCGAATCTTTTTCAATATCATTTATCCATAAAACTGCTGAATCCCGAATATCAATTGCAAATTCTTTTGATGTTGAAGTTAAGTCTAATGCAAGTAGTGGTGAAGATGTTTGTCCTTGTAATCCAATTGAATGTAATCCATCTAAGACACGCAGTTCTGTTCTAAGTGTTTCTAAAAGGGATGCAATATCGATTGTATCCGCATCAAAAAATAGTCCATTCACAAAAAGCGCAGCATCAGGAGGTTGAAGATTTAAATTTCTTCCTAAAATTTCAATATTATGACGCATTTCTTTTTTAAATGCCTCAGAAACTGGTGTATGAAGTAAAGATTTTGCCTGAGTTGGAAAATTTTGAGCAGTTATTTGAAGAATTTGAAGAGCCTCTTCTCCTTGGATAGAAGCGATTTTTTCTGCCGCTTGAAGACCCAACTCTTGAAATTCCCAAGCTTTTAAAGGAGCAATTTCTTCATATTTTTCCAACAAGGAATTTCTGAATCGGTCTAAGGAATGAATTAATGTTGGATAACGTTCCCTAAAATTGAAAATGAAATTATTATTTCCATTTAAATTTAATTTATTAGCTTACTTTAATTGTTTAAAATTAAATCCTTCAACTTCATTTTCAACATTTTGATTTTCTTCCATTCTAGGATCTGACTCAGGTTTAGGTGAATCATCCTGACTTTTATATTCAGTTGATTTAAGATGAAGTTCTACACCATAACCGGATAACCGGACTTTTTTACTTGAAGGATTCTTTACATAATGACGAATAACGTATTGTATATCTCCTTTTTCGGCCTTCACTTTCAATAGTTTGTGAACTTTGTTAAAATCGTCTGTTCCAATTTGACCATAATGAATAACTATGACTGTATTATTTTCCGTACCAGGGAAAATATGATCAAAACTAAATGTTTCAATAACTTTTGATTGTGACTAAAGAATATTAAATTAAAATTTGCAACCATACGATTGTTATTAATCAAATTACCTGTTTAATAGCCTGATTAATGTCTTTTATATCACACACAATCTTATCGTTAACGCTAATGAATGAGCTTCCTTCACAATCTTCTTGTTTCAATAATGAGTTAGCAATTTGCAGATGTGCCTGCACGCGAGGTGATAAGTAATGCAGTGAAAGTGATAATTTCAGTAATGGTATTTGTGTAGGATTAAGAATCTTTTCGGCCGCTTTAATTGAAGCTTTATACTGCTTAACCTCATTTTCTAATAACATAATATTAAAATATTAAGACAAACAATAAAAACAAATTAGTCAAAACACAAATTACCTAATGAATCTAATGAAGGATCTAAATTATTAAGTTCATCCACATAATCCCAAAAAAGATATGAGTTTTCATCAGCTAAATATTCAGAAATTTCTAAACCAAAAGGAGTTAAATTCCACTTGGCATTTATTAAAGTTGTTATCGGATGGCTTTTTGTTGAATTAATTCTAGGTGTAAAACATACTAGTAATAGTATTACTAAAGGAATTTTCATTATAGTCTATAAGGGAGAATGATTAATACATATCTTTAATTTTCTCTTATCAATATAATTACCGAATAATGTGAATGTGAAGTAATAAAAAACATAACCAAATTTATCAATATTAGCTCTATCACAATCACAACCGTTAATTAAATTATTTTAAACGATAATATTATACATTTTAAATTAAATTTAGAATAAATATACAATTGATTTATTATCGTATGACCAATTAATTAAAAAACGTGAATTATACCTAATGAAAAACACGTACAACAAACTTTTTTAACTTCTATAAAATTATGACTGTCAAAAATTATTCGTCCAATCAAAAAGAGACACAAGTGTTTGTTATTGTTTTGAACTATAATGACAAATAAAAGTACTTGAATATGTATATCCTAATTTTTTATAATATGATAATTTTTTATACCTATTAAATATGTTGAATGTGGCATTAAATTAAATTAATTATACAGATTAATTATCACAATTCTTGTAATTTTAATTTCAAAAATTTAACAAATAATCGAGAATAAGCGCAAAAATATTATATATGGTTTCAAACTTCATGCCACTCTGTAATCAAATGTCAAAAAAATAACCTGAAAAAATGTTGTGGAAATAATTTTGTTTAAATTATTGCTTTAAATTAAAATGGACAAATGTTTTATCTCTTAATTCTATAAACAATGTCAAATATTCCTTGTGATGAAGAGTTTTTACTCGAAAAATTGAAACAAATATTTGGTCATACAAGTTTTAAAAATTCATTGCAATTTAAAGCTATTAAAACTATTATAAAAGGTAAACAAAAAATGGCATTTAAATTTATTAAGAATGTTAATTTCAATTAAAATTGATTTTTAATTAGGAACGCAAGATGTTTATGTGTCAATGCCAACAGGATCTGGAAAATCTTTATGTTTCCAACTTCCTGGAGCTTTATATGAGAACAAAATTACAATTGTATTTTCACCCTTGTTGGCGTTAATTAAAGATCAAATGGATCATTTAACTAAAATAAAAATTCGTGCCGATTCGATTAATTCGAAAATGACACAAAAAGAAAGAGAAGGTGTTATAAATGATCTTAAAAGTGTTAAACCAAATATTAAATTTTTATATATAACCCCAGAGCAAGCGGCAACTATGTTTTTTAAATCGTTACTAAAATCATTAGTAAAATATGACAAAATTTCATTTATTGTAGTCGACGAAGCGCATTGTGTGAGTGAATGGGGTCATGATTTTAGACCAGATTATCTAAAATTAGGAAAATTACGTGAAGAATATCCTACAATACCATGGATTGCATTAACAGCAACTGCTTCTAAAGACGTTGTTGAAGATATTAAATCGAATTTAAATTTAAAACAGCCAGCGACATTTAAAACCTCTAGCTTTCGAAAAAATTTATATTATGATGTTGTTTTTAAATATATGGTTGATAATGAGATTGGACATTTAAAAGATTATATTCTTGAATGTTTAGGTGATGTTGATGAGGATTTACCTAAGGTAACTTGTTCATTGATCATGAAAATATTGCATTAAATACATACTAATAAATGTTTGCAGTCTAAAAGGCCTTGTGGAATTGTTTATTGTCGAACAAGAGATTCTGCTGAAAAAGTTGCGCATAGCTTAACATTGTTGGGTATCAAAACGATGGCCTATCATGCTGGTCTTAAAACATCCGAACGTATTGAAGTTCAAGAAAGTTGGATGTCAGGAATTTATCAGGTATTTATAGAAAAATGAATAAATTATTCTAGAATATATATTCATTTAATTGACTAGATAATAAGTGCAACAGTCAGTTTTGGTATGGGCGTTGATAAGAGTTCTGTTCGTGTTGTTGTACATTGGGATGTACCACAAAGTGTTGCTGGATATTATCAGGTAATAAATTTAAATTCTTAGTTTTTGATTATAAAAGAAATATTTTTAAGCAAAAATAATTTACAGGAATCAGGAAGAGCCGGTAGAGATGGGATAATATCTTTTTGTCGTATTTATTACTGTCGAGATGAATGTAAATCAATACATTTTCTTCTAAATAGTGATTTAAATAAATGTAAAAATGATATAAGCAAAACAAAACGTATAAAACTTTCAATAAAAAGTTTCAACAAAATAATTGATTATTGTGAATCAACACGGTGTCGTCATAGATTATTTTCTGATTATTTTGGTGATGAAAAACCAAAATGTGGAGAGCAAAATTGTGATTGCTGTAAAAATTTAAATGTTGTTACAAAAAATTTAGAAAATTTTCAAAAATTACAAGCAAATAGTAAAATGAAGGGTTTCCTATCATTTGATGATGATAATTGTGATGATTTATATGGTGGTGGAAGAAAAGGTATAGCATTTTCCGATACTGAATACGCTGCTGATAATTCAATACAAAACAGAAACCGCGATGAATTAACAAAACAAAGTACAACAAATTTAATACAAAAAGAATTTGCTGCTAGAAAATTAGCAATAACAAAAGCAATGGAAATGGAACCATCAGCAAAAATTACTCGTATAAAGTATGCGTTAAGTACTGAAACTAAAGTTTCTGGATTAACAATTAAATCAAGAGAAGCTAATTTAACAATGCTTACTGAATTAATTAAAAAAAATTATGAAATATGTAAAAATGATGAATCATTAGTTCATGATCTTAAATACAGAGACCTTGAGGATATTGGAGTTGAATTAGAATATTTATGCTTTACTAATAATAAAGTTGTTAGTTTATATAGAAGAAGTGTAGCTAAACAGGTAAATAATTATTTTTTCTTCTATATTTAATAGTCTTGAATAAGAACCATATTAAATCTTATATTAAAAAACTTTTTTTAAATGTAATATACTTTTCTTTTTATGCAGATATGTGAATTAAAATCTCACAACAACAATAATCAATTATTTTTAAAGCTTCAACTTCATATACCAAAAGAAAGGAACAATTACGGTGGTGACTTTAAAAGTGCTTATGAAAATTTACAGAACATTATGAGTGATAGTGATAATGAACATCAAAAGGATTTAATTAAGAAAACTGAAACAAAGAAACGTAAACATTCACATGGGTTGAAAAGAGATCCATTGATACAAACAACCGTTAAATCTTTTTTTAAAAAGTCAAAATTCAGTTGTCCATCCCCAGAAAAAAGTGAGCTAATAAGTATCACGATAAAAACTCATGATAAAGACGATGAAGGTAAACAACGTGAGGTAAAGATTGAACCAATTGTTAAATCGGATTCAGATAATTCGTCTCATTGCAATCCAGAAGAAGAACACGAAGAAAAAGAATGGTGTACACCAAATCCGAATATGGAAATGGGATGGCTTGAGGAAAGAAACCAAAGGAAAATAAAAACTGAACCGAAACAAGAAAATACTCGAGAAGTGGATTCTGAAAGAATTATGCGAGATGACGAAAAAGAAATAAAAAATAAAATTGAAAAACCAAAAGTGGAACAACGTGAAAGGATTACACCATCAAACCCGAAACAAGAAAAAACACGAACATTGAATTCTGAAAGAATTATGCGAGACGACGAAAAAGAAATGAAAAATAAAATTGAAAAACAAAGTTTAGTAAAAGTGGAACGTGAGAATGACAAAAATGAAATAAAAAATATTCAAAGTGTAACCAAATCCAAAACAGCTGAATTAGTCATTAAAAGTTTAATGCCTTTTTATAAAAATAAAAAAATTACTAATAAGGATTTATTTAAAAGTCTTGCTCGACATATTTCTCACAAATTTTATAATATTGTTGTTGGTAAGTGAAATTAAAATATTAAAAACCCAAACATTTGTACATATATGTCGTATTTTTATTTTTTCAGATGGTAAAACTGTTGATAATTTTGTTAAGGAACTTTTTCTTAAAAAAGGAAAAATTGAATCTGAGGAAGATTATTTGTAATTAGTTATTATGTTCAAATATTTATAGCTGCTTATACCTTTCACTGTTATTTTTACTTGATTATTTTAAGTTTATTGAATAAAAATTAGAATACATAAATTATATTTTTTTTTTTACATTAAATTAAAATCAGCCAAAAAATAGTTAAATTGAACTTGATGAATGAATAAAAACCTCATTATAAATGCATACAAAAAAAAAAACGTTTCTTAAAACTGAGAGAAAAAATGTACTAGTTTTATAATAAATACTACATTTTTCTGCATTGATCTGGTACTTTTTCTTTTTTAAGCTTAAATTTTGACATATTTCCAATAAAAATTAAAAGCACGAAACGTTGGTAATTTATTAGAGTTTTTGCCAGCAAATCAGGAAGTTTAAAAAATTATTTTAATTTTTTAAATAATAAAGTTTTACTGAATTAAAATAATAATTAAAATTATTAAATAATGTCAAGTTTTTTTCAAAATGTGGAAATTGGTCCAAAAATTGAAGTGTTTGCATTAAACAAATTATTTGCTGATGATTCTAATAAAAATAAAGTTAATCTTGGAATTGGAGGTAAATTAACTAATTTTTTTTATCTTATATTTTAATTGTTACTTGAACTTATTTCAAAACAATCAAGTGTGAAAATTTTCTTTTATTCTAATTATTTTCAATGTCATACGGGTCATTTTTTTTTATTATAAATAATGACAAACTGATTAGTTTTTTTTTCTTTTATTTTTAGATAATTTTTTTTGTTGAAGTTCTTTAAAAATAATATTTTTGATTGCATAATTTTTCCCTAATAATGAAAAATGTTTTCGATTTAACCTTAAAAAAAAAGTTATTTTTTGTTCATATAAAAAAATAATTTCAAACTGTAAAAAATAATATAATAGTACAATGGAATATTGTTTCGGCTTTCATTTATAATATGCCGGATTTACTGAAGTAAATTCTAATTACTTTTACAATTACCTATAATTAAATTCTTTAATCTTTAAATATAATTGAAAACTCTTGTCATATTTTATTTCTCTAAATTACATAAATTTTTCCATCATTATTATCATTATTGCCTTTTATTGTTTAAATATTATAATTTTATCGCAAAGATTTTTTATTTTATAAAATTATTAAATTGCGTTTTTTTGTTTGATGAAAAAAATTTATAAACATTTTACAGATAAAAGAAATTTATTAAAAACAATTATTTTAATCTGTACTTTGTTACAGTTGATTAGTTTAAAAGAATAATTTCACTTGAAATGTGACCTCTATTTTCATATGATTGGTTCCGCTCTCCAAAATAATTAATACAAGAGAAAAAAACAATTTCAATGAGAAATTTTTTAATTTTTAAATTTTTTTTTTTTTTAGCTTACAGAACTGGTAAGAAAATGTTAAATTATCGCCTTATACTGGATTTCTTAAAAAATTTACTTGGTGCTGTAAACTTGAACCAATTCGTTTAATACAACATTCCCAATATTCGTCAGATGATGACTTTTTGGTTGCATTAAAACAGGAGCGATTCCAAATGCATGCTAAAGATTTGATTTAAAATAATTTAATTATTTTTTAATTTGTATATTTATTTATCAAAACTTTTTAAATTGTGTTTTCTTAAACAATAAAAACAGAATAACAACAAAAAAATAAAACGGTTAAGAAAGAATACCGAAAATTTATCCCAGCAATTTATAACAACAAATTTTAAATTAATATTTTTATTTTTTTTTTTCTACAGATGAAGCAAAACCTTGGGTATGATATTGATTTAATAAAATTTATTTACACCTTTCCGAAATATTATTTGTTATTAAATTAAAAAAAAATTATAGGTTCTGCCAGTTGTTCGCAAAACCGAAATATTAATCGCTAATGATGAATCAATTAATCATGAATATTTACCGGTTCAAGGACAAGATTCATTTACAAATGCAGCGACAACATTATTATTAGGTGAAGATTCACCTTCATTAAAAGAAAAACGTGCCTTTGGTGTTCAAGCTTTGTCCGGAACTGGAGCTTTGAGAATTGGAGCTGAATTCTTGGCTACAATTTGTAATAAAAAAGTTTTTTACTTTTCTGAACCTACTTGGGGTAACTAATTACTATTGAATAGTTGAGCATATGTTTAGTTAATATTTTGTCTTTATTTTAGAAAATCACCGTAAGGTTTTTATGAATGCTGGATTTACTACAGCAAGAACTTACAGATATTGGGATGCAAAAAAACGTGCTATCGATTTTGAAGGTAATTTTTTATTTGAATTTAGGCTAAAAAATACAATCCTCAGTCTGATTACAATCAATTTTATTATTTTAGGAATGATTGCTGATTTAGAAGCAGCTCCAGAAGACGCAGTAATTATTTTACATGCATGCGCACATAATCCCACAGGATGTGATCCCACAGAAGAGCAATGGAAAAAAATTGCTGAAGTTATAAAAGAAAAGAAATTATTTACATTTTTTGATTCAGGTAAAAAAACCAGAAATATATTTTGCTTGAATTTGAATTATTTTGTTTTTATATTTTTAGCTTATCAAGGATTTGCTAGCGGTGATCCAATAAAAGATGCGTTCGCTGTACGCTATTTTGATTCATTAGGTTTTGAAATGTTTTGCGCTCAATCATTTGCTAAAAATTTCGGCCTTTATTGTGAACGTACAGGAAATTTAGTAATTGTACAAAAGGATACTTCGACATCAGCTGCTGTTCTATCACAAATGAGTTTATTGGTTCGTGGAATGTATTCAAATCCTCCTGCATTTGGCAGTCGCATTGTTGGGCACATTCTTAATAGTCCAGAATTACGTGCTGAATGGTAAGTTCTTCAATTTAAATTTTTTAGTTAGACAAAATCTGGAAGATTATTTGAATTGCGCATTACTGTTTTTATAATATTTCTTTCAAATGTGAGTTGAATTGGGATGGATGGGATTTGGATTAAATTTGAAAATTAAGAATTATTTCCAATTTACTTGACTATTTTCTTTTACTTTATTAAAGGATGGACTGTATTAAAAAAATGTCATCTAGAATTCTTTCAATGAGAAAATCATTATTTGAGGAATTAACAAAACTTGAAACACCTGGAACATGGAATCATATAATTGAACAAATCGGAATGTTTTCTTATACTGGATTAAATGAAAATCAAGTTAAATTTCTTATTAAAGAGCATCACATTTATTTATTGAATTCTGGTAGAATCAGCATGTGTGGCTTAAATGAATCAAATGTTTCTTATGTTGCAAAAGCTATTCATCAAGCAGTGACAACAATTAACTAAATAAGTACAACGAAAAATATAATGAATTTGCTTCATATCTATAATTTATAGAATGCTAGAGCTTAGACGCAGTTTTTTTTCAAATCTTTAAAATTCTATTATTCAAATTTGATCAGCAATTAAATGGCACATACTCACATTCAAAGGCATTTATACAGTTTTCGTACTTTGAATAAATTATATATTTTTTTTGTTAGAAAATATTTAGAGAAAACTTTAATAAGATGATTATTTGAAATATTTTGTAAATGTAATTGGTAATTACATTTTTAGGAAATTGTAACAAATTTTTTTTTCATAATTCCAATAAAGCGCATTTATAGCAAAAATTCATGTTTTTCTTACCTGATTCTTTTATTCTCTAAATAATTCAATTTTTAAAACGATTTCAATAATTCAAGGATTTTATTTCAATTAAATTAGATTAGAAATGGTAAGAAAAAAATTAATTAATTAATTAAACAATAATAATATTTTTATTTAAAATTCTACAAAATAACATAATTTAAAGTTTGGAGAATATTATGACTAGTGTGATGAATGGTAATTGGTGTTTTTTTTTTCCCTTTAACTCTTAATAAATTAACCAACAAAAACTATTTTTTTTAAAAAAAACTATACATTGTTTGATTGACTTCTAAACATTTGTTCTCAATTTTGATCCGTTTTTGAACTTTGATGGTTCAAAAAAAGCCTGTTGCTATATCGATTTGACACAATTTTTAGTTCGGAAATAATACAAATATATTTATATGTTTATTTGTTTGATTTAAACCAATGTTCCCAATGTTGTCATATCATGTTCAAAAATACCATTTAATCCATTATCTATATCGGGTTCTATTGAACAAACACCATTAATTAATTTCTTTGGACCTAATTTAACATTAGTTGAATTTGTTAAAACATTTTTAAAATTTCTTTGGTCACATTTTTGTAATAATTCCATTGAGTTAACAAACATATTTGTATTAACATCCAAATATTTTGATGTTTTACTATAAAACTTTGTATTTTCATGATTTATTTGATTTGGTGTTGAATGTATTTGGACTTCGGTAATATTTGAAAATTCTGGTGGTGGCGGTATATTATCGGTAGCGGAGGTAAATTCCGCCATTTGATTATAATTATTATGATTAACATTAATATTATTACTATTATAATTATTATTTTGGATTAATTCACTAGAAAAATTATTCAGGTCTCCATCTGGAAAAATTGGATACAAATTGTTATCATCAACATTTTGTATATCCACATTTTCAAGTTGTTGTGTTAAAACATTTAAAAGATTTGATTTTTGTAATAAAATATCATTATAAACTTGTATTTGTTGTTCAGTTTGTACAAATTCTGTATTACTTTGACTTATTTCTGTGTCAATTCGATTAATCGCTTCTTTCATATCATCTTCACTTAATGATTGATTTTCTGATTCGTAACGACGTATTTTCGCATTTAACCGAACAAGAAGTTCTTCTTCATGTTGTAAACGTTTATTAAGTATTACAATTTTTTCTAACATATCTATTTGTGCAGAAACATCATCATTATCATCAACATCAGAATCATCTGCATTTAATTCAAGTTGAAATTTTTTAGTTGCTTCATGTTCTTTAAGTAATTCAGATTCACGATGAGAACGAGATTTACGTTTTACATATGTAGAATCATTAGAATCATTTGAATCAACACGATTATCAGAAGAAATACCAACTTCGGGCGATGTTGTTGTGGTATCTTCCGTATTAACACCACTGTCCAATTCTTTATCATCAGCTTCGTGTAGGCCGTTTAAATAAGTTTCAAGAAGATAATTTTTTCCATGTTCCTTTTCTCTCAATTTGTGACGATCTTCCTCAATTCTTGATATTTGTACTTCACGATCTCTAAAAATTATAATAAAATAGAATTAGTAAATTATTTTCATTTTGCATTATAAATTGTTCTTACTTTAATTTTGTTAGCTGGTGCTGAATTGTTTCACCTTGTTCCAATATTAATTTCATCAATTTCTCAATGGTTGCCTTTTGTGATTTAGGATGAATTGTTTGTGCATGTGTCATCCACATTGTTGTTGATTTACATGCACGATGACGTCTACGTCTTTCAATTGCACTGTTAATACTTCCAGTTGGGCTTCCACGACCACTATCACCACAATCTGTATTTCCGTGCTTCCGTTGTGAATCTATTGTGCGAAGAGTAAGACGTACCTATAACAATTTTATTCGTAAGTTTAATTAATTGATTATTTAACAATTATGAATGATTTATCCGAAAAGTTTGGTCATTAATTTTCTCCATTAAATATTTGAAATTTTTTTCCAACTCGTGTTTTTTTAAAATAAAAAAAAAAAACAAATTTCAAAATTCTTTACTTTAAAAATATAAAAGTTTACAGGAAGTATGGCTTTAACAAAATAAAAACAAAAATAAATAAATTTCACGACTTGTTTTCTTATTTGTAAAATTAGGTCCTTTAAAGATTTCTATCAGCGAAAGCAAAACGCACCATTAAATAGTATTGTTGTTGTTGTTGTTATTTTTATTTTTTTTCGTGTTGCCTCTAATAATAATAATGCTTAGATAATTCGTATAAAAGTGGAGAAGAAGAAGAAGAAGAAGAAGAAAAAAAACATATAAAAGAAAGATTACATAAAATGTATAAAAAAAAAATAAGATTCAGATAAAATGTTAAACAAGAAAAGGTCATAGGTCACGTTCTACGTTACAAACGTGTTGATCTTCATATTAAAGTGCGCCTTTACAATATAAAAATAATAATTGAAATCTACATAATAATAATAATAATAATAGTACCATACTCTTGTACACATATCTCTATCTCTTTCTCTCTCTCTCTCTTTATATCTATCTGTAGGTATATGTTTATCTCATTTTCATTTTTATGCTTTTCTTTTTTGTTACAAATTTTTATGAACTCTTTTTTGTTGTTGTTGTTTTTTGTATTTTAACAAAAAACAAGAAATGCATTTTTATAACAAAAGGTAGAATAGAAGAACGAAAGAAAAATAATAAATAAAATAAAATGAATTTCTGTTGACTTTTTATAGAATAAATTTTTTTGAAAGTTAATTTTATTATAGAAAAGTGAACTTTTTATTTATATTTGATGAAAAGTAAAAGAAGCAGAATAATTAATTCTTTCTCTCAAATGCCTGCTTGGTTCTTGTATTTGTTATTATTTTTAATTGTTAAAATTTCTTTGAAATTAGTTTTTCAGCCTAAACTTCTAATTTTGATTGTCCAAATTATTTGTTTATATTCCACACTAATTAACTAATTTAATTGTTGATTAGATTTTCTATTAAACAAAAAAATTACCTCAGAATTAGCTTCACCCCAAGCTGCCCATATTTTTAATATTCTTGTTTGTCCATCTAATATTTGTTCAACACGTCGCCATCTTTCAGTTATTATATAATCATCTAAACGATTTGTACCAAATTCTTTAATAAATGTTTCCTCATCTGATAATAAAGCTTCTATAAGATCACGACATGTTGTCTTATCAGTTATACCAGATATCCAACGTTGTTCATTTTTAACCCATATCGGTATTTCATTATCCCAATTATTATCTAATGATACTGATGTTGAACATGATGATGATGAACGTTCATTTTCTGGATTATTTCTTAATATTGTTTGTTGTTGTATTTGTGTTGTTTGATTATGTATTTGTGATGTTTCTGTCCAATGTAAATTTGATCTAAAATATAATAAAAATAACAAGAAACATAAAGAATTGTTTAAAATCAATAAAAATAATATGAAATAGAATCAAATGAAAGTTTGTAAGTAGAGAGAAATTAAGGAACTAAAGTTAAATATTTTGTTTGCTCCAAATTCTTTAAAACAAGAATTTCCCAACAAAAAAAAATCTAAAAGGACAACACAGTAAAATATTTATATGGAATTGTCGTAATTTAATAAATATAAAATTTAAAGTAATGTAAATTCACTAAAAGATTCTTTTTAACACAATTGTAATTTATTTTTTATATTCTGGCCATTTTTTTTTTATTATCCGAACAAAAAAAAACAACAACTTTTAGGTCTCACATTTTAATATTTTTAGTATCAAAAATTATTATTAATCGTCATTCCTCTTCTTCCTTTATTCCATTATTTTCATTCTTACTTTAATCATCATAAATGATCAACATTATTTAATATAAATAAAAAAAAAGAAGTAAAGTATCAAATGCCAAACTGCGAATTCCAGTACCGAACTTTAAATGAAAATAACAACAAAATAATGATTCGGTTCCATTGACATTTTTGTATCTTTTATTTTATATTTTCCTTAGAATGTTTTTGTTATCTTAATTCTAAGAAGAAATCCTTTTTTTATATCCTGAATGTGGTTTAATTTTCTTATTTAAATTCAAAACAAATAAAAATAAACATTTTAACAATTTTCATTGAAAATTTATTCGTTTTAATGTAGTTTTCTGTGATTCAATTGAATTAAGGAGGAAGGGACTTACGGGACTCGAAAAAATGCAAAAGAAAAAAGAAGAAGAAGAAGAAGAACATTATTAATAATTAATTTAAACTTGAAATTTGTTAATAAAAAAATATTCAAGGACGTTCATCTTACGTTAATTTATTAAATAAAATCTAAAATGGTAAACTTTAACTTTTTCTTTATTAAAGTTAACTATATAACTTTAGATCTTAGACAAACCAGTAGACAGATATCTAATTACATAAATTGTAATATGATACTTTATTGTGTTATTCATGTTTATGAATATTATATCCACACATCATCACAATCACACACAATTTAATTAACTATAAAAAAAAAAAGGTAAAATAATTTATGTCACCAATAATAAAATATTTTTTTTTAAGGTTATGTAATTTTTCTCTTTGAATATTTGCTTCTTTTTCTTTTTATCGTCATTTATCTTTTTTATTGGATTTTGTTGTAATTATTAAAATACAAAGTTTTTATTACTGATTTTCTATTTTATTGAGTAATATCCTTTCAATAAAATGTAAACGTAAGTAATTAATTTCTTCCTAATAAGATAAGTAAAATCTAAATTGAGGGACTTTATGTTCACTTTCGGTTTCGATTAATCTTAATAATAAAAATGTCCAAGTATAGATAAGTTTCTCATAATAAAATAAAGAAATATGATCGGATGTTGAAGGTGTTACCCAATCAATTAAAATATTTTTGTTTTTTTTTTCTTTATTTCTCTAACTTTTAATTTAAACTTTTTTTTTTTTTTCAAGTTTAATTTGAGAATTAATCAGAATTTTCTTGAAATTATGAAATTTTAAAATATATGAATTGTGTTGGTACTTAAGTAGTAAATGTAGTTAGTTGGATAGCATCTTTAACTTTCAAGGTTAATTTGTGAATTATCTGTGTAAACCCATAGACCAAATATATATTAGAACCGCAAAGATTGAATAATTAAGCTTATGCGTAGAAACCTAGTTGGCGCCACCATCGTTCAACTTATTCTAATTTGTAACACAGCTTTTTTTTACATCTAATATTTAGTCTACGGTAAACTTAAAAGTCTAAATAAATTTTTGGTTTCATCAATAAATTGCGGACCTGACTTTTATTCTTCTGTTTTTTGTTTTTGTTTTTTTTTTTTTGTTATTTGGTTGAAAAATCAAAAAATTTAAATCACATAAAATAAATTTTAATGTCTTTTTGTTATTTTTTGTTCAAATATAAAAACGCATTTTATTCATTTTTCTTCTTCTTTTTTTTTTGTTTTTTTTGTTGTTTTGGTTTATTGATTTTATTTTCGTATAAAAAAAAAGAAAAAAAAAATAAAATTACATTAAAAATGTCTTGTGAATATTTACGAAAACAAAAACTGATTCATCTTTTGAAAATGGATAAAATGATTTTTTTTTTTTATTATGAGTTAAAGTATGTAAAATTCAATAAAGCAAGAATCACAGGCACACCTTTTTTTTTTTTGTTTTTGTTATTTTTTTTTTATTAAAGTGCTTTTTTTTCCTTCTATTTCTTCTTCTTCTTCTTCCTTATATTTTCCGTTTTTTTTTTTTTGTTTTTTTCTTTGTTATTTTTTTTGCGCGCGCTTTGTGTAAATCCATTTTCTATTTGCTTTTGTTTTGTTTTGGTATTTTCATATGTTGTTGTTGTTGTTGTTGTTATTTTGTTGTTTTTGTTTTGTTATTATTTTTGTTATTATTATTATTATTGAATGACTCTGACTGACTATACAACAACAACAACAACAACAACTAATGAAAGT
The DNA here is from genome assembly GCA_963082725.1 of Pedicia rivosa. Classification (NCBI taxonomy): domain Eukaryota; kingdom Metazoa; phylum Arthropoda; class Insecta; order Diptera; family Pediciidae; genus Pedicia; species Pedicia rivosa. The sequence continues at coordinate 13,792,493 of OY720153.1, read as the reverse complement.
ACATTTTATATAAAATTTAAATGGAAAATAGTTTTTTTTTGTTTTTGTTTTTACCTTTTAATTGAATTTATTTATTTCCTTTTTGCGCATAAATTCTCATTTTGCAAAAATAAAATAAATAAATGTTTCATCGTGTGTGTACTGTTGTTGTTGTTGTTGTTTTTGCTTCAAGTAATGTACTTACTTTTTGTATCTTTACAAAATTGCATAAGAGAGAAATAAATAAATTAAATAAAGAGAAAAAAATAAAACTAAAATGACGGATAATGGCGTCAATCAATAATAAGTAAGAATAATAATAAAAAAAGAAAAAATGTAACAACAACAACAACAACAACAATAATAATAATAATAATAACGAGATTTTGACATACTTTTTTAATATTTTTGTCTTATTTAATGTATATAGAAAATAATTCATAATCTCTATGTACACGATTTAAACTTTATTTACTTACACGCATTACAGTGACGTAATCAGTACAAGTTTAATATGCACCATAAAAAAAATTCCATAATTGTGATAAAAAGATCTAAAATTCGTATTCATTCAGCTGGAAATGTTGATCAATTAAGACGAATTTATTTCTTTATTAATTTCCAATCTATATAAAAAAAATTTACGATTCACAACATAAAAAAAATGTATATCAATATATACGAATACGGCACTGTTTACGCACAACAATAATTAAGTGTTAATTATTTTTTTTCTTTTTTTATTAGCTAAGAACGAATGATTTTTATTAGAAAATAAAATTTAATTTATTTAGTATGAACAAAAAAAAAAACACAAAAAAATGTTTAATTGTTTTTAATTATCCTAATGTTAACAAGTCAATAATTTATAATATTATTTGTAATTTTTATAAATATATTTTTTGACATTAAAAAAAAAAAAAAAATAAATAAATAATAAAATTAGAAAGAATTAATCGCTTGTACCCGCCCTTCCCTTATTTTTTGTTTTTTTTATTTTGTTTTTTTATTGAACAAAAGTCGCATATTAAAAAGATGCTTATCAGAATAAATTTGCAGTAAAATTAGAGGATTAATTGTAGAACTTTGACTTTATGATTGTTATGGATACTTAATAAGACTTCTTTTTATATTTTTTTATTCTTCATCTAAAAAAAAAAAGGCAAATTATAAATAAATGAATTTGTCGTTTAATTATGGAAATAGTTAATTGCATCACGATTATATAGACCAAATATTGAATAATATTAGATATGATTTAAAGTACGTGTTAACCATGATTCTTTAAAAGGTAAATAATTAGATTTTGTGAAATATTTTATTTGTCAAGTTTTAATTGAATCCAAAAGATTCATACAAAATATGTTCAAGTTGTGACCGAGTCCCAGTACGATCTATTTGAAAATTGTAAGAAACTCTCACTTTTTTTTTTTTAAATGCCAATAAATAATTGACTGTGGTCAATTTATAATTAATTATTGGCAAATTGTTCCATTAGGAAAAGGGGGGATTAGTGAAGTGGAACGTCTATAATAGATACTTTCTAATTAGGAATATTTCCATCATCCGTTTTTGAAATTTGAGGAATATATTCAAACCCTACAAACAATAGAGAAAATTGATTTCAAGTTAAATTTGAAAACCAAGAAAAAACAAAATCCATTCACTAAATTTAACAGAAAAAAAAATGTCAATCTTTTGTTTTTGTTTTTGTTTTTTATTTCACATGTTTGTTTTTTTTTTTTTTTTTGCAATATCCGTGCTGAAGCTTATAAAACAAAACGAAAGATAAAATTAACATTCATGCATTAATTAAATTTTTATACAAATGTATAAGAATTAGGTCTCACAATTTGTCATAATTAAATAAAAAATTTATAGAAATCATTAATCAAAAATTTACTTTGTAACAATTTTAATCGATTTGAAAATCATATAAAAATTGAAATTAATATTAACGAATATATTTTATTGTAACTTTTTCTTTTTTGTTATATAAAAAGTTGCTGCTGTCTTCCAGCCGCTCAAATATCACATATAAGAAAAAAACAAATTAAAATGGGAAAGAAATATTAATATAAAATTGTATATAAAAGGGAAGACGCACATGCGAATATTTCTTTAATTTTTTGGATCTGAAGTTCGTTTACGGTGCAATTTTCATTTTTATTTAAAATTTTAAATGAAACAAAAAAAAAAATAAAATAATAAAAATAAAAATAAACGAAAGAATGAATGGAAAATAGAGGAAAAAGGTAAAAAGAAGAAAGAAAAAACGACGATTAAAAAAGATGAGCTCGCAATCGCTAAATATTAACATAATTATACTTGACTTAACTTAAGTCTTATATGTCGGTAATAGGTTTTACATGTTTAACTATTAATGTCCGCTTAGTTTATTTATTGTCTCTTCTCTTCTTCTCTTCTTATTTTTTTTAATCTTTTTTTTTTACATTCAATGATAATTATACGGTGTTTTTTAAAAAAAAGGAACGCAATTGCGTTTAACTAAAATATTGTCGAAGATTTTTTCCTTTTCTTCTTCTTCTTCTTCTTTATATGTTTTTTTTTTCTTTCTATAAAATCAATTATTTTCTTTAATAGCACAAGACAAATTTATAAACGGGAATATTTTCTGATGACCCGCATGTGATGACATTTTTTGTTTTTGAATTATCCCAATAACCTCATAATTCGGTGATTATTATTAAAGAGAGACGGGAACGAGAGGTGTAAATGAAAATATGAAATTTAAGACCTTTCATGATTGAACCAAATTTTAACCTTAGATGAGAAATGAAAATATTAACCCGTTGATATTGGTAACAAAAATTATGTCAATAAAACATTTGTACAGGTTTTTAATTAATTTTAATTTTATGTCTCTATTTATAGTCACCCTAATGACCTAATAATAAAAAAAAAACCTGTAATAACCATAAGGTTGAATATCGCTTGTCTAAATATAAAAACAAATATTATGAAGGATTAAAGGCCACGGTCAAACTTTGTCTTTTATTAATATAAAGAGAAAGTTTATTGACCATATTCGAAAAAAAACAAAAAAAAACTTGGGAACCTGTTCAATACGGACAATAATTTCAATTTTATAATATGTGTGCTGACTGTAATTACCATACATTTTTATTTTTTCCTTCACTTCGATTAATTAAAAAATAATAATTCATCAATTGAGGTAAAAGCACTTAGAATAATGCAAGGTGATTTTCTTCTTACTTCTTTCTTTCTTCTTCTTCTTATTATTTTTTTTATAAACAATTTAATATAAATTTATAAATTAAATTTATTATTAAAAATCATTGTATAAATTTTTCTGACATAAATTCTAATTAATTACATTTAATTTTAAGGTCAAGGCAAATAAACTAAAGAACTTTCGCGTGTTTTATCCAACCTATTCAACCAAATACAAAATTAAAAACATTTTTTTTTTTTATCTTAAACTACAAAATATTCAAGGTTTTTGTCTTATTAAAAAATATAAATACACATTTGTGATTATTAGTTTAGTTTAGTAAAATTATTTTTGATTTCAATTGATTAGTATATAAATTAAAGAATTTAATAATCAGACATTTAAAATTGAGGAAGAATTTCCTTATTATTATTTTTGTCTTTAACTTTTATAAAAATATAATCAAAAGATGTAAATTGATACTCTTCCCATCATCTACATTGTTTTTTTTTTCTTTCTACATTTTGATTATTTTTATAAAGTTACTTGTTTACCTTGCACATTTTTATCCATCCCAATAATTTATATTAAATTATTTTATATTTATTGTTTATCGTTTATTGGTTTTTGTTGTTGTTGTTTCTTTTTAAAATTTTTTGATTGGACTATACAACATTTTATATTTGTTTCTATTACATTTGAAATAAATAAAACTGTTGGATTCATATTTGAATTTAAAAATTTATAAATTATTGAATTGTTATAGGTTGATGTTTGTTTGGTTGCTTAAGGTTGTTTTCAATTTAAAATTATTTTATTATTATTTGTAGGTTAATTTAAACTTAAGAATTTATGTGGTGGATGGAATATATTTAATAATAATTTGTTTTTGTTTTTTTTTTCAAATCATAATAATATGATTTGATTTTTATCGTTTTTAATTACAACACATTTGTGTGTGAAATATTTTGATTTTATCATAAAATTTCAACAATTCTTAAATCACGTTACAAATGGAACTTTTCAAGAATGATAGAAAATAAAACAACAACATTGAGTAAAGGGCAAAACAACAATAATAAGATCAAAGGGTCAGAAAAATAAACTCAATTAATAATAATTTTTTTTGGTAATTTTAATTTAATTTTTAATGAAAATTTGAAATTTTTCTTATTGAAGTTGAATTTTTTTGTTCTCTTTATAATTTCTATCAAAATAATTTCTATACCTTGTCTTGAATTTGACTCTGTACCACTGTAATTGGTACTTAATTATAAATTCATAATCCTAAAAATAAACAAGATTTAATTTTCATAGAAATAAAATAAAAATAACAACAACAAAAAAATAGTGAAGTTGTTTGACAAAATGACAGAATACAACAACAACAACAACAACAACAACAACAAAAAATAGGAAAAAAAAACTGAAATAATTTCTGTATAAATTTATAAAAATTAAAAAAAAAAAAACCTCCAAAAAAAAAATATTTTCTATTTGATTTAAAGATTTGAAATTTTTTTTAAAGATTTAAAAGATTTTTGATAAATTTCCAGATATGTTAATCAATTTTAATATGATTGTTAAATTAACTGAAGCAATATTATGAGTTATGATCTTGGTCAAAAAATTGTTGTAATAATAATTTTTGTGTGTGTGGGTTATAAACATAAATCACAGTGGATGACTTTTTAAAATAAATTTTTTCGTTTATATAATCGCGCAAAAAAAAAACAACAAACAACAAACAACAACAACAACAAATACAATTGCAGACACAACAATATTTTGTTTTTGTGTTAAACGGCGTTTGTTTTTAAACAACAAAAACAAAATTATGTCTAACGATTAACAGATTTTTTCATACAAACACAGAAAAACAAAAATAAACATAAATCAAATATAATAAATTAATTAAGAAAAAAAAAAAACTAAAATAGCGAGAAAGAGTGGAAGATGAGTAGAAGAAGAACAGAGATGAAAATTATTATTATTTTGTTCGTGTTGCAATAAAAAAACAAAAAAAAAAAACAACAACTCACAGTTCACTCAATTTATAAAAGATCGCATGCGCGCTCATCTAATATTTAGCAATATTTGATCGTTGTTGTTGGTTGTTGGTTGTTGGTTGTTGGTTGTTGTTCATTTATTATTAGGATTTTGATTTTTTTTTTTTTTTTGGTTTCTCCACCAAAATATGTAAAAGAAAGAAATGTTTATCATGCCTTCAGTTATAATAATACTAATTATTATTTGACCCAGTTTTTCTAAAGTTTTTTATTTTATTTTTTTTTTTTGGGATTATTTTAAAAAAAAATGTCCTTGAAAATTTTGTTTTTATTTTAAAAAAAAAAAAAAAACAACAAAAGTCTGAAGCTCGTAATTTTTTTTTTTAAATACAAATATCTTCCCTTTAAACAACGAAATAAAAAGAAAAACAGGATTTTCCAATCAAATAAATGGAAAAATTAAGAAAGAAAATTCTCAGTTTTAATTAATTAAAAAGAAAATGGGGGAAAACACAGGAATAGACGGATACAAATAATTAAATAATTTTATTATACAACCAAAATTATAAGTTTATGATTGAAGAAAGGAGGAACTTAAAGATTTATGGATAGGTTTTAATTATTTTAGATATAAATATTTTTCTCCGATATTTCTTAATTGTTAATTACTCTGAAAATATTTTTAATTATTTGATAAAATTTTTAAGTTACAACCGAGGTATTACACATTGACTGTGCGTCCAATCTTACATAATTAGAATTATTAGGCATCCAAACATCTTGGATTAGAATAAGAATATTACAACTTTTATATTTGTGTGTTTAAATTATTTATTATTTATGAATAAAGAAAATCTTTTTCTTCTTCTTGTGTTTTTTCTGCAAAGGCAAAATATTTACATGCACGAAATAAACAAAAAAAAAAAGAAACGAATTTAAATATTGAAAAAGTTTAAAAATTCACAACATCCCGATGTAATAATTTCTCACTCTCAGTTTTCTCTCTCTCTCTCTCTCTCTCTCGTTTCGTTTAACTTTACAAAAATAATTATACCTAAATAAAAAAAAAAACCTAAACTCGTGGATTGTGGATTTTTTATTTGCGGTACAAAAAAAAAAATGTTCACTTATATTTTTCACATATTTTTTCTTCTTCTTCTTTTATTTGTGTTAACTTTTACAAAAAAAAAATACACAAAAACTTTCAATTGTTAATTTTCTTCATTTAATTTATATGATTCTAAGTAGGTTTAATTATGTTGTTGTTACAAACATTCCATATTTATTGTACCTTTACGTAACGTATACGTAAAGCGTACATTTTTTTTTTTTTTGAAATTTCATTTAAAAGAAAAACAGAAAGAAAAACAAAAATATTATATAAACAGACCCAGGGTCAATCTAAAACACAATTGTTTTTGTCTTTCCTTTTGTTCAAATAATAATTAACACAAATGAAAATAAAAGAAAAGAAAAGAAGGAATAATAAATGAACAACATTTTCCATTTAAAATGAAAAGAAACAAAGGAAAAGTAAATATTTTTTTAATGGCTTCATAATGATTTTTTAAACTTTTCTAATTTGAATTAGATTTTATATAGAAAAAAAAACGGAAATTGTCTTTATTATTAAAGAATGAACTGTTTGTTGAAAAGGTAATGATGGTGAGATCTAAGATGAAGATCACAGACACTTGAAATGCATTTTTTGAAAAATTCCCAATATTTTACTACAGTTTTATAATGATTTGGAACCAAAAAAAATATTGATTGTAATTTATTGTGGCGACGTAATTACAATTATTCGGTATATTTGGATAATTGGCTCAATGTAATTGTAAGTAATAAAACTTAACTGTAACTAACAAAATTGAATTGCAAATCAAGAGAACAAAAAAAAACACATTTAAATTAATTATTATCAGAAAATTTTAAAATTTAAACATAATTTGTCACATAAAAAATGTATTTGCCCTCATCAGTTTTATTTAATGAAAGTCTAATGAAGTTAATAAAAGTTAATAAAAGTTAATTTAAAGTAAACAGTAATTTCAGATGATTTTTGTCTTTGTGTATCCTTTTAAATTATTCTTTAAATTTATTTCTTTTAAATGTAACATTTGCTGTGTTCGAATATTTTGATTCAACAAGTTTGTTGTATAGAAATTTAATAAAAGATGAGTTGATTATTTTAGTGGAGATAAAAATACAACTGAAAAGGTTGTCTTTCGATTAATTGTAGGACTAACTATCAAGTTTCGTTTAGTTAATGAAGTTCCTTCTATCAACTGTAAATGTCTACTATTTATAATTCAAACCATGTTTACTAACTACGCGCAGGTAAAGAACTCAAGACTTTATTACTTTATTGATGATAGTTCGTCATAATGTTTCCACTCTGATTATTGTAACTTCAAAGATTTATCAAACTTACAATATATATATTCTAAGATTACTAAATCAATCGACCATGACTAGTTGTAAATGATAAATCTCATGTTAATATAATTATTAAAAGAAGTGATAACTGGCATTAAATGTTTGTCGATTGTTTCTTCGTCTTTTTCTATTTTATTTAGAAAAAAAACTTTTGATAGAAACTAATTCTAAGATAAATTGCCTATAGGCATTTATTTCTAACATTCACTACTAAAAAAAAATAAAAAAATATTTCACATAAAACGACAAAAAGAAAGTAAAGAAAAACTTATGTTTTTCACATTTATAGAAAGATTTCGTAGAAAAATAAGATTTTGTTGTTTTTGTTGTTGTTTTTGTTTTGTTGTTATTTTGTGATCTTCAAATTAGATTGTTGTTTTTATAACTGTTTTAATAATGACTTTAGGTAAAAAGTATTTCAACTAAATATATATTAAAGGTTTTGTTTTCTGTTTGTGGTTATTTTGTTATTAGTTGAAATTGTGTTGTGTTTGTAAAAAGAAAACATTTGTTGCTAACACATCAAAGTTAGTAAAATTTTTTTTGGTATTTTTTATATTGTGGCAGATGACAAGCAATGACAAAAAATCATTCTACGTGCTGTGCATAATTATTATTCAAGGCTTAACTTGTTGCTTTTTTTTTTTTTAATTTGAAATTTTTCCAGAAAACGTTTTACGTTTAAAAAATTAAAAACAAATTAGACAAAAATTACACAATAATTGCTTCTTTGCTTTACTTTCAAATATAAAATTGATTTATAAATAATATTTATACCAATAACAAAAAAATTATAATGAATGGAATTGTATATTTGGATGGATGGCCCAACTGTCATTCATTCCTCCAGATGTTCTGCCACTACTAACAATATATATGCTAAATTCACAAATATGTTTCTTTATTATTAAAATTCAATTGTACAGAAGTTTAAATGTTTTTGTTCACTTATGAATTTTAAAAATTCATAAAAATCTGCCTTGATTTTTTCTTAATGTAAAAAAAAATAAATCAAAATTCCAATAGACGAACTTAAATTCAAGACGAGTAACCAAAAAAAAAACTAATTTTTGACTGCGTGTTGGACAAAAAACAACAAACAACAAACAAACAAACAAACAAAATAAACGCACATAATAATTCTAATCGAATAAAATTGTCATGTTTCAATTATTATTCCTGATTGAAAATTAAAACTAACTTTACTTTATGCGAATTTTATTTGAAGTTCAATAAATTCTTTAAATTATTGAAATCCACTTTTTTTTCCTTCTTCTTATTCACCTTTTTCAATTACAATAAAATGTAATTTTAGGTTTACCATTTTTTCCCCCCTCTCCCTTCTTACATTTATTAGAAAAACTTTTCCACAATTTTTTTTTCTGAATTAATTTTATTGAATTAATTAATTTGTTAATTTCCTCTTTAAATCAAAAGCAAAAATTATTATTAGTTAATTTTAACTATGAACTTAAAACTTTTGTAAACCTTTTCTACACCTCTGATAATCTTGGAACCGAGCTATATTCAACGCACTTAGTTTTGGTGAAAATAGCCAAAATCTTTATTTTTTAAATTAAGAAAAAATTAAGAAAAAATTAAAAAATCAAAATTATGAGCGCACAGTGTTGGAGAGTATTGTCTAAGGTATTGAAATCAATAAAAAAAAATTGTGTATAGATTCAACGATGTGTCTGGCGGGCTAATTTGAAAAGTAACAAAAATCCACTGAAATGCAATTACTGGACTTGAAACTTTTGTAAACATTTTCTACATCTCTGATAATCTCTGAAAATATTGGAAGCGCAACAAAAGTCATTCATTCGGTGTGTACACCAACAAATTTCATACAAAAAAAAAATTTCAATTAAAAGCCAAAAAAAAAAAAGTTTTCAAATTTAAATGGGTCCATTGAAAATGGAACAGAAGAAAAAAAAAATATATTTAAAAATTTAAAGATCGAAGATAAATGTTGAAAAAGTTTTAAAAAGAAATTTTTTTTTTTAGTGTTTACTCAAAGCAAAGAATAAAAAAAAAAAAAAACAACAAAAAAAAACAAAACTTTAAAAAGCCGCGCAACCATTAAAGTGTTTTTTTTTTTTTTCGTTGTTGTTGTTTGAATTATTTTGATTTTATAAAAATTTTCTAAAATTAAAACTTTGCGTACAACAAATGATTAGTTTTTTTTTCTTCTATTTGCTTATTTTGTTGTTTGTTTGTTTGTTGTTGGCTTTTGTGTGTGTTGTGTGTGTGTGTGTGTGTATGTTTGTTTTTATGCTTCAGTTCGGCTATTAAAGTTTTAAAAGTGTATAGTCAAAGTTAAAAGTAGAAAAGAAAGAAAGAAAGAAAGAAAGAAAGAGGGTGGGAGAGGAAGGGAGGAAGAATATTGTTCTAATATTCAGAATTTTTATGTACATTTATTTGTGTTTTTATTTTATTAGAAATATGAAAGATTGTATAAATAATAAATAATAAATGAAATACACAAAATGCAAACACATTAGAAAGATGAAGAAAAAGAAGAAGATGAAAAAAAAAAAGAATTAAGAATAATACCGTTGTTGCTTTTGTTTTTTATTTTTTTTTATTTCTTATTATTGTTCTTCTATTATTTTTAACCAATAGAAATATTCAAGATAAGAAAAGAAATTCATGTTTTTCTTTTTTTTTTATTGTTCTTATGATTATTATTGTTTATTATTGTGGCGTTATCTTAATTAGATTTATAATTTTCTCTACTTTTCCAATTGGAATGAATTTTAAAAATTTTTATGTTTAGTTTCGCTACAGACTGTCCGTCCGTTCGTCCACCAATCATCTACGGTTTTGGTTCGATTCGTTTTTTTTTTCTTGTTACTTCGTTTGTCTTTAGCTATTAAAATTTTAAACAACAACAAAAATAACTAACAGGATTATTGAAAAGTAACAAAAAAAAAAAGAAAGAAAAATGTTTCATTATTTTTTTGTATCAGTTTATTTTTTTTTTTTTATGTCATTTATTAAGTTTGCTTTTTTTTCTTTTTATTTTCTTAATCAATTTAGTTAGATCAAGTAACCAGTGTTGGTGTAATATTTTTTTTTTTCTGAGCCTGCAAAAATATTACAGACTTTTTTTTGATGTGGACAATAATAATATGTCACCGCACAACAATAAAAAAACAAAAACAACAAAACTATTATCAGATTATGTCTGGACCTTTTTCTTTCTTGTGTTCATTATTTAAGATCTTTTGTGTGTTTTTTTTTCTTTTTTAAATAATAATAAAAAAAAAACGTTTTTAAGAATGTGAGTTTTTATAGCACATTTGGAGTCAAACGCGCAATTTACCATATTTTTTTTATTTCTCTTTCGTCTTAAATTTAAAAATTAGTCATTTTCAAGTAATGTGTCAAGACAAAAGAAATTGTTAAATGAAAATGTTGAGCCCAACACAACAAATGTAACGTTTTTTGTTTTTTGTTTAAAACAATTTTTTATCGTCGATTTAGAATTTCACAAAAATTTTTCCAACTGAGAAAATGTTGATAAATTTCCGAGTACTGGATTGTAACTTTATGTGAAATATTTTTTACCCCTATTTACTGAATTTCACTGAACAAAACTGCGATAATTAAAATTTTCAGTTTAATTAATTAATTTCAGCGGAAAAGAAAAACAAAAACAAAAAGACAGAACCGGTTCATTTCATGGTTATTTGTTTAAAAAAAATTTTAATGCGCGTAATGCGCGTTCATTTTAAAAATATATAAAATAAATTTCACACTAAAAGCGTTTTGTGCTTTTTGGTTGTTTTTGTTTTTGTTTTGTTTCAAGTCAGTTTTCAGTTAAAACCCTTTTTTTTTTTTTTTTGGTTTTTTGGTTTTTTTTATTATTTTATTACTGAATTTAATTACAATTTAATAGCCACCGATATAATTTACTTTTACCCATCATCATCATCATACTTTTATTTATTTATACTTAATTTAACTTTAAAACTTTAATTACTTATTATCGCATCAAAAAATATAAAATACAAAAAAAAACACAACAACAACAACAACAACAACACAAAGAATAAAATACAAGAGGAATAAAAAGAGAGAGGGAGAGAGAGAAAAAAATATAAAAAAATTCTCTCATTTAAAACAAAAACAAAATACAGAAAACACCAAATAATACGATGAAGAATAAGAAGAAGAAGAAGAAGAAGTTAGTAGAGAATTTTTTTATTACACAATTTTTGGTAAATAAGTAAAATAAAGTAAATAACAAAAAAAAATTTTTATTCGGTATGGATGAGTGATTTTATATCCGTTCATTTTGTCCATCTCTCTTTACACTTTACTGTATTTTACTAAACATGAAATATAAATAAAAAAAATTCACACACACAAACACCAACACACACACACACACACGCTACATACATAAAAAGACTTATTTCAATATACGTTAACCGAGGAGGAGGACTAACAGACAGAAAAATCTAGACAAACAGACAGAAGTAAATATATCCACTAATAAAATTATAAGAAAAGAAAAATAAAACCGAAATGTGTTTTTAGCGATATTTGTTATTGTTGTTGTTGGTTTTTTTTTTTTATTATTCTTGGTTCTTCCAAAAAAAGGTAGAGAACAAAAAAAAAAGTGTCAATGAACTTTTTTTAATTTAACTTAAAATACAAAAAAAAAAAAAAGGTTATCTCTTCTTTTATTTTACTCAATTCAAAATCCAAGTACAAACAGCACACACACACACACTAAGTACATTGGAAAATTTATATTAAAAAAAAAAATGATAATAATTTTTTTTTTCTTTAGCATTTTACTGTGAATTCATTTTGGTTTTTGTTGTTTTTGTTTTTTCTTGATTTTTTTTTTGTTTTTTTTTTTGCATTATGAAATATTATTTCACATTTTTTGTGTTGTTGTTGTTTTGTTTGGGGACCAAAACAAATAAAAACAACAAACGAATAATTAAAATCAGAAAGAAAAAACAAAAACAAAAAACAAAAATTTGATTAAATAGTTTGTTATGTTTTTCCTGTTGTAAGGTTTTTTTTCTGTTGTTGTTGTGGTGTTTTTTGTGTTTCGTACGTTTGGTACGACAACCTTAATGTCCATTATATCTGTTTGTGTTTAGGATGGGAGGAAGGAGGAGAAGAAGCATTAAGGGAAAAAGTCACAAAAAAAAACAAATAAAATAGATTTTATTAGACCAACCACCTAAAATGTCAAGCTTAAAATTATATATTTTTTTTTTTACTGCTGCCCAACATTTGACACGTATTTAAATTTCGATTTTCATTTTAATCTTTTTATTTAACAAAAAAAATTTTAAACTGAAAATAATTTGGTCATTTTTCTCTTAAATTTGACGTTCTTAATTCTAAAATAAATCAAATAAAAAATAAAAGTATCAATCAAAAAACAGTTTAAAAAGATTTAAAGAAAAACAACAACAACAACAACAACGACAGAAGCAGCAGCAGCAACAACAAAGAATAAGAAGAAACAAAAAACAATTCATGGACAAAAATTGTTTTATCATTTTTTGTTTGTTTTTGTTGTTGTTGTTTAATAAAAAATAAAATGGCAAAAGATTGACAATGATTTATTATTAATGGTACATTTAATAAAATTTGACCATTGACCTAAATCCGATGAATCTCTAAATAAAACAACCGACCATAATCCAGTTTAATTTAATTTTTATTTTGATTTAATTTAATTTTTTTTTTTTTGGACATAAATAATCGATATTTTAGCCATTATGTATCGATTTACGATTTAATTTCAAATTGAAAACAAAAAAAAAAAAATACCTAAATTTAATTTTAATCGAACTTTCCAAATCTTTGAAAGTTTTTATGAAGCAAGTAAAATAGAAAAAAAAAAAAAGTGAAATAATTAAATTGTAATTAAAGATTGACAGCCAATAATAAAAGTGAAAATTTCATATTTTGTTTAAAAAAATCTTTTGAAATAAACGACGCACGGTAGAATAGAAAAATTTGTACTTTAATGCAAATTCTTTTTTTTGTTAAAATGAATCGTGTTACTTATTTATTACAAAGATTACAACATAAGTAATGCCAATAAGTGACATCGTTGGTATTAAATTGCAGTACATTAACTTAGAAGTTTCACAATCAATATTTTATTTTGCTAGGAAATTTACACAATCTTCTCGTCTGTCCATTTGTAACAATATAAAATTTGTGTGTACAGATTTTGGTAATTAATATTCTTAATATTAATTTTTAATATAAAACAGAACAAAAATTGTAAACAAGCAATAATTGTAACATGGAACACAACTATAAAATAATAAATACATAAAAAATTAACATAAATTTTGTTACAAGAATAAATCGGATCTATGAAAAAAAAAACAAACAAACAAACAAACAAACAAATAAGAAAAAAAAAGTTTGTTTTGACAAAAGAAAATAAAAAGAACAAGATACAAGGTGAAGAAGAAATAGAAGAAAAAGTAAATAACAGTAAATATTGTCCATTATTACCACGCTTTTTTAAGTGTATAATTTCAATAATTTTTCAAGAGTGTAATATGAGCTTCCGTGTACAAATTTATATTACAAATATAATATTATGCTAACACATATACACGCCTACATATAAATATAAACATAGGCACGCACATCATCATTATGATCATCATCACCAACAACCACCCATTGTCGTCGTGTGAAGGTTTTTCTTTTTTTTTTTATGATTTTTATGATTTTTATTCTTTAACCTCTGAAGTTGAGTTGATGAAAGTGTTGGCACAATAATATTTGATTTAACAAAATGAAGAAGACGAAGAAGATGAAGAAGATGAAGAAAATGGGTTTGGATAGATTTGTTTTTTTATCTATAGTGGGAAGAGGGTTTAAGTATTATTATAAAGAATTCATATAAAAAAATAAAAGTCAATGCGGTATGAGAGTTGATGTTATATGAGGGAGATGAGTTTCATTTCTTCTTCTTCTTCCTTTATTTTTTTTTCTTCTTCTTCTTCTTCTTTTATTTTAGTGAGCACGAAAAGAACATAAATAAATTGATATAAAACACGTTTATAGAAAATGGGGTAAAAAAAAAAAACTAAAAAAAAAAGGGTACAAAATTTTATTGTTTCATTTTGATAAAATGCTAAATAATCGTATATTTAAATCGATTATCGACCAAATATTATTGTATAATTTTAACATTTTTATTCTTCCTGCCCCTAGATTACTTTCATTACCCACCCCTCCATCTCCTAATGTCTACTTTTTTCTTACGGATTTATCTTTTCTAACAATTTTATTTTTTTGAGTTTTTTTTTTGTGTTCATTTTTTGCCTTTTGGTAAAACCACGTTTTATATTTCTATGAATGAGATAAAGATTTTTGGTATCTTTTCACTTTAGTGTTGTTGTTGTTGTTTTAACATTAAAAGCTTCTTGATTTTCTATTTTTTTTTTTTTTTGATCTTAAGCTTCTATGTGAATTTTTATTACAAGACAAAACATACAAATTTATGTTAATTGTTTAATGTACGATATTTAAGTATAGAGAAAATAATGGAAAGGTTACTTTACTACAATGAGATGATGCGCGGCTACAAATGCGAAATACAAATTTTTTTAATTTCTTTTCCTTCTCCAATTTTCTATTTATTTATTTATTTTTATTTTTTGTGTTTTGAATTAACTTGAAGAGAAAAAACAACAAAGTAAAACAGAAAACTTTTCTAAGTAAAGTGAAACAACAGAACTGACGGTATTTCCGGGAGGAAAGAAGTGTTGTATTGTTGTTGTTGTTTTCTTTTTGCCGTTTCTTATAAATATCCAATCAAAATAAAAAGAACACAAAAATTACAAACAAAAAAGAAACAAAAATACTTTACGGACTTTCGTTTAAAAAAATTTAAACAATCAAAAAAAAAAAAAAAATAAAATAACGATTATTAAATTAAGTACACTGATTTTATCTTAACTTTTTTTTTTTTGTTTCTTTATAAAATAAAAATAAATAAATACATGTTTATGTATGTAGCATTAGACATTATAGAGAATGAACGTACGTCCGGACATGCCTAATATTTAAGACCAGAATATATTGTTAAATACATACACACACATAGACACACATATAGACACAAGAACGAATTTATGCTGAAACGTCTTGACAGATTTTGATGTGTGTTTTTTTTGTTTTGTATTTTTATTTTTCCAAATGTTATTAAATAAAATTAAAAAAACTTATTTCTGTCTGTCTATATTTTTTTTCTTTTCTTATAAAAACGTTACAATTATTTTCATATTTATTGAATTGTTATACCAAATTTGGAATAATCCATGTTTGGATATCCTGTACCAAATGCAAGTTCATTCACGCCGTGATTTATTTTTTTTTATTTATCTTTCAAATTAAGATTATTATTTATTTGTTCTGCTCGCGCGATATATTAAGTTAATTAAATAAATTATAATGATTGTCATTGAATTAAGTTAAAAAGATTTATAGATTTATATTTGTATTATTATTATTTGAATTATTTAATAGTGATTGTTATTATTGTACAAAATGAATTGAAATGAATTGAAATATTCTGCACGTTTCTTTCTATCAACTGATATTGAACTTAAAATTACATTAAAATAAATGTCGAGTTTTAACTTGCAGTTTAAAGAAATATTGATTGAATTGATAGTGGATTAGATTGGCCTTACCATTTTCATTTCTTTTTTTTTGCAATTAGTCCACTTTAAGTATCGGATTAATATTGGAAATGAATTTATGTTTGAATTCTATTTGTAATCTAAAATCAACAATAATTTCTACATTACTCAGATGGTGTACTACATAGAGTGACATAAATTGTAATTTCACAATTATTCATAAAATTATTATAATGAAAATTGAAAACAAAAACCAATTTTGTTCTCATCTCACTTTCTTATAATAAATAAATTTATTTGTTCTTATATAAGATTACGGATTAACCTACCATAGTGCGGATCATAAAGCCTGCGGCAAACTTTTGTTTTTGTTTTTTGACATTTAAAAAATTATTCCAACAACCTCCTCACAAAAACCGATTAATCCAAAATAAAACCAAATTTTCTTTTTTTTTCTTTACTTTTCTAATTATGCATTAATAATGTCAATCAGGTCAAATATTTTGTGTGTGTTTATTTTTTTTTTCTTTTATTCAAATTGTTCATTTTTATATTGTCTCATGTTGTAATAATTTAATTTTGTTTCTCTTTCTTCATAAGCGCAAATATTTAAAAAAAAAATTTGTAATTAATTTCGATTAACCGTGCTTTCGAATAAAATGATTGTTTAATTTAAAATTTAATTCAAAAAATTTTTTTCTTAAGTGTAATCAACATACGATTAACAACAACAAAAAAAAAGAAAGAACAAAGTCTTTTTTTTTTTTTTTCAAATTACAATAATCGTCCTCGACCATTATTCTATGCGGGCTTAAATAAATTTATGTTTAATGTAATGGAAATTAAAATGCATACAAATTTTTTTTTAATGTATTTGGTACAAATATTGGTCAATCAGAAAATACTTTTAACTAAGAAAAAAAAAAAAACAATGAGTATCATTACATATAGCATCAAATTTCGTAAAAGTAGAGAAGAAAAAAATAAGTAAAAAATTTTTAAAAGGTAACCAACAAAAGTAACAACCAACACAGAACACAAATATTGTGAATAAAAAGCAAAAAAAAAAACAGAAGAATTGTTGTAGAGTTGCGAGTACGTGTATTGCATTGAATTTTTTTCTCACGATCAAAAAAATTAAGGTCTGAAACGACCCTAAAGGTTAAAACATAATAATTTTGTGTGTTCCATGTTTTTCGTATTTTCAGTAAATTATTTGTGTGTGTATGATGTGTTACAAACATACACACACACACACACACACACACACACGTCCCCTCTAAGCTAAATAATTTCAGTTTTTCCTTTAAATGTTTTTTTTTGTGCCTTTCAAAAATTATTCTAAAAAAACAAACAACAGAAAAGTAGGAAAAACGGAAATTAACACGACAAATTTCTTACCTGACATTTTTCGAACTTGACGCAACAAATGAGTTATTCCCATCAGATGATCTATTTATTGTTGTTTCCATTATATTTGTATGTCACAAGTCCATATTTCTGTTGAATAGAAAAAAAAAAAGGAATTCATTATTGGTTTTTTTTTTGTATTTATAAAAAGTATGCGTGTGCGTGTGTAACCACATATTATTATTAAAATAAAAAAAATTGTTAAGTTATGATTTTAATTATTGATATTTAAATGTAAAGGAGAGGAATGTGCGCGCGTGAACAATTATCGCTAGCAGATATTTTTTAATTTTTTTTTTATTTCTATATTGTTGTTGTTGTTTGTTGTTTGTTGTTGTTCTTGTATTTCGTCTTTGTTTATTTATTTAATTGTTTTTTTGTTTTTTTTTTGTTTTAAGAAAATGAGATGCAATGAGGAAGTATTTTTTTATGTTTGCACAATAAATAATACACAAATAATTATATATATGCGCTGCGCTATATTGTAAAATTGTATATTGTTTAATAATTTCTTTTAAACATTTTTACTGAAAACCTATTTTCATATAATATTCATATACCTACGAATGAATGAATGAATAAATAAATAAATAATAATAAAGTAATAAAAGAACAAAACAAAACAAAAAAAAAATGGAGGAGTAAAATTGGCCGACTGACCTTCAATGAATTACATTTTTCGTTTCTTATTCTTTTTATTTTTGTTTTTTGGTCTTCATTTCTAAAAAAAAATTTGTTTTTTTTTAGAATTTTCATAATAATTTATCCTACGACGGCGAACAAAAATTAATAAATATAAATTTATTTATGTTTTAAGAAGAAATAAATCAGTGAGACAATAATAAAAACTGAATAGAATTTATTTTAATTTGCAATAATTTTTTTTTTTTTTTAAATTAAAATTAATCGTATAAATTTATTCCTTAAATAATTTGACATTTATCGATAAATTTTGGCTTAGTAGAAGTGATCATTTTTGAGTCAGATACTTAAGAAAAAAAAAAATAATAATGATTTTGTAATTTATGTTTTTGTTCAAATTGAAAGGGAAATACAAAAATACAAAAAAAAAAAAGTAATAATCAAAATAATAACAACAAATAAGAAACGTCAATTTTAAATCTTTTCGTTAAATCAAAAAATAGAAAAACAAAAACAACTCAGAAAAATATAGAAAATGAAAAGATTAAAATAATAATAAAAGAATAACAATAAACGAAGAATTGTAAAGTCGTTTTAAGTTAAGTTAAGAAAAGAAGAAGAAGAAGAAGAAGAAAAAGAAGAAAAATAAAAGTGAAAGTGTAGAATAAAATTAATAATCGTGACAATTCAAACCAATTTGTATCACATTCCAATTTATAAAAAACATATTTTTATACTTAACATTAAAATTTTTGTTTTTTTTTTTGTTTTTTGTAGTATTATAAGAAATTGTGACTAAACGTACTAAATATACTTAATACGGATTTTACCATATAAATAAATAAACGGTGGGAAAATATAATTAAGATGAGTAAACGCACGATTATTATTTGTTTCAATTTATTTCGTTTTTTTATTTTTCGTATCGGTAGAGAGAATTTCAAAATTGTTGTATTATTATTAAGTTGAATGGAACGTATGTAATATCTTATAGCCAACAATCTACATATATAAGTTCCTAATTTGTATTTAAAGGTATTTTATTTACGTCCATAATTAAATAATCGATAAAATTCTATAAATATAAAAAAACTGTATAATATTCGTGCTTTGAAATGAATGAATTTATTTTGATTGTATTTAATTTGGACATTAACAACATTTCGTATATATAAAAAAATTACAAAGATAGTTAGTAAATACTTTATGGTTAATAAAGTGTTAAAAAATAGGATATGGTAAAGTAAAACATAAATGAATAATTTAATACTAATAATAATAAATCAAATACTAAAATAACTTTGGATCAAAAAAATTTACCATTAACACAAGACAAAGTTATCGACAAAGGATATCAGAAAAAAAAAAATCTGTAAGGTAAATGGAAGTCTATCTAATAATATGGTAGGTTTGATGTCATGATCGATTGAAAATGACATTGATGAGAGAAGGAAATCACATTGTCAAATGATTGAACCAAATAACACAACAGGTGGGACTTCAAGATTATTAAAATTTGAACATTTTTTTTTTTTTTTGTTATACGCGAAATTTGTCGACTTCTTTAGATTTGAATCATTTCGTTTTATTTTTTTTCTTTTTTCTCTTGTTTGCCCCAATTTTATTTTGATGTTGATTTTTTATTATATTTGACATTTTTTTTTTTCTTTTTCTAGTTTTTTTTTTTTTTTAAAGGTCGTAAATTTTATTTTTAGTGTCCTAATAAAAAATAAAATTGTGACATAATGAATTGAGTGAACTTTCTATATATAGATAACAGAATGTCCAAAAAAAATTTTTTTTTTAAGTTGTATATTTAAATTTGCATCTACAAAAGAGACAAGCAACAACAACAACAACAACCAACAACAACCAACAACAACAACAACCACAACAACAACTGAAAGTGTTAAAAAAAAAAAAGAGACAAACATAAATTTTGCCAATAAAGTTTATTAGATTTTTTTTTTTACTAATATTTTTGTTTTACAGAAAAAGCAAAAAAAAAATAAAAAGAAGAAGAAGAAGAAGAAACTGGGCGTATATTGACATATCAAATTACCCTAATATTCACGATTAATGTCAAATATATTTATTTATTTTATACTGATTGATATCAACGAAGATGTTAAAATTTTTTATTACAAACTTATTTGTTTCACGCAATATAAATTATAGACTACTAGAAAATATTTAGTAGAAAAGTTGAAGTTCAAGGCAAAATTTTATATATAAGTCTTTTGTTGATCTTTTATAAAGACATTTTTATGGACCAACTATAAAGGAAAGAAAAATTATCGAACAAATTTTAACGATAAAAAAAAAAATAAAACAGAAAATTGTAACGAAATTATATTGAGACTAAAATTTATATTGTCCAAATGAAATTTATCTACTGCAAATTTTCTTTGCTGCTCTATTTGTTGTTGTTGATTTTTTCGTTCGTTTATTTTTTTTTTATCTCTGCGCATTTTGTGTTTTTTTTTATAGGAAAACAAAAAAAAAAAAATTATTACCGTTAAAAAATCTAATTGACTTAACTGTCACATAATTCAAAACAATAAAAAAAAAACTGAATGAAGATTTTAATCTTAAACAATAAACTAAAAAATAACAAAATAAAAGATCCAAATAGAACTTAATTTAAATCAGTTACATCCACAAAACAATACGCCATAAAAAAAAAACTGTTCAAATCACACACACACACACATACACACATTAACACACACACACACACACATTTTTTTTGTGTTGTTATTGTGTTTGTTGTTGTTGTTATTTTTATTTCTTAACTTTAAAATAAAGTAGACTATTATTAAGAACCATCAATTGTCCATACAAATATAAAAAAATGTAGAAGAAAATCTCAACAATTTCTTTTGCTTCTTCTTCTTCTTCTTCTTCTTCTTCTTCTTCTTCTTCTTCTTCTTCTTCTTCATCTTCTTTATATTCCTTTTCTTTATATATAGAGACTTATTTTTCTTCTTCTTCTTCTGTTCACGTCATATTTATTCGTAAATTAATCAAAATCTTGTTAATCTTGTTTTCATTCATAATAATAATTATTTTAAGTTTTTCTCTTTTTTTTTTATTATTTCTTATAAGATTTTTTTATTATTATTATTATTATTTTCTTATAAGAAAAAAAGCCGAAAGAGTAAATTCGTGTTATAAACTAGTTTAACGGTTTAACAAACGTAAAAATGAAACAATAAAGAAATAAATAAATAAATTCGCGTATTTTACTTTAAACAAAAAAAAAAATTAAAGAATTTATGAAAAAAAATAAAAACAACAACTAAAAATAAAAACTCGCGCATATTGTTGATTGATCTGATCAGATCAGGATGATTGAATAAATATAAATGTGAAATATTTTTATTGGTAAAAACTTTCATAATAAAAAAAACTGTGTCATATTTATTCAATTAATTTTCAATGAATTTGGTTAATTACACATAATTTATTTTTGTTTTGTGTTGACCATACGTTGAACAGAATATACAGAATTTATACGTAACAGAATTTATTGACTTAAAATTAATAATTTATAAACATAAATAATATTTATAATGAAAGGACAAACAAAAAAAAGTGATTGCCATTTTTGTTTAACATTAAAATTTATATAGAGTGAAGGTCAATTTGATTTTTTTTCTTTCCTCTTACATATAAGTTCAATTTTGCGTGACAAAAGTAAATTGTATTTTGTTTTTTTTTTTTTTGGATGAGCGCACACGCAATTTTAGAAAACTTTATATAAGATTTGTTTAAAAGTGACAACTACATCCTTTTATAGTTAGTTCTTATATCGTGTGACAATTGTAAAATTGTAGACTCTTTGTAGTTTACCGTTTCATTTAGTCTTAGATATTTGTGTTTTATGGTAATCTAAATTATGGATAGATTTTTATTAATTAATTATGATTTAATTTATATATCAGGGGTGTCCAACTCAAACTAATGGAGGGCCAGATTAAAAAAAAACAACAATATTGACGTGCCAAATAATAAATAAAAACGACACTATTAGAAATAACGAATAATAATTTATTAATTCAATATTTTTAAATTTGTACTGTTCGTATAAAATTCTTATAAAACGAAACGAACTAATTAACTGAATATCTTTTGGTTTCATTTTTTTCTTTTAAATTCTGGTTCAGTGAAGTCAAAATTAAATACGAAGTCATATGAAAAATCGCTCAACACAGTTTTCAATTCAAATTTGAAATTGTTTGAGATATTTTATATTAGAGCAACGGGCCGCGTCTAAAAACGCGGCGGGCCGGATTCTAGCCCGCGGGCCGTGAGTTGGACAGGACTGTTATATATGATAAAATATTTACAATGTAATGAAGTAGAGGTAAATGAATTCTTGAAATAGATTTTTATTATCGTTAAGAAAATCTTTTGTAGATTTTAAAAGAATTTAATTGAATTAGAAAATGGAATTTAATTGAATCAATGAAAATATTTAATTATTAAAATTGACAGATTTTTTCATATAAGAGATCAAAGAGATCAAATCGAAAATAAAGGATTTCCACACAAAAGTATTTAGATTTTTATTGGCTGTTCCTTAAAATCATTTCCTTGTAAAATACTTAATTTTTATCCCATTCGATTAGTTAAGTTAAAACCTCAAAGTTTGATTTAAAAAGTAAATTATTAGACATTATTGGTACCTTGCCTTGGATTATTGACTTTCGTTTTATTTTTTTAACATAAGAACAAAAAAAAAAAGTTGTCATTAAATACGATAATTTTTTTTCTTTTATAAATAAACCTGTCGTTATAATTATCAGTTGGATAGGTCAGTTATAAAATTATGACGTTCATTATACGTACTTTTAAATATTATAAAAAAAATAAAAGCGATTCATAATTTTTATATACAAAACGTAAAATAATCAAAATTCATCAATATTGAATGTAATCAATTTTTATTATTCATTTTTGTATAATTTTGAAAAAAAGAAGCAAAAAAATTTAATCTTCATCGCAAAAGGTAAAAAACAAAAAGAATTCTTCAATATTATGTAAATAATATTTAAAAAACAGAAAAATAAAAAAAAAAAAAATCCAATACCAAATGAAAAATTCAATCTCACACAAAATTTATTTTCATTTGTAGAAGGAAAACAAAAACGCAAAATAAAAAAAAAAAACAAAAAAAAAGAATTCATAGAAAATTTCAAATTTTTAATAAAAAAATTAAATTGATTGCCATATTTAAATATTCTTATTTTATTTTTGTAGTGACAGTTAATATATATTGTTAATGGCTTTACTCACACATACGCACACATACACACATAACATACATGAGTATAAATTGTATTTAAATCGGTGAAAATTTAAAACCAATAAATTAAACTTAAAAAAAAACAAAAAATTAACCAAAAAGTGTCAATATAGAAAACTACGCAACATTATAATATTTTTTTATTCAATTAAGAAATCATTCAAATGTGTCATAAATTTATAAAATATTGACGAAAAACAGAAAAAGAAAAATGTCATAACCCATAAAAGATTTTTTTTTGCTTAGAAATGTAAATGTAAATGAAACAAATTTTTTTTTTCGTCCATTAAAAATATTCAATTTATTGTGAATTTAATAATAAAAAATGACTAAACTGTCAACAGAATTATAATTATTTTGATTGGATTTAGTTGCAATTTTTTTTATAACGTTCATATAATAATTTGTATTGATATTTTCTCAATTACAAGTATTAATTATTTTAATTATATATAAAAATGAAATATAAAATGTAAATAATTTATGGTAACCCTAAAACATAAAATATATATTTATGTAAATTTATATAGAAATACGATGGTGGCTCCATCTAAATCTGAACGACTAAATTTTTTACATTTTTCAATATACAGATTTTTGTTTGGATTTTGTCTGTGTATTGGTGAGTAGTACAAAAACAAAAGAAAAAAAAACTTTTATACTTTCACTTAAATTTTGTTATATTTACATTAAAAATGTAAATTATGCAGTTTTTTGTTGTTGTTGTATCTTTATAATAATACGGTCTAGATCTAAAATCTGGAAAAAGAAAAAATTCAAGAAAAAATTCAAGAAAAATAAACTAAAAACAGAAACAAAAAGGAAAATGTTATTTAAAACCGTCGTCATGTCTTGATTAACTATGATTATTATGTATAATATTTATATATCTGTATGTGCTTGTATTATTATTATTATTTTTTTTTTTTTTATGATATAAGAGAAAACCTGGGACATAAACTTTAAGATAATAATAGTCTATGAAGTTAACTTTATAACATCTTAACTTTAAAACAAAAAAAAAAAAAAACTTAACTTCCAAGATATAAAAAAAAAAAAAACATAAAGAGATGGTTGTTGTTGTTTTTTTGTTGTACTTACATTTTGTTTTAATTTTAAGTGTTTTGTGTGGATAGTTTTTTTTTTACATTGTATAGAAATTATTTTTAATGAGAATTAAAATCTAAGTAATAATCGAGAAATATAATCTAGTCAAAGTCACTTTGTGTGTATCCATTTCGTGAATTATTTCATATTTTTAATATTTATAAATGGGTGGGGGAAGGGGTACGACGACATTTTCTCGTTTTTATTTTTGAATAATTGCGAACATGTTTGAAACTCTGAATAAAACTGCCAGTGGTTTGTTTTTTGTCAATCTTTCAAAAGGGAATTGAATATAAAACATAATTCATTAAAATAAACACGAATGTAGAGACATTAAATAAAAAAAAAGTATGAAAATAATTAAGATGCTTCAAGTAAAAAAAAAAGCGTATTTGCAGTTGTCTGTTATTTTTTTCTCTTTTTCTTCTTCTTTTCTAAAGTTTCAAGATTTTAAAAAACAAAATTATTTATATGAATTATAAAGAATCCCGTTATGTTTATGTGTTTTTTGTTTATCTGTTGTTTTTTTTCTTTGTTGTTGTTGTTATTGTTGCTTGTCTTGACTTTTTTATTTTTTAATTTTTTTTTTGCACAAAACTTGAATGTTCATTGTGAATGAGATGTAAATCAAAATTATATATAGAGAGTGAAGAGGAGAGAAGAGGAGTGGAGTCAAATTTTAGTTGAATGTACTTTACATAAATATAAAAAAATTGGTGGCTTAAGTAAAGTATAGACAACAAAAACAAACAACAACAAAAAAAATGGTATATTGATCTTGAAATGCATTAAAAATATTTAAATGAAACAAAAAAAAATGAAATGAAATAAAAAAAACTAATTCGCGCAAAATAATTTATGTTTTTAGAACTTTTGCGTCTTTTTTTTTCTATTACGTGAAATGAATTGATTGATTGTGAATTAATCACATTACATTTTTTTTTATATAATAAAAGAAGAAGAAAAAGAAGAAGAAGAAAAAGAAGAAGAAGAAGAAGAAGAAGAAAAAGAAGAAAAAGAAGAAAAAGAAGAAGAAGAAGAAAAAGAAGAAGAAGAAGAAGAAGAAATCATACAATGTAACCATCAGGTTTTTTTTTTTAAATTTATAATTATTTGATTAAAAAACATTAAGTTATATGCGCGTTTTACTCATCATTACCAAAAATGAACGGTACACTCAAGATGATTCTGTTCTTTTTATTTCTTCCCCTTCTCTCTCTCTCTCTCTCTCTCTCTCTTTTAACATTTTCTTCTGCTACTGAATGTTTGAATAATTTATAAACAAAATACAAAAGAAGAACATTTTATAATTTCTAAATGATTACCTGAAATTTTTTCTTTTTTCTTTTTTTATTTTGAAAATTGTTGTTGTTGTTTTTTTTTTCTTAACAATTGAATGATTTTTTGTTGAATTTTACATTTGATTAACGTCAACTTGATTATTTTTATCGTTTAAAATTAATAAATTGAATTCGTTTTTTTTTTTTTGTTGGTCGATTCAAATTGATATTATTATTTTTTTTTTTTGGAAATGGGATAAAAAAAAAAACATTAACGCCGTATCGAATTGAAAATTAATTTAATGTTAGAAAATACAGAAAGGCCAATCGTTTTGTCTTATGTTGTGCATTTAAAATATAAAAGAAAAATCTTTCAATATAAAAATAAATTAATCGGTTAGTTTACAAATGTGGAATATGGGAATTCGGTCAATATTAATTAATAGAAATAAAAGTTCAATTGTTCAAAGTGACTTGATTTTTTTTTTTTTGTTACGGATTAATTTGTCGCTTACTTATTTTTGCTTCAAGCTTTCTTTGTAATAATTTTTAATTTTTATTCTTTTAAATTGGTAAAAACATCCAAAGTGAGAGAGAGAGAAAAAAAAAATTCAATCTTCATTTGTACGGTTGAAAAATTGGTAAAGTGATTTAAAGTGAAGTTTTTTGTTCCATTTTGTATAAATGAATATAAAAAAAAAAACCTATACGAGATTAATGAAAGAACAAAAATAAAGTTAGAGAGCCAGATGTCCATTCTATAAGCTTCTAATAATTTTACCATTCACACCTTTTATATTTATATTTGTTATTTCACTTTCACGATAATTTTTTTTTTATATACACAACTTGAGTATCTCTTGATGTCTTCTTCTTCTATGATGATGATGATGATGATGATGATGATGATGAGTATTATCGCAAAGATATTTTTGGTTGGTAGCATATGGTTAATGCACGGTAAAAAGGTAAAAAAAAAAAACCATGAAATTTATGTGTAACAAAAATATCGTGTTAATTGCAGAGTCGTAGTAAAAATTTAATAATAAAGAAAGTATAGAGAAGAAGGACCCCCCACACTGTGCATTCAACTTTGACTTAAATTTAAATATTTTTTTTGTTTTTTTTTCTTTCTATTATACAAAATGTGTGAACATAGAGAAACTTTTTTTTCTTTTGTTATTATTTTAATTTTTTTTTCTTTTTTGCGAGATCTTTAAAGATTCACCGCGGTTACAGAACGTGAAATTTTTATACCAAATTCAAATCAAATGTTGTTATTGTTTGTTGTTGTTGTTATTTTTTAATCGTCGCCTCTGGATTTATTTTAACGCATATTCTGTTACAGATATTTACAAATATGGATTCACTTCAATAAATTTAATTGTTTTGTAACCAAAAAATAAATAAATAAAATCCTTTCATTGTTGATTTATATTGTTGATTGTCATCGTCTTCTTTATTCTTAATCTTTATTCTTAGATACCATTTTTTTTTTGTTGCTCTTGTTTTTCGGTTCAACAAGAAAAATAATGAATTTTTTATTTTTATTTTAATATAAAATAACAACAACAACAACAACAACAACAACAACAACAACAACAACAACAACAACAACAACAACAACAACAACAACAACAATATGTATAAAATTTTCATAAACAAAACGTTGAAAAAAAAAAAATTGGATGCACATCGTTAAATACAAGAAAAAAACTTTCGTACATTTTCCCTTTATAATAAAATTATATATTTTTTTTTTAAATTTTCATTAAATTTCTACAAAAAACAATTTTTTATGTTAAAAAATATATTAAAAAAAAAAAAAAAAATCAGTACAAGACAAAGAATAAAAAATCAAAAAAAAAAACAGCGCAAAAGAAAAAGATGGAAAATTTCCAATTTGTTAGTGTGTAGAACGTCTTTTAATTTGGTAGACTGAACACTTTGGACAATTGCACGTCAATAATATTTCCACTCATTTTCTTGTGTTTATTTTTTTTACATTTTTTATTGTTGTTAATGTTGTTGTTGTTGTTGTTGTTGTTTTATTTTGTATAAAGAAAGTTATAGTTTGTCATATTTTTGTTTTTGTTTCTGTTGTAATATAATGAGTTAACGCACGCACATACCTGTTGTGTTTGGTAAATATCATTTGTTTGTTAAATATTTTTTTTTTTGGCCACCTGATCATAAATAAAAGATAATTTTAATAGGATAAAAAATTACTGATTATTATTATTATTATTATCCATGTTTTAAATTGACGTTTAAAAGTTGTTAACAAATAAAAATGATTGAATAATTTTCACTTTGTATTTATTTTAAGTGAATGAAATAAAAAAAAAGATAAAACAATTTTTATTTGTTGAAGAAAAAAAAATTTGATTGTTTCTAGTTAAAAATTGATTTGTTAATTAAATGGATTTACACAAAAAACAAAAAAAAAAAAAAGTAACAGCCCAATTCGTTGTGAATTGAAGAAAAAAAAAAAAAAATCGACAGATTAAAAAAAAGCGAGAAATAAAATTTTCTTATGTGAACTTTATAGAATGTTATTGAAACTAAATGTTTCAATAAACTTTGAATCAAATATAATTAGAATAATTGGAAATTAAAATTTAATTCTGTTTCAACGTTTACCATTTTTAACCAAAAAAAGTAACAACCATTTTGAAAAATTAAATAGATGGAACCGTCGTGTGTTCAATGATCTCATAAGTTTCTAGAACCCAACCAAAAATAAAAAAAAAATATGAAAATTACCTTGACGGTCATGATCATGAGTTATGCGTATTATGTTAATTTAACTTAAAAATAAAAGAACAAAAAAAAAAAAAAAAAAACAACTCAAAAACCATAAACAACGTAATTATTGTAGCAAAAGAAAATAAAAATTACAACAAAAATAAAAGGGTCGTATATTTTTCTCACATTTTAATTCATTTTTTTTTCATTTAAAACAAAAAAACAAAAAAATGTTCTACATCGTTGAATAATCTAAGTTCGTATTTTTGTTGTTGTTGTTGTTGTTGTTGAGTCGTTGACTTATTATTATTATTCTTCTATATGATTTACCATAAAGTTCCATATTCCTTTTATTTATTTTTTTTTCCATCTATCCAACCCCCGTCCCTTCCTATACATAAAATAAATTATCCAATTTACGAAAATATCCAATAAACTAACCATATTCTCTCTTTCTTCACTTCTTCTTCTTCTTCTTCTTTTCTGATCACATTCAGGATATCCGTTTTAATTAGACATTACAATCTTCAATGAAGTCTACATGATTTGAATTTTTTATCATATTCGCTTCGTCAGTCAAGTATATAAAAAAAGAAAAAATAAAGCAAAGAACGCAAATAATGTTGAGAAAGGAAAAAAAAGAAAAAAAAAAAAAGACACAAATGAGAAGTGAAGGAAAAAATGAATAAGAAAGAGAATTTAGTAGTAGAAGGTACAATTTCAAGAGAAGACAGATGGTTGAATCAAAATGTTGCCCTTAAGCTATTGAATTTTGCATATTGTCGGATGAGATATGATGTATTTTTTGTTGTTGTTTTTCTTGGGGACATCCGTAATTTTTTGTAGTTGTTGTTGTTATTATTTGTGTTCTCCTACTTTTTAAAGAGGTTTTTTATTACACACAAGGACGCAATTTTTTTTTTGGGTTGACATATGCGTCGCGTGGGAACAAAATAATCTTTTGTCAAATTACAAAATATTACAATTTTAATAAGAAAGAAGAAATAATTTGATAGTTAGTTGAATATCAGATTTAACAGAATAACAAAAGACAACAGAATAGTAAAGACACAATAGTAGAGACACATACGACCATCATGAATATTGAAGGGGCCAAAAAAAAAATTGAATTGGTGGAATTATACGCTTCATTTAATGAACCGAGTGAAACTGAAACAGAGTCTCGTTGGTCTTTACATTATTTGAGATTTTTTTTCTTAAATTTATTTTTAATAGAAAAAAAATAAAAAACTAATTCGTGAGAAAATAACTACAATTCGAGGTTTAGAGATTTAAACAGGAAAATCGTTAAAAATTTTTGTATAAACCGTGCTAAAAATCTTCTGTTGTTTTTTTTTTCTTGTCTTATAATTAATTTTGACGATAACTTGAAATATTTCTATTTCTTCATTTTTACAAAATTTAATTTCTAATAATTTGTTAGTCCACACTGGATACAAAATTTAAATAATTTTATTCTTATTTTTTTGTTATTTGTGGAATAACAATTAAAAGAAAAAGAAGAAAAAAAAAAATTATTTCTAATTTGATACGATTTTTATAACACGAAAATGGTTAACTTTATTTCTTCCCAAAAAAAAAAAAAAAAAACTGAAACTAAGACAAAAATAAGACAAGAGAGAACAAAAAAAAAAGTACAAATAATTTTATGGGAATTTATTTTTCGTTATTTATGTGAAACGTGCGCTCAACTAAGAAAATATAATGGACGCTTTTTATTCTTCTTCTTCTTCACTCTTATATATTTAAAGAAATCACTGATGCTGAGCACACAGTTAAAGGTGTAATTAACATAATAATAAAAATTGCGTTTTATAAAGAAAAAAAACAACAACAACAACGAAATGTAGAAACAGAGAGAGACAATATTGTTTTATGCTCGTTTATTTGTGTTGTTGTTGTTGTTATTATTATTTTATTGTTTATAAGTTGAAACAGAAAATGATGTGAATGTTTTCTATATTTATGTTCATGAAATATTTAAAATATTTAAAACATAAAATTCTATGATCGAATGGACGCGTTTCAATTATAAAATATATTCGGCCGTTAATCGACGTTTTTTTTTGGACAAAACAAATAAAATTGGTTTCTCAAGTTACCTTAAGTTATACTTATGGGAATCAGTATTTTCTATTTTACATAAATCTATCATCATCGTCAAATATTTAGATTAGACATCAATAAAATAATATTTAAATTCGCATGGACGTCATCAATTTGACGGTATGCATAATTTTTTTTTGTGCGCGCTTATAATCTTCTGAATCATCGATTATAATTTTTGTGTACCGGTTAAAAGAAATAAAATATCTGTTCTTACTGTTCCGCCCTCATAATTTAAAGAAATAAAAAACAAAACAAAAAAAATAAATAAAAGAAGAAAATAAGTGGATGGTTAAGTCCCACACACGGATATACATTCAAATAATATTCTTATATATTTGTTTATTAAAGAAAAGAAAAAAACAAAAAAAAAACCATCAATCATCGCCTTACAATCAAGAAATTAAAAATATGCGTCATATAAAAGTTTTTTTTATTTTATTTCTTTGATTTGTCCATTTTTCCCTCAACCCAAAAAAATAAAAATATCTGCTACTTTATTCTCTCTCACAATTAACGTTAAAATAATTCAGTAGAACCATCGGCACAAGTCATCATCACCATCATCATCACCATCACCATCATCACCATCTTCACCATCATCGTCGGTGTCTTCATACAGTTATTTTCATCAAGATATAAAAATAATAAAGAATAATTTTTTCTATAACTTTACCTTTAGTTTTGTTTTTTTTTTGTTTGTTTATTTTGGCTGATGGCTAATTAACAAAAACAACAAGAAAAAACATAGAAAGTAGTTTACCTTTTTATAATTTATTCATTTTCGGCAAATAAAAATGTTTTGTTTTTGTTTTTTTTTTTTATTCAGGTCAATCGAATATTTTGTCTCGTTCCTTCCTTTTTGTAAATTATATACAATACAAGACAATATTTGTGCAGATTAAAAAAAAAAATTATAAATAAAGAAAAAATGAAATTCAGAATAAAAGAAAAAAAAAAAAAAAGTCAGTATAGAAATTTTTGTGGGAAAAATGAACAAAAAAAAAATTTCACGATATTTTAATCAATGATTAGGATTTGAATTAGAATCGGTAATTATTTTCTAAAAAGAACAAAATATTTTATTTTTAATTCAATTATAAAATACAACAACAACAATTATCGTTGAAATGCGAAACGATTAATTTGTTAACTGAAAATCTTAGACTTTTTATTTTTTTTTTATTTATTATTTGAATTATTTTATTGTAAATTGTAATTAAATTATAATTAATTGCATACAATAAATTCTTTCTAATCAATCTATCAATATAACCAAAGACGATCACTTTGATCGGGATGCGAACATAACAGTCAACAGTAATCAATTTTTGGGAACTCTAATTTGGGAGGTGATCCGAATTTAGTTAATTAATTTGTAATTTTTCAAGTTCTGTAAGAAAGTGATTTTGAATCTAAACAAAATTGTGATCTGTTGAAATTATAATTGTTGTGTGTTGAGTTTGAATTGTCGGAAATATCAACTATGAGAATTTTATTCCTTAACAAATTTTATTCAATTAAAATTTACTAGGAAACAATCATCTGACTTTATTCTTAAATCCTTATATGAACATTTTCTTTTTTCTACCCAAACAAGATGTGTCCTTAACATATTTTTCTGTTTTTTTTGTTATAAAACACAATCCCAATATTTAATATTTAAAAATAACGTAAAAAAAAAAGATGTTTACGATAAATTTCCAGATTCTATCTGTCAAATGTCTCTCTCTCTCTATCTGCCCCTCTTTTTGTCGCTCTCACTCTCTCTCGTTCTGTTTGTCGTTTCTTTTGTTAGTGACAAATTGGATATAAGATTTTTATTTGTAACAATTTTTTTTTCTGTGCTGACCTTCAATGACCCTTATAAACCCAATTTTCATTCATTTCGTTTTTTTTATTTAGTGTATGTCGATATGTTAGAGCCTTCAAGGCATTGTCGTGTTTTTAGCCTAAATATAAAGAATAAAAAACAAACAACAACAAACAAGAGATAAAGATAAAAACGGACTATTTTTCATGTTACAATTTCAATTGTCAATGATGCAAGGGGGGGATAGGAAACTAAATAATAATTATTTGCAAAAGTTTTTGCAATAAAAAAAATATTTCTTATTGTTGTTGTTGTTGTCTTTTTTTCAATCACGATTAAAATTTAACAGTCTTTTTTTTTTACTCTCTATTATTGATTGTTAATTAATTGATTGAAAATGACCACGATTTTTTTTTCTTTGCTTTGATAATGAAATTTTTATTTGCGATTGAAATTTAATGTTGACATTTTTCAAATGTTGTGTCTGTCACTGTTCTGTTTTTTTTTTGTTTCGATTTTAAAGTGCAATTACTAAAAAATAGTGGAGAGTGAGGAAAGATTGAGATAAATATTATAAGAGTTCGAGTCTCAGTTGTGGCATAGAAGGTTTTCAGTCAATCAATTTTTCCTTAAATAAAAAACTTTAATTTAAATTGAAAAATATGAATCATCTGAATTAATATAGCCTAATGGTAAGGAGTAAGTAAATGTTAATTTCATTTACACGACTTCTAAAGAAATTTAAAGATTGTGATAAGATTGTGATTAAGTAAAGCACCTTTGAGGTCGCACCTATTTTTTTTTTTGTTGTTGTTATTTTCTAAATGTAAATTCTAAATTAAAGACTCAAGAGAAAAATTGTTAAATTATAGTTTGAAGGTGATGCTTCTTTCTTTAAGTCTAGCCTAAAATTAAATTAGAATTTGTTAAGACAAAAACAAAAAAAAAAAACGAGTAAATTTTATCCAATTCATGAATGACAAAATTCTTGTCTACAGAAATTTATACAAAAAATAAATAAATTTAAGTTACTTCTCATGAAATCAAATGAAATCAAAAATTGTCGACGTCATAACAAAATTATTTTACATATTAAAAAAATATTAAAATTTCTTTCTTATGGAAAGACAATTCAATATAATTTATGTGATGGAATTCTTTTTTTTTTTTTGTTTCTGTTTGTGTCGTCTCCTCTGTTCTGTTCATAATAATTTTATAATAATAAAAAATAAACGATTTAAGAATATTAAATTTATATCCAATTTGACACAATAAATATAGTTAACTAACATTAAGAATAAGAATAAGAATAAGAAACGCGTCTAAATATTTATAAACATGTTTGTTTATAAAAAAAAAAAATAAATAAAATGATTGGCGTCAATTTGTAGATAACACATTTTTCTTTATCTTCTTTCTTTTCTTTTCCTTTCCTTTCCTTTCCTTTTCTTTCTTTTTTTTTTATTAAATAAATTAAAATGATTTATGTTTGTCTTTGGTGACAATTTAGTTTTCATTTTATTTATAAAATATAAAGTGGAATAGACACAGATTAATCTATTTATCTTTTAATAGAATATTTTAATGATCGTGTTTTTCTAATCAAAACTTATAAAATATTTTTACTAACAACAACAACAAAAAAAAAAAACAAAAAGTAAGAAGAAGAAGAAGAAGAAGAAGAAGAAGAAGAAACTTTTCAGTTATGACAGTTTTGACAGTTTTGATGACAACAAGAAATAATACAGCAAAGAATGAGAAACAGAATATTTATGGATTGCATTTTTAGCAGATACGAGAATTTATAAGAAAGATTTGTTTTTTTTTTGGGTAAATAACCAAATAACAATAAGTACCAAATAACCATAAGTACAAAGTAACCAAATAACAATAACTGTCTTAAATATTTTCTTTATATAAATCTCTGAACAATTTAATTTTAATTTATATTCTATAAATTTTTTCTTTTTCTTTTCTTTTCTTTATTTATTTTTTTTTTATTTATTTACCTTTGGATATTATTTCATTACCAATACGAAGAATATATTCATTTACCTAATAAAAATAATAACAATAATAATAATTTTCACACAGTTTTCTTCTTCTTCTTCTTTCTTCTTTATATTTATATTATTTGTGAAAAAAATATTATGTTGTCAACTGTCATATATTGTCTCCTTTAGAACATTTTTTCTTGTTGTATTTATATTTATTCTTATATTTATTCGTATAAAATTTTTGTGCTCATAATAATATTGAATGAAGTTGAATTTTTCTTTATTTAAGTGAGGGTGGTGGGGTTGGGTGAGGGTTGAGGTGAGTTGAGGTTGGGGGAAGGAAGTAGGTATGTGAAGAAGTTTTTTTGATTTCTGAAGAAAAGAAGTGATTTGAATTTATTATTATTATTATTTTTTTTTTTTATTCTTTAGTCAATTGGAATTTGATTTTATTTCTTATATATTTTTTTTTTTTTGTTGAATTAATTCTAAAGTTGAAAATAATATTTTATGAAGAAGAATATTTTATGAAGGAAGAAAAATTGTGGGTACACTTATTGAACGACTTTAAATCAAAGTGACTCTGGCGATAAAATTATTGCTTGCAATAATTTCTATTTAAATCCTTTCCTGAATTGTTTCTTATTTTTCTCTCATAACATAATTCGATGTTTTCTTAGTCAAGATAAAAGAAAATGTTACCATCAGCAAAAATAAAAATATATTCGAATAAATGAGGTACTTTTGTTTCTAAATGTAAGTAAATTATTATTTTTGTTCAACAAATAAAAAACAGAATGAAAAAAATAATGTAAATGCCTAAGGTAAAATATGAACACACTTCTTAAGCTACCGAGTAACTTAATTCTTGTATATTTCTTTATTTTTTTTTGCTTTACTTGTTTTACGTAATTAGAACCTTCAGGCATTAAATGAATTTATGTTAATATTTTCTATTCAGAGTAAACGATGATAACGGAAAGAACAATTCTTTTTTTTCTTATATATAAATTTTTTTAAACTTTTTTGATTTTATATAAATTTCAATGCTGACACAGGGAATTTATTCTCTTCTGTGACTTTTATATTTGTTACAATTTTTTATTTGTTATTTATTATTTGCTACCGTTGCATTTTTTTTTATTAAATTTAAACTTTTAATTAAATGAAATAAATATTTTTTTATCTCAACAGCAACAAATTAGTTCGTTATGACAGTTTCTTTCAAAACTGTTATAATTTCAAACATGACAAATAATTCAACAAGATCTTTATAAATGTTGAAAATATAAATTATTCTTTTTCTTTATATTTTGCTGTGTGATGTTATTAACGTTTTAAATTTCAAAGTGCATATGCATTCAGTAGAAGGAAGACGGATGACGGAAAAATTATAACTTCTTTTGATACAAATTAAAAATTTTAAGATTATGACAAATAATTTTATTTAGATTTAATAAATGGAATCTCATTCCATTTTTGAGTTGATCAACAATTCTGCATAAGTTATTTGTCTCATTAGATTATTCGTTAACAAGCTTGTTTCACCTCAAAAATAGTAGGTCTCATCCAGATTTGACTTAATTAGGGTTTGTCCAGGTAGTCTGGTTGCCCGGTGTGAAAAAGTGGACGTTAAATAAAACAATTCTTGATGCAAGTCAAGTACAAACAGAAAAAAAAAAACAAGCTTGTTTTAATGTGACTCGGTTTTCATTTGGTACTTTTGGAAGACATCAATTCTAGATTTGATTTTAGTTTTCTCTGTGCATCATTTTAATTAATTGAAAAAATCTAAACTAAACCTTTTGCATTATTTCTCTTACATTATCCCTTTGTTTATGGTAATCGATGACACATTTGACCATATTTGGTAAACATATATCATAATTGGTCTGATCTACTTTTGTATCATCAAACAAAAGAAGAAGAAACAGAAAAAAAAACGTTTCAGTTCCAAATATTGCTAAGCAGGTCAAACGTACCAACTTCTATAAAGTAAAATTTTTAATTTAAAAATAAAAAATAAATAAAACATTGAATTGAATTTAAATTTTCTATTTTCATATTCACCTAATTTTTATTGTTTCATTTCATTCGTGCGTTTAGATTCATTTCAATCTTCATTTTCATATTTGTTTTTTTTTTTTTTTTGCTTTAATAAAAAAGAAAAATGAGGGAAAAATAAAAAACAAATCATTGAAGAAAATAAATACAGGAAAAATATGAAAATGTTAAATCACGAAGAAATACGTTTTGTGTTTTATTTCAATAAATTTTAATCCATTATAATAAATTTTATTTTCCATTTGGTACCTTTAGTGAAAGATTTTTTTTTAAGATGATTTATAAATGTTACCATACACAATATTTATATATCAGAGACAAATAGACAAAGACAAATAGAGAGAAAGAGAGATAGAATGAGTGAATAGATATTAAAGTAAAAAAACAAATGAATCTATAAAAGTGTACGCATATATATGATTTATAAATTTGCATATAAATGTCGTAGGTGGCAATTTTTGCACTGGTACAGAGAGAGAGAGAGAGAGAGAGATATATATATATTTGTTTTATGTTGCTGTTACCTTTGTGAACAAACCTATAATTCATTTGACACTTTTTTTTTTTATTTTGTATTATTTCTACTATTTCCGTAATTTTTGACACCCGCGCACACACAATTTGACACTCATGTTGTGCGAAATTAATAAATAAAAAGAAAGCAACACAAAAAAAAAATAATAAACTTAAATCAAAAAAGATTAATTTGATTTTGAACAAAAAAAAAAAAAATTCATAGAATAGAATATTTAAATATCTTGTTATCTCTTTCTATCTTAACACACGCGAAATAAATAGAAAGAAAAAACACAAATTACAACAATGAACACAACGGGTGTGCATGAACTATTTATAAGATATTTTTTTTGAGACAATAATCAGCCAAAGACAAAATCACGAATTAATTTTATTTATACATTTTTTTTATATTTTTTTGTTGAATATCTGGAGTTTTTAATTTGTAAGTGTTATTGCACTGACATATATCTATCTTACTCTTACATTTATTAAATTTAAATGAAATTGATTTAAAAGAAACATCAGCTAATTTCTTTTAATTTGTTAATTTTGGAAATAAATTTCAAAGTAAATTACGTTCAATTAAAAGATAAAATTTAGACACTTTTTGGGGTAAGTGTCAGGAGTGTATCTATCATCCTTACAATTCTTAAGCTCATGATGGGTACTGGACTTTATTAAGACTTTTTTTTAGAGACGAATGTAAAGTCCATCATGAAGAGGAAAATGAAAATTGAAGGATTACATTAAATAGGAATGCTCCGAATTAGATGCACCCAAAAAATGATTATTCCACCCCTGTACTTTTTTCATTTATTTTACGACTGCATTATGGTATACAAAGTCATTGTGAATCTCATCAAAATTTTAAATCAACCTGAACGCGTCAGATTATTATTTTTTCTTTATATCTCAATCCAGAAGAAAGAAAGAAGAAAAAAAAAAGAGAATCTTTCTACAATTTTTTTTATCTTCTTAATTTAACTTTATCTCCGTTAATTTTAAATCTGTTTTATAACAGCAACCAAAAAAAAAAAATGAATGCGATCACTCCCAAAAAAACAACAACAACAACAACAAAAACAGCAAAAATACAACAAAACAATAAAAAACAACAACAACAACAAAAAAAAAGATGAAAAAAAAAAAGTAACAACCGCATAATGCATTTAATACAAGATTATTTTTTTTTTTTATATATTATGCAAATAATAAGACAGATTTTATAAGAAATAAAAAGATATCTTATTTCATTTTTCACTCAACCATCAGACACAATTATATATTCACACACACACACACACCAACACACACCAACACACCAACACACAACACACAAACACACACATTTGTGAATTTCTGTTGAATTGAACTGCGACAAAAATAAGAAGTCAGTCAACGGAATAATAGTAAAATTTTTGCAAGTTTTAATTCTTCATTTGTTACGGTTTGAAGACAATAAAAATAAAAAAAAATTGAATATAATTGACTTCCCAGTTCCAAAAATTTTGTTGTTGTTGTCTTTTTTATTTAAGAAAATAAGAAAATTAGAAAAGTTGAATAATAAAAGTAGATTACATCAATTATTGAAAGCAATTACGATTATTTTTGATGATCAAAGGTAAATTTGAAGTTACACTGAAACCGCAATATAGTTAACTACTTAACGAGTAGACTTTAGTTTATAAAGAATATATTTGATTGAAATTTGTAGACCCACACGTTAGTTCAACTAAAGTCTACACGTTAAGTAGTTAACTATATTGCGGTTTCAGTGTTAATTTGAATCATCAAAGCAACAAAAAAATAATTAGTACGGGTGCAGGTAAGGGGTACGGGTAACTTTAGATAATTATTCAAAGCAAATAAATAAATAATAAAAAACTGATAACATTTATTGCATTTTCTGTTAATTGGTTCAAGTTAATTTTTTATCCATGTTTTGTATGTTTTGTGTGTTTGTATGTTTGCGGGTGATAATAAATTTAAAATGGTCGGTTACTCGAAAAGCACCTGTCAGTCTGTCACACAAGAGGAAGTGTGTGTGTGTATCATTTTATTTTGTTGTTGTTGTTGTTGTACAATGAAACGTCAGAAATAAATTTAAAAATATGAGTAGGAATTATTGATTTGGAAATTTTTGTTTTTTTTTTTTTTTAGTTATTGAGAATTTTTTCACAAGAATGAATTTTTTATTATTTCTTAAATAAAAATTATTAATATTTGAAGAAACAACAAAAAAAAAAAAAAAAAAATTAAATAAGAAAAATGGCGACAAAACGTCGCTCAAATATCCGACACAAATTTGTTTTATTTGAAGTCATTAATTTATTATAATTTATTCATAACAAAAAAAAAACAATATTCTAATGTCATAATTCTATTGTTTAATTTAAAAAAAAAATTACAACAACAACAACAATTGATTATTAATACAAGAAGAAGAAACAAAAAAAAACTAACAAACATACACAATTACATCTTCAAATTTCCTTGACATTTTATTATTCAAAATAAAGAATAACAAAAAAAAAAAAACTTTGGTGTTGTTATTGTTGTTGTACCTTTACTAACTTTGCATAACTATTTTTCTTCTTCTTATTTTTTTGTATTGAAATTAACTAAAAAAAAAAACAAAAATTGTTACAACTTCATTTTTTTCTAAATCAAAGAGAGAGAGAGAGAGAGAGAGCGAGAGAGAGAGAACATACAAAGAAAAAAAGCATAAACAATAATTCACTCCGGTAATGAATTATAAGAATATTTTCTTTGTGATAATTATTTAATAAGATTGATATTATTTTTTGGTCATTCAGACAGTACCCTAGCGATAAACCCATGATTGTAATCTTATGTTTAGAGAGAGATAGAAACATACACAACACACACACATATAAATGTTGTTAACCTTCATTTAAAAAAAAAAAAATCTGTGATTTTTCTTGTTTCCATTATTTTTATTTCTTAAATAAGAAAAGTAAATTGAACAAAAGAAGAAAAAAAAAAAAACAGAAAGAAAGAAAGAAAGAAAGAAGAAAAAGTGTCAAGTCCAAGTACAAATTTGGGTTTAACACTTTTTTTTCTTTCTTTCTTTTTTTTTAGTTTTAGAAATTTTTCTTTCTTAGAAAAATTTACAATTTTCTATAAAAAAAAAAAAATATTTAAATTCTAAAAGAATTCTTTTTTTGTTTTAGATTCCGGATAATTAAAATTAACGATTTATATAAAAAAAAAAAAATGTGTTTTTTTTTATGGAGTTTATGACTATTTTTATAAATAAAAGAAAGAAAAAGAAAGAAAAACAGAAAAAA
Organism: Pedicia rivosa; assembly: GCA_963082725.1. Taxonomy (NCBI): domain Eukaryota; kingdom Metazoa; phylum Arthropoda; class Insecta; order Diptera; family Pediciidae; genus Pedicia; species Pedicia rivosa. The sequence goes on along the minus strand of OY720153.1, from coordinate 13,751,887 downwards.
TAATGAGAAACGTGACTAAATGTCAAACATTTCATTTTATGATTCTAATTCGAAAATTTCTAATTGGAAAAGCATACTTTAATTTCTAATTTGAAAAAAAAAAACAAAAAAATGGAAATCGTAATTTTAAGCGTTAAGATTTTTTTGTTTTTGTTTTTGTTGTAGTTCTTGTTGTTGTTAAGGGATTTAATATTTAACCTAAATAAATTATTTAGTTAGTTTTCTTGTTGTTTTTTTTTTTTTTTGTAATTTAACGTTAAGACTTAGATTAAGATTAAGAAAAAAGTCTCAAGACTTTTTATTGTATAGGAAATAAAGAAGAAGAAGAAAAAAAACTTACCAACGGAAAAAAAAAAAAATTATTTAAAGAAGAAAAATCAAATGAAGAGTTTTTCAATTATTATTATATTTTTCTTCTTCTTTTGTTTTTTTTTTTTGGGTTAACTTTATTGTGTAATCTAGAGACACTTACACTGCGCACATTCACAAAATTTAAAAACCAAAAAAAAAAAAACACACAAAAGGTTGTTAAAAAAAAAACAAAACAAAAAATTATGTATATGAAAACAGAAGAAGAATTTTTTTAATGTCACTTTTTTTTCTTTTTAATACAAAAAAAAAAAAGAAATTAAAAATTAGAAGAAAACAAAAACGAAAAACAAAAAAAACTTCACCACTAAAAAAAACAAAAATATTCACTTAAACTTAAGAAAGAAAAAAAAAAACCTTTTAAATTGTTAATCAAAAATCTAAGAAAACGGAAAAGAAAATAAAAAAAAAACGTTACGCACAAAACAACAGGTTGAAATAAAAAAAAAAAAAAAACAACAGAAGAACAATCGTCGTCTTTCTAAAGCGTAAGTTAAGTCAAATGACGATAGACATAATTTTTGTTGTTGTTATAAAAAAAAAATAAACACACGAAACAAAAACAGAGAAAAAACTAACATTAAAAAATGTACATCTGGTTGTGTTGTGTTGTTCATTGATTGAACTCAGAGAGGTAACTGACAGTTGAATATAAAGTTGGATAAAGTTTTTAACTTTTTATATTTTATTATTATTATTATTAGATTATTTATTATACGCGCGGTTGTAACAGAGAAAAGACGTCGTGAGTTTTCAAAGGCGCCTTTACATGTATACTTATTTGTACCTCTCGTCGTTTACTTTCAATTCAACAAAAAAAAATAATAAAAAATATAATTTGTAAAGTAAAAATTAAATATAAGAAACAAGAGAGAGAGGGAAAGAGAGAGAGAGAGAGAGTGAGAATTAAAAGTGGTGGTATAGAAACTTAGAGAAAGAGAGAATAAATAAATACTTCAAAAGGCTCCACAAACTTATACATGCATGATGTGTACTTCTAGACTTGAGCATTTCAAGTAACACTTTTTTCTTCTTCTTCTTGTTCTTCTGTTGTGGTTTTAAATTGACTCAATTGCTAAAACAACAACAATAACAACAACAACAACAACAACAACAACAACAATAGAAATATTCTCTTGAATGAAGTTGAAGTTGTATGAATCAGTTTTTTTAAAGTTAAAGGAAATACCATTTTATTAGCAGTGACGTACAATTTATTTTTTACCTTTTTACCTTTTAATTAATTATTTTTATTTGTATTCTTTAAATTTTAAATCTTTCCATTCTAATACGAATGGATTTAAAAATCAAGATTAATCCAATTTGAACGAATGAATTAATTCAATGAATCTTTGACATTAATATGGGCTATAAATAGACAATGATCGATTGATCATGATACGTTGGACTATGATGATGATGATGATGATGATGAATGGATGATGATTCATCTCATTTGTATTTATTGTAAAAGAGTAAATTCAGTAGCATTTAACACTTTTAATTTTTTAGTCTGTCTAATTAATTATTTTTAAAGTTTTCTTCATTTATTGTTTGTTTTCATGAAAATTATAAAAAACAACATTTATTGTTGTTTTATCTTTGTGCGTCAAATAATCATATTGATACAAACTATACGATTCAATTCTTTTTTGATTAAGGGATTAAGGAATAAACAAAGGATGAAAACAATTTAAAAATTCTGTAAATAAATAATTTCCTCTAATGCCAGAATTCTAATTTAAATTAATTGTGAATTGAAAAATGAATAAATACAAAAACAAAATGCAGAAAATTACAATAAAAAAAATTTATTAATTCTTTTATTTAAAAAGTTTTTTCTTACCCTCTGGTTGGTGTGCAGGATAAGGTTTAAACCGAACGATTCTTCTTAGGAAATCTGCATGATTCTTAAAGAGCAGACAACGTGCCGAATCAGGATTAAAAACGCATGTGCAGAGGCTAGGTGGTGGTTCAGAATCCACCTGAAAAATAATAGGTCTCGTCCTAAAGTGGACGTTTAAAAACGATAGACAATGGTTGGTTATATGGGAGATATCCGAAAAAAGCCAATAAAACAAAAAACACTTGATGTAAAAATCAACTACAAAGAGAGAAGAAGAAGAAGAAGTTTTTTCTTTTTTAGTTAACTTCAGTTTATTTGTGTGTTGTGTGTGGTAATAATAATACAAAAAAAAATGGATATAAATTAGTTGATCATTTGTACGAATTATTTGTTATGATCTCTCTAAAATATAATTTGTGATAATAAATATCGTATAAATCGCACAAAATTATCTTTAATTTATTTAATTTTTTGTTAAATATTCGATTGGAATTTGTTGTGCCAAATCACACACACACACACACCTCCCCCCAAGCTACAAATATTATAAATATTATTTATTATTTTCTTTAAAAAATAATCAAAACAACAACAACAACAAACAAACGAACAAAATGAATACAAATAAAAACAACAACAATAAAATACAAACAAACAACAACAACAAACAAAAAAGTGACATAACCTTATTTTATTTTTCTGTCTTTTTTTTATTTATAAAAAACACAAAAAAAAAACACAAAAAACAAAAACAAAAACAAAACCACAGAATATTTCATCAATATTAAATCTGAATACAAAATTTGCAAGTAAATTAGTTTGTAAAATATTGACATGAGACGTTAATGGTCAACAATAAATCTTCTGACAAAAAAAAAAAAACTAACTAAAGAAAATCAAAGAAGAAAACTTTCTTTGGTCTCTCCTCTCTTCTCCTCTCTTCAAATTATATATAATCTTTTTTGCTTTCTTTCATTTTACTTAATTTTCATTCTTTCATTCTGAGTCTTTTTTTTTCCTTTTTTTTTTTTTGTTTTTTTTTGTCTTTGAGATTGGAAGAAAACAAAAAGAAAAAACAAAAAGACAAATAAAAGCCGCGCACACAGCAGAAAATGGTCAATAAAACAAAAAAAAAATTGGGTGAAAAAAAAAGAAGACAAATTTTTTTTTTTTTGGTTTTCTTTTTGAATACAAAAAACAAAAGAAACTAAATTCATCTTTAGAATTTTTACAATTTTTTTCCTATTTTTCTTGCGTTTGGAATTCTTTCTTTTTTTCTTCTTCTGTCTCTCTCTCTCTCTCTCTCTCTCTATGTGTTGAAATTGTGGAATTGAAAGGTTAACATTCTAAATCATCTGTCAATTAAAAACAACAACAACAAAAACAACAACAAAAATAAAAACGAATTTCAATAAAAAACAAAAAAATTAAATAATCCGATGAGTCAATTTTTATTTGTTTTTTTGTCTCGCTCACTCTTTGATTGTGATGGATTTTTTTTTTTTTTTGAATTTATTAAAAATATTTTCTGTTGTTGTTGTTGTTGTTGTTTTTTTATGTGTGTAAATTTTTGTCTGTAGTAAATTAAAGAAGCCATTGACTGAATTTTTTTTCTTGTCTAATTAACAAATAAATATGCAGATGTCATTTTATCTTCTTCTTCTTCTTCTTCTTCTTCTTCTTCTTCTTCTTCTTCTTCTTCTTCTTTTTCATCTTCTTCTTCTTCTTCTTCTTCTTTTTCATCTTCGTTTTTATTGTTGTTGGTTGTTGTTGTTGTTTGTTTGGAGGACGACATTTTAAATTGTTCGTTATAATTTTTTTATTGAATTGTATTTTTGATTTAATTCCAGTAAAAATTTTCTAATTTATTTTTTTTTGTTATTTTAATTTTCATCTGTAATTTATTGTGTGTGTGTGTGTTTTTTTTTTGTTATTTCCTAAGAAAAGTGAAAATTAAGAAAATATAAATAAAGTCAAAATATTCATACAATTGTGATTACTGTCGAAGTTTCTTCATTCAAAATTTGTTTTGTTTTTGTTTTTGTTTTTTATAGTTTGGTTTAATGAATTTTATTGTTAACTAACAGATTATTATTATTATGTTGTTGTTGTTTTTGTATTTTTTTCACAATATTTATTAGAAGAAATAAACAAAATATTTTGTTGCCAAATATAAATCTTTCACTTTTGTTTTTTTTTTTACCAAACTGGAGAAGAGAAACAACAACAACAACAAGAACAACAACAATAAAAAAGTAGAAGAAATACATAATTTTCCATCTGCTTAATTATACTGAAACTTTAATTATAGACTAGACTGTTTATAGGATGCTCGTTACTCTAATTTTTCTTAATAAAAATTCTGTTTTTTTTTGTTTCAATAATTTTTTAACAAACAAACTTTATTCGTCTAAATTACGAAATGAATCAAAAATTTATTGAAGACGAGAAAAAATTTGTAATGTATTGAATTGTATTACATAAATAAAATGTTTGTTGTTTAGTTTTTTTATTCTTCAAGAATTATCCTTTATTTTTATTCTTGATTAATTAAAAATTTTATATTCGTCACAAAACAATCTTTTTTTTTATTAATCTGTTAATAATTTACATTTTGCTCTAATTATTTCATATAATTAACATAAATTTTATATTCGTATACGTTCGTATACAAAATATTTTCAAATGTTATAATGAATGTACATTTTATTTTTCTTGTAGTTATCAATGAATTTGAAGCCAAGTAAGTTAAAACATTTGATCTGTTTTATCAGTATGACAAAATCAAAATGAAAATTGTATTAATTTATGTTCAACAATTATTTATTATAAATACACAGACAGAAAGAAATAATATGGTTATCCGTTGGTTGTGGGTACCATAATAAGATCCTGCTCACTATAAAAAATTATTTATGGTTGCAGTAACCAGTTATATGGTTGCAGTGACGTTATACTTTTGAAAATTATTTACAATTTAAATTTTTTTTGTTTATATTTTATATTGGTCATGTATTATTGTATTCATTTAAATTTAATTGGTTAATTGGTCAATTTTGATAAGAATGAATATAAAGTTATAAATGTTGTATTTTTTTTTTAATTTCAAAAAAGTTTAGACTAAGTAGAAACCAGTTACAAAATAAAACTAAAACAACTAAGTTAAAATTGATTTGATTTTTATTATGTACGTGTATGTAGTTTAAACTTTAAAGATAGTGTTAAGTGTTAGTTGATCTGTGTAAGAGAGAGAGAGAGAGAGAGAGAGATAAGAAAAAATTTAGAGTTGAAATGATTTTCAAATTAAAAAAAATAATTACATCTCGTTAAAATATCGGTTGGAATCTTCAATAACATTAATTCAACTATTCATCACTAGAATAAAAAAAACGTATAAATTATGCGTCAAAGACACAAACCAATATTCATCAAATTTTTCAACCCTTTGAAAACTTTAAATAAAATCATAAACATAAATTTATGCAAGAAATTTTTCTCTAAAATATGTTTTTAAAACAATTATTAATTAATAAAATTAAATTAAAATATAAAATATTTATGTACCCTCTTTATTTGAAAACTCATTTATATCATCATGACATCAGAATTTATTTAACTTTCTTGATATTCCTTCTGTTTTTTTTTGTTCCCCAGTTTTTTCTTTTATGAAGGAAAAAAAAACGCAAACTTTTTCTTCCTATTTATTTGCTTTTATAAAAAAACGGGGGGAAAAAAGCGAAAACTCCGCATAGAAAATAATTTTCATCATTATAAATGAATTGATAATCACTTGTTTTAAAACAAAAGTAAGTGGTGGGTGGGTTATGCGGTTTTATAAGAATGAACAAAAAAAAAAAAAAAAGAAAAAATGTGAAAAAAAACACAAAAAAAAAAATAAAATAAAGTTTATATAAGGATGATGATATAAATCTTGACTTGATGAAGTAAATAAATCTTGTTATCCGGTCAAAATAAAAATAAAAGGAAAAAAAACAACAACAACAATAACAAAAAATATTTCAATCCCGATTATCAAAATTTATATTCGTGCAATAATTCAAAATAGAAAACAAAAAAAAAAAACTAACATTAATGTTACGTCATTTTTCTCTTTTCTAACAATTTTGTTTAATTTTTTTTTTCTTTTCTTTCCTTTAATAACTTCACATATATTTAGTTAATTATTCTATTGGTTGAAATGTACGCACCTTTTGTTTTTTTTTTGTACCCAAAAGACTAAAAATTATTTTATAAAGTATTTTCACGTGTTTTTCCCTTTTAAGAAAAAAAAAAAAAAAAAGGTACAAAGAAAATGAATAGAAAACAAAAATAAAACAAAAAAAAGTTGGTGGAAAGAAAGACAGGACGAAAAATAAAATATAAAAAATTCACCTTCACTAATCCGTACAAAAAAAAAAAAAAAAAACTTAAAGTAGAAAAAAAAAAAGAAAAGAGAAACTTCTATAAAAACTTCTTGAAGTTTTGGAGAAGAAAATTTTGATGGTGTTAGTGGTTTGTGGTGACCTCTCAAACTTTATATATATTTAAATTATCAACCCAAAAAATAATTAAATAATCGAGACTTAAAAGTCGTTGACAGACACATCAACCTATTTCATTTGGCCACCATCCGGTAACCAAACTCAAACCCCTAAATACAACTATTTCAAGAAATACGGTGTTAGGGGTGGGATGGTGATGGGGATGTTTCAGTTGTTTTTTTTTTTTTCGTTTTTTTTTTTGTTCGGTAGGTTGAGGTAGAAATTCTTTGGTTACTTTACTTTACTCTATATATACACACACACATACACACACATACAACTGTATATAATATTATTCCATTCTGTGAACAGAATTATATTAAACGATCAAGTTGAGTAGCGTAGTTATATTTGCGGGTGTGTAAGAAAATAAAACAGAAAGAAAGAAAAGAAGAAGAAGAAGAAGAAGAAGTAGAAAAAAAAGCAAAGAGAAACGAAACGCCCAATTACAGCTTTAAGATTTATTGCCTCTACTTAAGTGTTTATAAGGGTGGCAAAAATGTCTACTCGATGAACGAAAAAAAAAAAAAAAAGAAAAAAAAAAATTGAAATGAAAATGAAAATAAAAAAAAGAAAAGTTTTTTTCTCTCTCAAGGTGTGCTTTTTTTTTTTTTATTTATTTTGTTTTTTTTTTGTTTTTTTTTTGTTCGAGTAACGCACATATTTGCTTCTCTGATTTACAAAAAAAAAGGAAAAAAAAAACAAAACGAAAATAAGAAGAAAATAAGAAGAAAAGATTTTCGATATTCTTGAATTGAAGGAATTTTTTTTTTTTTATTTCGTTTTTCAATTTAAACAATTTTTAGAAAATAATTAGATTTAATTTAATTTGTTTTTCAGCAATTCGATTTTATCAATTAATCGATTATATTTAATAATGAAATAATCGATTATAATCGTGTTCAAAGGAAAACTTTAGTTCTCTCTTGATTCTCTCTTGAATTTTGAATCCATTTTTGTTGTTGCTGTTGGTGTTTGTGTTGTTGTTCTTGGTGTTGGTGTTGTTGGTGTTGGTGTTGTTGTTGGTGTAGTTGCTGTTGTTGTTCTTACTCTAATAGATTGAAATAAAAATCAACTGAATTTATTATACAGATTCTGATGAACAATTTCGTTTTGTTGAAAAACATTTAACCTTTTTTTGTTTTTTTTTTATTTTAAATTGTCCCGATGAAACAAATTTTTTACTTTTTCTTTCACTATTTTCCTTTTCATTTTCTTTCTCTTTCTCTTTCCGTTTTACTCTATTTGTTGAAGTTCAATACATTTATTATTGATTTCCTTTAAAAAAAAAAACGAAAAAAAAAAAAGATCCTCATTCTTATACCCGTCTTCTGCTTCCCCCAAATATCTGATATGGGGAGCAATAAAAAACACAGAGCTCCATAAACACTCAGAGGAAGAGGTGAGTGTGAGAGAGAGAGAGAGAGATAGATAGAAAATAAAATAAAATAAAATAAAAATGTTTGATTTGTGAAACGTGAAAAATGTGAAGGAGCTTTACACACACACTTACACATACACACACACACACACACACACACAAAATTATAACATACTCACATGATATTCATACGCATGCACACACAAACACACACACACACACACACACAGCCTATGGAAAAAAAAAGAAGAATATCGAAGAAGAAGAAGAAGAAAAAATAAACGAAAACGAAAATAATCTCTACTTTTTTTTTCTTCTTTTTTTTTTGCAACGTCAAAAGTCAGTATTTTTTTTTTACACTTCAATTCAATAAGATAAAAGGGAAAAGGAAAGAAAAGGAACGGAAAGGAAAAGCAAAAAAAAAAGAAAAAAAATATTGAAATAAAAACCCGAACAATAAAAAGAAAGCAACAAAAAAAAGTCCATTTTGATGGAAAGAAGAAGAAGAAGAAGAAGAAGAAAAAAAGGAGAAAATTGTAACAAAATCAAGTAAAAATAAAAAAAAAATCCCACACTTTCCTTCCATTCTTAAGAAGTTAAAATACTTAAAATATTATCCAATTATTTTCTTATTTATTTTCAGTTAAATTAAAGACTGGTCGCGTTAAATTATTGGACACCCTGTGTTTTTTTTTTAATGAACATAAAAAAAAAGAAATTGTCATCCACATTTGTACAAAGATTCACTTCCACTGTTGTTGTTGTTTTTTTATTCTTTGTTTTAATCTGAATTTTGTTAAATTTCGATAATTTCAACATTCTTAGGAAAAATTATTAAAAATAATTATTTAATTTTTATTTTCTTTTGTTTTTCCATTTTTTTTTTCCTATTTTTCCACAATTAAAATATTGTGACAATTTTTTTTTGTATTTTCACGATAAATTCAACTTCGCAACTATGAACTTTTGAACTTTTGGGTTAACAAGAGAAAAATTTCGTTTCATTTTAATTTGATTGAAAAAAAACGTCGACTTTTTTAGAAAATTGTTTTTGCCAAAAATATGAAATTTAATTTTTTTGGTTGTTGCTGCTGTTGTTGTTGTTGTTGTTGTTGTTGTTACTGAAAGTGAAAAATAGCTGATAAAAAACAAATACAAAAAAAAAAAACCGTCAAATAATCAAAGATGCCAATCGTGATTCTCTTTTTCATTTTTTTTTTAAACCAAAAAATAAAATTTGAATTTGAATAAATTTAACAACAACAAAAAAAAAAATAAAAATACAAAAACCAAAAACCTCCCACCCCCCCAAAACATAGGATGGAAGAAATTTGTGTTTTGAAACACAACGCAGGGCGGCCACTTTGGGTGTTTAAAGTTTGGCATAATAAAATTAAATGCATTATGCGTTTGTTGTGTACCAACAGCAGACAATGCAATTAGTTATTATTTTGTATATAAAAATATGTTTAATTTTTTTGTTGTAAAATTTATTCATTTTAAATTTGATAAAAACAAATAAAACAACAACAACTAGAACAACAACAACAACAACAACAACAACAACAAACCCAAAAATCAACCAAAAAAACAGAAAAGGAGAAAAAAAAATCGTTTACAAAATTTTTTTTTTTTGCAAAGAAAATTAAAAATAAAAACAGACAAAACAACAAAATAAAAAATAATCAAATTAAATTTATTTTTTTCATTTTTTCATTTTTTATTTAAAAAATTTTAAATCACAAATAATTATTCTGTGTCTGTTGCAAAAATTTAATTACCGATAACTAATTATACTGCGGAGTTGGGGACGGGGGAAACCAGAAAAAATATAATTCTATATTCTACTTTATTTTTTATTATTTTTAATTAATTGAGCGACGGGGGTTTGAGGTAGAAGGGGGGGGGGATAGAAATAAATTTAATAAAACTATTTGAACAAATTTAATTATTGCGTCAGTTACGGTTTTTGTTGTTTAATTTAAATGTGTAACTTGGGCTGTTTACTAAAGACATTTGATTCAATCATTTTAACTTATCATAAAAAATTTGCACCAAACTGATTTCAACTGAAATCTGAGATGTAAAATAATTAAACGTACAAGTACAACCCTAACGGTTCTCTTACCTCGTTCGTTACCTTTAATCATATTTATATTTTAATTTATCTAAGTGGATACTTTAAATGTTAGCCAAGATGAGATCCAGTTACTGATATAAATCTGAACGGAGTATAAAAAGTAAGATGTTAGGGAAGAAACATTTTTTTTTGTGTTTTGTCTTTATAAGTTGTGAAGAATTAAAACAAAGAAAAAAATTTAATTAAATTCTCTTCTTGTTAAATATAAAATGAAAGTAAAGTTCATAAATTACCAAATATTGAAGAGATTTTTATTCTGAAAAATATTTTAAATATTTTAAAGATTTCATGATTTTTTACTGCATTTTAGGATTGTTAATAATTATCATTAGAACAGTTTCTGTCATTATTACAGTTTCTGTCATTATTACAGTTTCTGTCATTAGAACAGTTTAAGCCATTAGAACAGTTTAACCCATTAGAACAGTTGCTTCCATTAGAACAGTTGCTGTCATTAGAACAGTTTCTGTTATTATTACAGTTTCGGTCATTAGAACAGTTTAAGCCATTAGAACAGTTTCAGCCATTAGAACCGTTGCTTTCATTAGAACAGTTTTAGTCGTTGGAAGAATTTCTGTTGTTGGAAGAATTCGAACGCATATCGCAGTCCTTGGTACAATTAACTTTGTGCTACCAGTTTGAACATTTGGATTAATTTCTGTTTAAAATCAGAGTAAGAAAATATAAATTATTTTGCCTATTTTTTCTTTAATTGCCTAAAAATAATTTTTAATGTTAATGTCAACATCTTCCAATTCTAATCGTGAGTAAAAGTCAAATTTTCACTTCATTTCCTCTTAAGAATTATAAGAATATTCTCAGAAAGAACGAAAATAAATAATATTTCTTTTATTATTTATTAAGGGGACGAATTATGAAATTTTTTTTTGGGGTTAATTTGACTTTAAAAGGCCCCCTCCCTCGTTCTACTAAATCAACAATAAATTAATCAATATTTGAAGTTCAATAAAAGTTCAATAAAAGTTACAACAACAAATTTGTCTTAAAAAGAAAGTAAGGAAATTTCGGTTATTTTAGACGATTGATTTATTTTTGGATGTTTTCAGGAAATTCACATGAATATCCTGTCTTTAAAATCCACTTCGTAACACAATAATATATGAGTTTGACGGGCCCTTATTTTTAAGGTTTTATTTGGGTCTTCATTATCACCATTTGACAAATTATATATTTAAAAAAAGAAAAAGAAGAAAATGGGCTAAAACAAAAAGATGAAATTTAAGATGAGAAGAAGAAGAAAAAAAAGAGAAAAGAATAAAAACACCAACAACAACAACTACAACAAGACGATAAAGAAAAGAAAGAAAAAAAAATTATTCTCTCGCTGTTTATTTATTTTTAATTATAAAATTAAATTTTAACAGAATTTTATTCCCCTCTTCATCTTGTTATACTTTCTTTTATATTATAATATATTTAAAGAAATTCAAATAAAAGAACGACTGATGAAAAGTTGAATGAAAAAAAAAAAAAACAGAAAAAAAAAAACTGAAAAATTATAAGAAGAGAAAGAAAAATAAAAAGAAGAAGTTATGAAGATGAAGAATGTAGAAAAGAAACTGTAGAAGACGATACTCTACATTTATTATATAGAATAATTATATCAATAGAGAAAATATAGATCTACTGCCATCCATCCAAACTCTACTAACAAACCCAACAAAGACAGACATTTTATCTTATCAATATTTATAAAGAGGATTATTATTACTTATTTTTCTCTCTATCTCTCTCTCTCTCTCTCTCTCTCTCTCTCTCTCTCTCTCTCTCTCTCTCTCTCTCTCTCTGTGTACTTTTATTTTAAACGGGGAGTTGGTGGTGTGTGTTAGTGTGATATTCAAGATTGTTTTAAAGTTTCTATTCATCTTTTAGAAGTTTTATTTTCCATTGTTACTGTTGTGAAATTAAATTCTTGAAAAAAAATATTCACACAATAAAAAATAACAACAAACAGCAGATAGCCCAATTATTTTTTTTTTTATTTGTATTTATCTTCATATTGGGGAAGGAGTATATTATGGGTATGATCTGATCTGATCTGGACATCACCTAATCTGTCGGAGTTATTATTTGAATTTTTAGTAATAACAACAATATTTATAGGATATGACAAATATTATTTTGAGGTGCCACTGTCATTACTGACCTTCTGTCTGACAATTTAAATTTTGTTGTCCAATGTAAAAAAAAAAATTTGTCTGATCTAAAAATTTAAAAATGATTAAATTAAAGCTGACAGATGATTTATTTTTATAATTAATTTTTATTATATAAAAAAATATTATCCAATGCGTGTACATGCTACATATTTTTCTTTTGACTTTTTCTTTCTCACTCACTTAAGTTTTCTTATATAGACAATTTAATTTTCCAATTAATTTATCAAAAATGATAAAACTTGATTGTCAAAGAGAGAATATTTTTTCCTTTCGTTTCTTTTCTATAAATTTTCTTCTATTTTTCTTAATAGAGTTTTTTTTTGTTCGTTTGTTTTACTTGGAGTTGAAGGTAAATAAATGAAGAAAATTTTCTATTTGACAATTTAGGATGTTACCTTGTGAAGAATTGAAAATAAATGCAGTCACATTTAAAATTGATGCAAATAAACAAGTGTGTGATTTGTGATCATTGAACAATTAAAAATTAAAATTAGAAGCTTCCTATAATTGTGATGGACAAATCTCTCATAATGGAAAACCGCAAAATTTCATTAAATTTCCCCATTTTTTTTTATAATTTTTCCATTCAAATGGGGCGACATTATAAATCTTACATATAATCACAATCTCAGGGATTTTCTTTAACATTAACTAAAGAATATATTCTTAGTGATTTTTGTCCCCATACATTTGTCATTACGAATAAAAAAAATACTTTATTGTTAAAGAAATCTATGACGTTCGTATTATTATTATTTGGTCTGCGATTTCATCTCTGAAATCCAATTAATATGTCACGGATTAATGAATGCCAATACATTCATTTTTTTTTTATTTGTCATAAAATATTAGAACATTTAGTATTTGTGGAACAACCTTCTCTCTCTCTCTCTCTCTCTCTCTCTCTCACTTTTTTAATTTGTTATTTCTGTTACTTATCGTATTTATGTTGTTGCTGTTGTTGCTGTTATTGGTATTGTTGTTGTTGTTGTTTATTAAAGAGATTTTATTAAGTTCATTTGTTCATCATTATTTTATAGAAAAGAATTTGACCCACAAATAATTTTTATTGGCAATATTTTTACAATATTTATTTTTTGACAATCACAAAAACAAAAAGAAAAAACTTTGCAGAATGAAAATATTTTATCCAGAGTTGTATTTTTAGTTTGAATTTTCCAAACTTTTCATTTGGTATTTTTTTTTTTTGTTCGCGTAACTTTTAAATTAATTTTTCCAAAAATTATCTTTGTAAATTGGTTGTAATTGTCTCTGCTTATCCAGATGAAACGACGTATTATTGCAGTTAATTAGGTGAAGAACCATTTTGTACTTTCAACGTATTAGATTCTTAAATTAATTTATCTATTCCGCATAATTAATATGAAAAAGTTTTTCTTTTAATTTTCATTTTCTTGTTCTTGAAAAAGAAAAAGAAAAAGAAGAAAAAAAAAAACTGCAATTTTGGAGACAGAAAGTCTAAAGTTATAAGGAAATGATATCTAAAAACTCTAAGAATGTGGCAAAGATCCAATATAATCTTGTTTCTTTTTTTTTTCCCACAATCTTTCAAAGCGAGATTTGAGATTTTTTTTTGTTGTTGTCTGTTATCATATTTTGTGAATGTATCCAGTAAACGTTATTCTTCTATTGTGTGTGTGTGTATATGTGTGTGTGTGTGGGTGTTTCTGTGTATATGTTGATTTGAAAATATTCTTACTTACGTAAGCATGAAACGAAACAATAAATGAATATGGCATCTTTTGATATGATCAGAGTCAGAAGTGAATGGGAGTTTTTTTCTTTCTTTGATTTTAAAAGCCAAAATGGAAAATGAAAAATAGAAACAGAAACAAAAGAAAAATAGATAATGGAAAAATATTGCATTGAAATGTCAATTTTATGTCCGGTCGTCGTTTTTTGGTTCAATTATTGAAGACAATAAATTTTTGAACAAGAGAAAAATTGTTTTCCTTTTTTCCTTTTCAAAAAAAAAAAAAAAAATGAAAAATTTATATTTTCTTCTCCATTTATTTGTTTTTTTCTGTTTGTTGAAAATATTGGAAAGAAATCAAATGAAAATGAAGAAAAATATCAATATTTGTGTTCAAAATATTTTATGTTAGAATATTTTTTTGTATTCTGTAAATTAATTAAATATTTTTGAATAACCCATGCCAAAGGATTGACTAAAAAACTTTCCTATGCCACACAGCCACAAAAACCGTGACTTGAATTCGGGACCTATCACAATCCAGCTGACGGCGCTCTGCCACTGAACTAATTAAATATTTTTGTTAAGTTAAAAGTGAATAGAGAGTACAGAGAAAATATTTGTTTGTAAATTTTCTATACATAAAAATAAATCATTTTAAAAGGCGCTTAGTTACAATTTGTTATCAATTTCCTGCGGCATCATTGATCGTACAGTTTTACTTCTAGAATTATATTATACAACCAAACACATCAATTATATATAAATCAGCCTGCAGAAATATATAAATATGTTTGTGTGTTTGTGTGTATGTGTGTATGAATGTGTTTGTAATAAAGTACAAAATACAAACAAATGTATAAATGAGAATATTTTGACATATAATACAAAATAAATAAATTGTATTTTATAATTTTGTCCATCATAAAATGTCCTGTTTTTTTTTTTTATGTTTGTCCATCTTTTAAATTTGCTTACGTTTATCAAAATTCTATACCCAATAATAATGTTTAGTTAAATATTTAACAATAATTGTTTTCTCATTTACCAATAACCGTGTAATAAACCAAAAATTTATTTGATTTCTGTTTTGTGTACGGTGGTCAACAACAATACATAAATTTAATAAATTTCACTTTGAAATGTAAATATGCGGTTGAGTTTTAGTTGCTTTTTAACAATAATTATTTAATTCTAGTACTTCTTGTTGATACAAATAATCTAAATGTCAAAGTGAAACAAATAACTTAATTTTAAATCCACCCCCTAAATCCACCACTTTAGAACATATGTAAATAGAAAGGAAGAAGAAGAAGAAGAAGAAGGAGGAGGAAAAAAAAAACTTTCACTCATTTTTCTTTCTTTATTTTCTTTCATATTTTTTTTCTCTCTGTTTTCTCGTTTTTTTTTTTGTGTGTGTTTGTTTGTTTGTGTTGTTTGTTTGTCTCATTCATTACCTTATAACTCGAAAAAGGACTAAAACTAAAATTATTACCAGCTATATACCAAGAAAAAAAAAAAGTTACCTTTCAATAAATATATCTTTGCGTTATATATAATCAGAAAAGTACACACACACACACACACATGTGACAAACATAGTTTTCTGTAATTGAATTCAATTCAAAAAGGCATAAAATATTCTCAAGTTAATATTGTAGGTTATGTTTGTGTATACATCAAAAAGTATTTCACTCCTAAACTCCACTCATCCACCTCTCACCCACCTCACCCACCCACCGTCATCTATACATTCATTTCACTATATAAACTTCTCTATTTCTTCATCACCCCCTTCACCATCTCATCATACCCCTTAAATCTAAAACCAAAAAAAGAAAAAAAACAACAACAACAACAACAACAACAACAAACACCATTCTTCACTTTCACATGGAAAAGATAATAAATGGTTTACGTAGGACAAACAGGAAAATTGTATAGCAGAAAATTGAAAATGGTTGATCATTTTGAACTTAATTTTAAAACTTTGATTTCACTTAATTAAATTCTTTTGAAATGAAAATGTTCTTTTTATTTACGTTGAACAAAAAAAAAAAAAAGGCAAAAATAAATCACAAAAAAAAACGAATTCTTTTGAAGAATAAAGTGTGAAAAGGGGTTGATTAGGGGAGTGGTGGGGGGTTTGGGTTAAAAGTGATATGAATTTAAATGATTTTTTTTTTTTTTTGGATTAAATTATTTTACAATTAAAAACATTTATTTTTTTTGGATGTAATAATTGAACGCAGATAAAGTGAAGATGATTTTAGTTGAGACAAATAAATTGACTTTTTCTCAGTATTTTTATTTATTTTGGATTTTAATCCCACACAACCCCCTTCTTAGTTCTTAGTAAAAATTGTTTAAATTGGCCACGGTTTTTCCCATTAAACCAAAAAATGTTTGTTAAGGAGTCAATTAAGTGTACTTAACGTTTTCTATTTAGGAAAATTAGAGTGAACAATTTTCAATATAGAAAATTTACACAATATTTTCTCTAGGATTGATTTTCTTGTTTTTTTTTTTAGATTTGATTACCTCATTACCATTCAAAGTTTCTGTTTTTTATCCGTTATGCTTTAATGTTAAATTTATATCGGGTTGTAATAAATATTTAGGAAATAAAAGGGGAGGGGGTGGTGGCGGTTGGTGTTTGGTTGAATTAAATTGGTCAGCTTTTGTTTGTTTTATGAAAAATTATAATGAATATGTTTGTTTGTATGTATTCATGTATGTGTTTGTATGTATAGAAATTAATGTCAAATAATAATATAATCAATAATCGTCAATCAAAAAATGTTATCACTATACAACCAAACACCTACCTACCCGCCCTTCCAACACCCCTCAGCCCAACAGTGAAAATTTTTTACCCTTTTTTTTTTTTTAATTTTTTTTTAGTGATAATTTATTCAAATAATATAAAAATTGACTGAATGTGATACAGAGTAGGTACATTATAGGACAACATTGAAGCTATCAGTTATCACCCATAGAAAGAAAAACACTCCCGTTTCCGGTACACACACACACACACATTTTTTTTTTATATAGGAAAAAAAATCATAACAAAAGTGCCTTCATATTATTTTCCATTTTTCATTTATGTGGTTGATTTTTTTTCTCTCCCTCTTTTCTGCTTTTTTTTCTGATTTTTTTTCTCCCTCTTATTTTTGCTTTTTTTTTTTTGTTTTTTGACAGCAAATAAATCTTTGAATTTAATTTTCATGTGTTTATACCTATCTAGATATGAATAAAGTACATAAAGCCTTTATATGTGTGTGTGTGTGTGTGTGTGTGTATGCATGTGTGTGTGTGTATATAGTTATAAATAAATATTGTATTATATATTGGTATATGTAGGTATATCTATCCATATCCGTATATATTCGTATAAGGGATGATGGGTTTGTTGTTTGGTTGTTGAATCAAAAGAAGAACAAAATACGATAAAGCCAATGGTGCAATCTAGATTTATTTATTTTCTGTTTTTCTTTCATTTTTTCTTTCTGTTTTTTTCTTTTTTTTTTTTCATTCTTTATAGCTGAGGTGTAAATCAACAGCAGCAACACACACCTACCTACCTAAGGAGAGAACAAAAAAAATGAAATGAAAAGGAAAAAGAAAAGAAAAAACGAAAAGGTTAAATAATACACAGTGGCGTTTTCTATAAGTTATAAATTTTAAGGAATTTATGAAATGGATTTAAAGATATTATTTGTTATCAAAAGATATAAAAACGACATTAAATGGTGTAAAAATGTTGCATTCCAAAGAGATTATTTATCAGACAAAAAAAATATAATAATGAAGAGACTTGTGCGACTCACACCAAAATTTACTAAATTCTTATTTTGTGTTGAAGTTCATGTGTTTGGTATGATGTTACAGTTTAGTCCTTTGGTCGACTCCTTCCAAATGTAATCTGTGTCTTTTTAAACAAACAAAATATTTTCAGTCATCAATGAATATCAGATCAACAACAACAATTGTAATTAGAAAATGTAAAATAAGTACAGTAGTGAACTTTAATCAATTTAGAAACTCACAGATTGTTCATAAATTTCTCTTCGAAATATAGCAAATCTCTATAAATAGACCACATACACTTAATTAGATTCTGTTAATTTATACAATGGAACAAGAAATATTGGGTCACATCAATTATGACAGATGATCAGACGTGTTGAGATTTAAGTTTAGTTTTAAATAATAAATACAAAAATTTCTAATCAACATCTAAAACTTATCTGAACATAAAATAAATAAATTCCAAATTATTATCCATTATTTTTCTAAATTTCTTAAATTTCCAATATTTTCAAATTTTAAAAGTCTCCGTAAATGTAACAAATATATTTTCACAAATGTAAGAATATTTTGCCAAATAAGAAAAAAGTAAAAAACAAATAAAAAAATCGAAATATTCTTATATGGCCCAACCAAAACACGTAAAAAAAAATCTAAAATAGAAAGAAAAGGAAGTAAAGGAGGAAAAGGAAGAAAAGGATGTAAAGCAACATAATATATTTTACAAGTTAAGCAGTTGCTCTAAATATTCTGGAATTTTTTTTTTGGTTTTTTGTGTTATATAGGAACGAAAATTGTTAAACATAAAAACAGAAGAAAGAACTTTAATTAAAATAATGATTACATTCGGCTTTTTCTTTTCTTTTATTTTCTTTTCTGTTTTTTTTTTTTTGTTTATTTTTCCTCATGGTGTCAGATTTTCTTTCTTTCTTTCTTTTTTTTTCTTACTACAACGATACCAATATCAAGCAGCTAAAAAACATATAAAAAAAGAAAACTAAATAAATATAGAGTATGTAGTTGACACACACACACACACATATGCATCAATACATATATTGAAGGTAAAAAAAAAAAAAAAAAACGTAGTAAAGGAAGATGAAGACGAAGAAGAAGAAGCAAAAAAAAAAATCTGCCTTTTTATGTATTCACCATAAGCAAGATGGTTTATATAAGATTTTACATTGTTATCCTTACTTTATGTCATACCAATATATCAGTTCCGATTCCGTTGTCGACGTAACGTTAACCAACATAACATATCCCCAACATTGTAGATTATTTTGAAAGGAAAAACGAAAAAAAAAAGAAAAGAAAAAAAAAAATGTAGAAAGATGAAAAAAAAAAAAGTAGACACAAAAGGAGGTTAGATTTTTTTTCTTCTTCTTCTTCTTCTTCTTCTTCTTCTTCTTCTTCTTCTTCTTCTTCTTCTTCTTCTTTTATATGTGTAAATGGGGTTAAGGTGGTTATTTTATACAATTTGGAGTTTTGGTGGGGTGAAGTGGTATTTTATTTGAAGAGAAGTTTCCACCATATATTGGCAGTCAAAAAATTTATTAGATTTCTTTTTTATATCAAACCAAAAACCAAAGAAAGAAAAAAAAAATATGATGAAATAAAGACGATACCTTACACATAGAAGATTTACGTTTTTTTTGTTTTTGTATAATCTAAACAGTACTCTTCTTCTTCTTCTTCCACTTCTTCATTTTCTTCTTATATTTTTGTACTGACAAACGATGCGTCTGCGCCGGTATTTAATTTAATATTATATCAACTTGATTGATTTGACGTGATTAATTATAGATGATAATTATTATAGGAGGACATAAATATTAACAAGTATAAAATAACAACAACAACAACAACAATAACAATTCCCATTAGAGACGAAAGGTGTTTTTTTTTTTTGCTTTGGTTCATTTTCATTTTCTGTAAAAATAGAAAAACAAAAAATACCAAAAGTTATTTTTATTTATTCAATAATCTTAATGATTTTTTTTTCTTGGGGCCTCACATAAATAATCGATTAATTTAGATAAAATTAATGGAATATCAATTCATGCGTTACATACAGTTGAATATTATACATTTTTTCTTTTTTACGAAAATAACAATTAAATATATTTCTCTCTCGCTCTCTCTCTCTCTCTAATTAATTGCCTTAATCCTTTATTTTTTTTCTTCTCTTGTTTGGTTTTTATCTTTTATTTTTTGTCTTTCTGTCAGTCAATGTCAAATTATAAATTGAAAATTCTTTATTTATTCTTTATTATTATTTAATTTTTGTATAATTTTCTGTTCACCAAAAATTTCAAATAGATTAAAATTAATAATTATTTATTTGTTGTTTGTTGTTTGTCACAATTTTATAGTTTAGTTTTTATTTTTTTGTGTTTTTTTTTCCACCTCCCAACTCCCGATTAATTAACGTGAATAGATTTTTTGGACTTTTGTTTTGTATTTTTTTTTTGGTGTTCGTTCAATTTTTTCCCATTAAATTTATTATTATGAAATAAATAAATATTGTTTTTTTTTAAATACGCGTTTCCAAACCCAAACTCAACACGCATAAATTATTCAATTTTTTTTTTCATTAATTAAATTGAATATTATTTTGTTCTGGGTTACTATGGGTTGTTCTGGGTTACTCTGGGTTACTCTGGGTTACTCTGGGTTTGTTCTGGGTTACTCTGGGTTATTCTGGGTTTGTCTGGGGTTCACGTGAATCCCAGAGTAGAAACAAAGAAAATCAATTGGTGTTAATATGGATATTTTTTTTTTGTCTGCGATATAATCCACAGTGAAAATATTGAATGAAAAAAATCGGATTATTCAAACTAATTAAAAACTTATTCAGAGAAGAAATAAATAAAAAAAAAAAAATTCACAATAATTCATTTAGAATTTAAAATAAAATAAAGAGAAAATTATGTCTAAGAATATTCATTAAAATTAAAATTAGTAAACAATCAACTTTGTAAATTTCTTTTGTAAAATCTGTCTGAACAAATTAAAATTAAGAATTTTGTTATAAGAATATTTATTAACTTTATTAACTTTGGTTGAATTTAAAAATAAATTCAATTTAACCGAAATATTTTGTTAATTGTAGTTAAATAATAATTTTAGTTAAGTTAAGTTTCACAACAATTCCCATTCAGAGTAAAGTGAACGTCTTTGAACAAAAAAAAAAACTACAGGCAACAATAGACAATCCTACAAAGTAGAAACGAAAACGTCACTTTAATAATGTTTTGTGAACTCGTTTATTGTCTCATATTCTGTTTGTCTTAACAAGATGTTTGGATGACTGATAATTCTAATAAATGTAAGATGGGTCGAACAGTCAATGTGTTAAAATAATTAAAAAAAATAACTCATTTTTAATTTTCTAGCAACGTTACAATAACGTTTCGATACTCTAAGCAAAGTGTCTTAAAAAAGAACAATCAAAATGCATTTTTTATAAAAAGAAGACAAAAAACAACTTAAACCCTTTTAATGTTTTTTTAAACTTCAATAAATTTATAGTTTTATTTTTTTTTTGTTATAAAATTTAAAATGAGGGAAAAGTTTTTTTTATACAGAAAGTGTTATCGTGACTCGTCGTGGAATATTTTTATTATCGTTCCTCTTTTGTTTTTTATACATAATTATTACAAAAAATATCTTTAACACACACACACACACACACGAGAATAATATTTCCGCTTTTTTTTTTATAAAATATTAAATTTAAACATTATATGCATACATTACATACATACACTACATACACTACATACATTACACTACATACATTACACTACATACATTACACTACATACATTACATACACACATACATACATACATACAATACATGCATATATAGACATACCCAGACATACTACCCACTTTATATTCTCAAGTATGCTCCTTTGGAAACTTTTATTCAGTTTTATTTTATTTTATTTAAAGAGAAGCAATAACAACAACAACAACAACAACTGCAACGAAAAAAAAAAATCTCTCTAAACTTTAAAAGTTTCCTTTTATTTTTTCTTTTGCTCTTCTTACAATAATAATAAAAAAAAAAAAAAGTTAATATGAATTTTATTTGAATAAATATGACATTTACATAATCTTTTAAAAATGTTTTAAAAATACATAAAACGTTCTTCTTTTTTTTTTTATGTAATAAAACTACACATTAATTGTTGTAATAAAAAAAAACGGTTATAAGTTTCTTTAAGATTTTTTTTTTTTATTTTGATTTATTAACAATAATTTATTTGAATTAAGGAATAAAAGAATTATTAAAGGAGAGATACAGGATACGAGATATATTCATAAAAAGTTTTAAAGATTTCTGTATGTAAAGATGAAGATAATTTAATTGATTTTTGTTACAATTGTTACTTATCAAAAAGTCTGTCAACTGAATGTCACCAACTGTTACTGACTGTCACTGATGTAAGTGTTTACAATACAAGTACAACAATCTCAATTAAGAAATTAGAATTTTATATGCGGTAATCGGAAGCCGTTGCATCCATATAGACATATTCACATAACATTTAAAGATTTTCAATTAAATTGAAGCAAATTTTTTTACATTCAACATAATCAAATGTTTGATATAAATTTAATTTGATAAATTGGAATGTTAATCGGTCACATAATTAGATAATCCGTTAATAATAACTTCGAGTAATTCCAATTATTTTCAATTAATTGTAAATAATTTAATTTAATTATTCCAAAATATTCCAAAAATATGTTTATAAAATTCACATTATCCTGGTTAATGTTTTTTTTTGTTTGTTTTTTATGTAATTTGTAATTCATAATTAAATATGCAGTGCACATATTTTTCTCTATATAATTATATTTTCATTACATCCACCCCCACATCTGTTAACAGTTATAAAATAGACGAAAAGTCTTTAAACATTTGTTGTGTTATATATATATATAAGAAAACACGAAATCTACATTTAATTAAAGACTTTCCATATAATATATATATATATTTTTTTTTATAATGTGCGTGAATATTATTACTTTTGTGTCATTTACATTTAATCATAAATAATAACAACAACAACAACAACAATAATAATAATAATAATTTATATTCATAATGTACAACATGAAACTATCAATTTAAATCTATCAGTTTCTTATATAATATTATTGTTACTTATAACTAATTTACTTATATCCCCGAAAATGTTTCTATATGAATGTATATGAATGTTTTGGGACTTATATGGTATAGGGTATTGAAATGGGTGATGGGGTCTTGGGGTGTTGGGGTAGCATTTATATATAATATGTCATAACTATAATGTATAAATATATATTATTACCGACCACATATGCGTTACTATAATAATGTATTTAAATTAAACGATTTAAGATTAACTAAAAAATATAATATACTCCCAGTTGTATATATATATAATCTAGGATCTATGATCCTACTGACTCTCAAACTATGTGTCCCTTCAAAATTGAAATGAAACGATAGAATGATTTTATTTATTTATTTACCGTCATTAATGTGAATAGGATTTTTTTTTTTTAAATTATATGTTTTAATAACTGATAAACTTTTGAACTGATATTTAAATTATATACATTGCAAGTAAGTATAAATTGTTCTTACATACATTTGTGACAGTAAATGGGTCAATAAAATTTAATATTTAAAATCAACAAAAAAAAGAAAAAGAAAAGGGAAAACTGTTACAAGAAAATTGATCGTAAAAAAGTTTAATAGTCACTGCGCATAGTTATTGATATTTTCTCTTTAATATGTCATATGTGTAATAAAAGCTTCAAGTCGTTTTATTTGATTACATATTATGATATATATCATTATATTAATATATACATACACACACATACACATACACACCTTTTTATACCTTTCAATTGGTATAATAAAACAAAATAAATTTCATAATCTATAAGATAGAAAGAAAAACGTTTTTCATTTCATTTTACAACCTAAAAAACAATTTAACAAATTCAATAATATAACAAAGACATAATCTTATACTAAACTCATCTATATTTATCTATATTTGTTCCTCATACATATATACATACATAAATACATACATATATATACATATTTATTTATATCAAAATTTATCACAAGTAATTGAACAAAAGGATATTAAAGGATTTTAACTAAAAAAAAAAAAGAAAAGAAACTGAAACAATCATATACGATGTTTAAGTAAATATCTTTTTACATTTATATATGTATGTGTGTGTGTGTGTGTGTAAGTGTGTATTTAGGTTATATAATTTAAAATACAATAAAATATTCATTAACTAACTTTATTTACATAAATATTTTCATTTAATTTAATAATTTAATTAAATTATGTTATTATTTTTAAAGTAATTTAATCATACAAAAAAAAAAAAATCAACTAAATAAATTTTAGATATAAATATTTTTCTTGTTAGTATATTACACACACTAACACTACACACTACTAAAGAAAGTAAAGAAAGTAAAGTAAAAAAAAAAAACTAAATATACAGAAAAATAAATAATTATGGCTGTAAGTTATAGGAAACATAAATTCTGGTGAAATTCTAAAATATGAAAATTAATTAAAAAGAAAAGTAAATGAATTTATTATCCTGTTTCTTTGTCTTTCAGTTCATTTATATTTTATGTTTTATCCCTTAACAGTGTTATAGGTATATAATTTATATGGGTGGTAAAGTGGTAAAATGGTAAAGTGGTAAAGTGCTAAATAACAAACTTTGTATATATTTTCATTTACATAAAAAATCCATAGATTTTTTTTTTTTCTTTTCAGGGTAGAAAAATCAAAATTTAAATTTAAATCGCTTATTATGAATATGTACGGTTCCTCCCCCACCATTTTTTCTCTCACTCTATGTATCCATTACTTCGCTGTTTTCCCTTTTTTTTTCTTTTTATGTTAAATGATTTTGAAGAAGTCGATTTCCTATGGGCATGTTTTCTTTTCCTCTTCTTATAGGGTGGACTTGAATGAATTTTTTGGTTATAAAAGAAATTTTTTAATAGAAAATGAATTCAATGACTCCTTTTAAATTCATTTGATTTTAACGGTATAATTAAATTGGTCGTTTTTTTTAAATTTTGTTCCAAAACAATTTACCATAACATGATTACAAATCATCGTCATCATCAACATTTTATTTTCTCATCATCAACTAAAATTTTACAACCCCAAAAAAATTTAACAAATTTTCAAATTATTTAAATTTAAAACTAATAAAAAAAAGAAAAAGAAAAACTAAAATTGTTTTCGGAGAAAATTTTATTATATACAAAAATTTATGTGGCATAACGAAATTTTACAAAACCGCATACAAAACTATAAAATAATATTAGACTGATTTTATAACAAAACATTTCTGAAACATCCCTTTTACCACATATGTGTGTGTGTGTGTGCTATGTGTGTGTGTGTAGAGAGAGAGGAGAAAAAAAAAGAATATACATTTAAATTTATATTAGTTTACCTTTTCATCAATTTATATTTCTTATGTAAAATCTTAAATGTAAAAAAAAAAAAAAGATTCTAAGTAAAAAATCGATTAAAATAATTTCTCAGATTATTCCCATATCGGTTTTCACTCAACCAAAAATGAACTCGAGTATAATTGAAAATCAATTTTCATGTGAATGCACTTTGATGCATTCAACATATTCTATAATATTAGATCGTTGCTATCAAATTGATTTTGATCATTTGGACATACAACTGCACGCTTTTATCTCACTTATTATTTATTCTTTTAACTTAAAACGATTTCAATTTAATTTCCATCTTAAAAGATGGAAAATGTTTTTTATTTTTATAGAAAAAGAATTTCATAAGAATGAATTATAAGTAGAAATGATTGTACGTATCCACTGTACAATTTAATGAATTTACTAAATCCAATAGGATAAATATTTACAGATTACCTTTCAATAATTTATTGGCCATCTAACAAAGTAACAAAGTAACAAAGTTATTTGATGTTCAATACAAAAACAGAATAATTTATATTATAAAATATTCTCTTTTTGTATAGAATTAAATTTTTAATTAATCTTTTAACAAAATTTCTTCACAATTTTCTGTATGATAGACAAAAATCACAACACCATATAAAAATTATTATCCATAAAATAAAAAAAGAAGAAGAAGAAAGGAAAACGTTAATCAACGTACTGTTGCCATCAGTGTAGTAAAGTAACCATTGACCATTATTAGATTTTATAAAACTCAATTATTAAATGTAAATGAATCCATATTTTATATTAATAAACCTACGTTACGTTTATAATAATTAAACCCTAAAAAATATCCTAATCAAAAAGAAGAACAACAACAACAAAAACAACAACAAAAAATAACAACAAAAAAATAACAAACTAAAAGTTAAAAGTTTAAAAATTAAATCCGGAATATAAAAAAAAAAAGAAATAACCAAAAAAATTAAAAAACATAAAATAAAACATAAACAAGACGGAAACTTATAATAAACAAACACATACAAACACATACACACACATACAAACACAGACACACATATAAAACAATTTTTTTGTAGTATAATTAAATAAAAAATGCGTAAAATTTATACAAAAAAAAAAAGAAGCAAAAATGAGTAAATAAATAAATATAGATTTGAAAATTATAGTAAACAAAAATTAGGTTATGGTTTAAACAACAACAACAACAACAGCAGCAGCAGCAACAACAACAAAAATAAAGTTGTCTAAAATAATCAAGAGAGCAATTCATACAAGAGATTTTTATTCTGTCAAAAAATTTATATATTTTGTATGAGGGAAAAATTTTTTGAGTGAAGTGGTGAGCTATATGAGTGTGTGGAAAAGAGAGGAGTATGTTGGTAACGGGGGATGAGTATGGAAAATGGGGGGATGAGGAATAAAGAAGTGATTTTAATGAAACAGAATAATGTTGTTATTATTATTGTTGTTGTTTTATGTTTGTTTATGAAAAGAGTACACACAACTGGGTATCAAGTGAAAATTGTAATTTTCTATTTCAATGAATAAAGATCGGAATTGAGCTTTATGCTTCTTTTTTTTTTGTACTCACTCAATATATGTTTTTTTTCTTCTTCTTCTTCTTTCTACTTTTTTTTTAGATCAAATAAATCTGGTATTTTTTTTTTCCGGCTTGGATTTGTTTATTTTATTTTTATGTTGTAACATAAAACCCTTCAAATATATATGTATATGTCTATTTATTTTTATAAACATAAATACACAACAAGAAGAAACATATATAAAAATATACGCGCGCATACATATCAGAATGATGCTGTTTCTTCTTCTTTTTTCTTTCCACCATAGATGGTGTCCTAAAAAAATCTCAATTCACAATAACGGTTTTTAATTAAAATTTATCAACAAATTCATCGTACAGTTAAATTATTTGTTTTATTTCTGGTTCTATGCACGTCACAACACGACCACGTCCACTCAGACTAAATGTTCTCCTTTATTTTTTTTTTAATGGGAAAACGTTGTGAGATTTACATTTATATAATTGGTAAAGACTCATTTAACAGAATACCTAAAACTGGATATATTTAAGATTCTATGCGTCATACTGGAATCAAATTCAAAACGATTGTCCTTAGATTTTTATTTAGTTTTGATTGCCTTCAATTGTGAACGATCTATAAGAACGTGAATACAATTTTTTCTCTCTGTCTCCTTCCCTTTTTTAAAGGTTTTTTTTTCTTCTTCTTCTTCCGGTTTTGGTTTTTCTATACTCAAATAAGATCCATTTCAAGTTATATGCGATGGATCAATTTTTGAGACAAGTATCGGAATGAACGGATCAAATGGATTTAAAAAAAATAATAATATTATTCCACTTCACTTTCTCTCTCTCTCTCTCTGACTGAATTCGAAATTTATGTTTCTCTCTCTCTTCTTTTTTGTTTTTTGTTTCGTTTTTTGTTTTCAGAGCAAATAGAAGAAAAAAAATTGGTGTGTTCATTTTTTGGTACTGACAGATTTCTCGTAATTTTTTTTTTTATATTCACTTTTTGTTTTGTTTTTGTTTTGTTTGATTTTTTTTTTTTGGTAGAAAAGTTTACTCTGTTTTTGCGAAATTTTGTAAATTTAACAAAACTTCGGATAAACATTTTTTTTTATGAAAAAAAAAAATGGAACATTTTTTATTTTGTTTTTTTTTTCCACCGCAGACAAATATTTTAACGTTCTACATATTTTATACACAATAAATTGGAACATTTTTGTTAACAAAAAAAAAAAAAAAACAACCAACCAACAAACCCAAAATTTTAAATCAGAAAATGTTCGTTCAAATGCTAAATGATAAGTTGCCCGCTTTTGATAGAATTCTCAACGATATAAAAATTCTCAAAGTTTTGTGGTGCGGGCGAGTAGGAGGAAGTGGAGGAAGGCAAAAGAGAATAAAAATGTAAAGTTCATGGCTCAAAATAAAATTGTTTTTTTTTTTCACGATCACATAGTGACCATTCATTTAACGTTTATATTCTTTAGTCTTCAGAAGTTTATTTCGTCCACCCACAAAAAAAAAAAAAAGAAACAGGAAAAAAACCCAAACAAACCTTCCATTAATTTGATTCAACTTTAACGATTCTACATACTCAAATCAGCGGTTTTTATTGCCTAAACATATAAACATTTCGAGACTATATAATAATACATCTTAAGCCAAACACACAAATCGGCCGTCCCCGGATATATGAAAAGAATCCATGTTTTATTACGCAGAAATTTATTTATGCGGGTAAAATGTTTTAAGGTCTATCCACTCTTTTTTTGTTCTTTTCTTCTTCCTTTTCTACATGTTGTTGTTGTTGTTGTGGTTATTATTATTATTATTTTTCTTGTAAAAGGAATAAAAAAAATTTTTGAAGAAGAAAAATAGAAAATTGTGAAAACAGAATTTATATTCATTTGTAATTGGATCGAAGTTTAAAAATATTTAAGTTTTTGAACGTCTTAAAATTGAGACACGATGCAATAACTTACTATGAGTAATATTTTGAACGAAACTCAAAATTTATTTCCAACTGGTTTTGACCTGTTGAAACAAAATTTGAGTTTCGTTCGAAGTATTACATTATTGCTCATATTAACACCATCATAAATCGTACTTTTCACACTAATGCATGTATACGTACATTTAAATAACATGCTTGTTTGCTATTTTTACAAGACAATACATTCGAAAAAAAAAATAAGAAGAGTAAACTCAATAATTGAGTTTGAGAATAGTCGGTTTCGTTCCGTAATCCCTACCCAGGAATATAAAACAACAACAAAAACAACAAGAAAAATACAAAATTGAAAAATTGAAGAACAAAAACAAAACAAAGATGAAAAATGGGAAAAAATTTACAGGAAAATGAAAATGAATGAATTTTTTACTGATATAAAATTTTCATTATTTTATTTGTTTCATATAAAAATCCTTCTCTATAAAGCCAAAGCACATTTTCAATTAATTGACCATGACAGATGAAATTCCATTGGATTAGTGAAAACAACAAAAAAAAAAAAATAAAATAAAAAAAGTTAATAAAAAAATATTTTATTTATATTTTCTTTCAATTTTCTTTTGAATTTTCTTTCAATTTTCTTCTTATTTACAAATAAAAAAAAAACGTCCTAATTTTTGAAAATTCTAATTTTATACAGCAAGAATTAAGGTTTTTGTTGTTTGTTGTTTGTTGTTTGTTGTTTGGGTTGGTTCTGCACAATAATTGGCCAGAAAAATTATGTTTTTTTTTTTTTTTTTTTTTATTTTCAAACAAAAATTACACAATTGAATAATTTTCAATAAAAATGATAATTTATTTTTGGTTAATGTTTTTTTTTTTTATCTTTCGGCAAAAAGAAAAAAAACTGAAATTGTTCACAGTAGACATTTTCTTTTGAATTATTGTTTAGTATACAATTTAAATTTAGAGTAAACAAAGATTATAATGAGATGTTGTCGTCTATAATATTCTAAAAACAAAAATCTCAATTCAATTTAGATTCAACAAAATACATACGGATAAACAGAAACAAAACACGGATAAAAAATATAGACATTCATTAAATTCAATTCTCCCCATTTTTAAGTTTCACGCAGTTAAGTTGAATTAACGAAAATGAATACCAGAATATTTATAGAGTTTCAATGTGTCGTTTTATTTAATTATTGATGAAAATAGAAAATCTTATTTATACAAATTACGACGGTTGTTATATTTCTTGAACCAAATAAATTTCAGAAAATGTTCACATTTTTTGGCGTAACGCTTAGATTGGAAAACTTTAAATTTATTTTAGTTTTTTTTTTTCTAGAATTTTTCTTTATTATTTGAATCAAAACATTAAATAAATATTTGTCTCACCAAAAGCAATATTTAATTGAAAGTATGAATTATATATTTGATTAAAATAAATTTTATGACTAAATTTGAAAATGGGTTTCCCTTTAAAAGTCTCGTTAAAAAATAGAAATTTAATCAAATGAAAATAATTTAAAATTTCGATTATATTTTTTTAATCGATGTCTGGATGTCTAATAAAATCTCATTTATAAACAGTATGAAGCTTTTATATAAAATATACAAACAGTGTATACGGATTATGTACAAACAACAAGACTTAATGTCTGTCTTTTTAGCCTCTAGCAAAATATTCTCATATATGAACAACAAAATATGAATTTCACAAAAGTGTTAAAATGCCAAATGCAATCAGAGTGTCAGCTATTTCATATAAGCATTTATATGTGTGTGTGAATGTGTTTGTAGACGAGACTAAATTATCTGTTTTATCATATTTTGAATATCTCAATTTATCTTTAAAGAAATGAAATTAAACATGCAAAAAAAAAAAAAAACTGGGCGGGAGCTTTTATAGAAAATCTATGAATATGAATTAATTACAAACAGAGAAAATGGTAATGGTAAAAGAATATATAAATTAAAATTAAGTTGTGCACGGTTAAATTTTGACTGAGGAAAAATAAAAATAAAACCCGGTTTGTTGTTAAAAAGAAAATTTAATGGACACAACTAAAATGAAAAAAAAAAAAACATTCTGACAGCTAAAAACCGTTTTTCCTACACGCAAACTATTTTTTTTTAATGATAATTAAAACGAATAAAAACTGTTTCTATTTATTGACTTATTCAATTAATTGAGGCTTTCCATTTTTTGTTGTTGTTGTTGTTGTTTTGTGGGATAATAAATTTATAATAATTATATGTGTGTTATTTTTCGTATATTAAATATTAATTGATAGTTAGTTTCATTTGTATTTAGACAGAATAAAATGTATAATGATTTATAGTTAGTCAACACGTGATTTTTAATTAAAATAATTATGATCGTTAAATTTTTTTTTTTTTTTGGATAAAATGAAAAAAAATATGAAAATTAAACCAAAAAAACCACAAAATTTCTGAATAAATTAGTGTCACAAATTTTTTATTATAATTTTTCTTTCTTCATCTTTACTTACTTCTTTACGTTTGCTTCCTCTTTTAAATTCACACATACACATTCACGAAATTTTCTAAAGTACATTTATAAGAAATTTTTCCCTTATATACCAAAACCATAGTACAACTCGTAATAATTTTTTCATAATATAAAATAAGAGAGAGAAAGAGAGAGAGAGAGTATAAAAGCGAGTGAAAGGTCATTAATCATAATCATCAACAAGCATTTATTATATTAACGAAAAAATTTCAGTTTTTTTTAACGAAATATTATTTAAATTAAACATAAATAACAGTAGATATATTTCCTACTTTCATTACAACAACACTAACAGCAGTTGTAATAACAATAACACTAACAGCAACAACAACAATAACAACACTAACAACTTAAACAACAGCAACAACAATATATCAAGGGCAATGGTAGCAACAAATGCAGCAATAATAAATAATAACAAGAGTAACAGAGATAACAATAACAACAACAACAACAACAGTAAAAGCAATATAACAACAACACCAACAACAAGAGAAAAATAATAATAATAATAATGTAATTTATTTTAAAACGACTAAAAAAAAGGAAGAAGAAAGAGACAAAACAAGAGAGAGAGAGAGAGAGAGAGAGAGAAGAAAATAATTTTTATCCTATTTTTTATTTTTTTTTTTTTTTGGTTCAATCAAAAATACATTGTGACAAGAGAAGATACATTTATTTTAAAAGGAAAAAAAAGGAAAAAGAACTTTTTTATATACTAACTCGTACAATATAGATAGATACAGAAAGAGAGAGACGTGATCTTAAAAAATTATCTTATATTCCAGAAGGTATTCGAATATTTTTCTTAGAAGATATTTTTCTTGTTTAAAAAATAAAAAAAAAAAAAATTTCAAACATAAAAATAAAATCTGTTAGCAGGTATTGTAGTATCGGTTATTGTAGCCGGGTATTTGTATTATTTTTGTGCGTATCTTATTTTTCTTCCTTTTATTTGAATAAATTGTTAGCATAGAAAATGGAAAACAGAAGTGGATCTCATTAGGTTTCCTTTACCTCATTAAAATTCGTCATAATAATAATAATCATAAATAAATTAGTTATTATTATGATGCACTTAATTTTTATTAATAACGGATACAGAGCTCACCCCTCCATCACGTTATTAAATAAAATAATCGTTGGTGGAAGTATATTAAATGAAAGAATAGAAAGAATGATGGGAAAGAGGGAAAGAAAGGAATAAGGCGAAAAAATAATAAAATGGCGATGAATTATAAGCAGTTGAAACCGTTAAAATTGGGAAAGACTGATTATTAATTGTGTTGAGTTCTTTTACAGTTCAATGAATTCGATGATGAAAAATAAGGAGAATGAATGGAGGAAAAGAATTTTTTGTTTTAGATTGAGAAGATATTTGTTCGATTTTTCTTCCTTTTCTTCATTTTCTTTTTCCTTTTCTTACGTCCTTTTTTTTTCATTTTCTCGAATCAAGAAATGAATAAATTAAGGATGAGTTCTATATAGATGAAAATTGAGGGAGGGTGGTAGGTGAATTTGCATGATATTGATTTCAGTATAAAAAAAATTCTTACAAATATATTGTGAATTTGATCGATGTTTATTTTTATTTTTTTCCTTTTTTTTATATTTTTTATGATAAAATAATGTATTATTATTATGCGTGAGTATGTTGATATTTATTGTGTCTCTAAAGAGAAAGAGAGAGGGAGAGAGACAGAGAAAGAATTAAAGAATCATTTTTTTTTGATGATTCGATCCGGCCATCTCTGTCTCGCACCCCCCATTTATATACGAAATTTTATTATTAGATAACTGAAAATGCGTAATGCGTGTAATTCGAATTGAAAATATATACCCACGTTAATATATGAATACCCTTAAGTGGGCGCAATACAAAAACAAAAACAAGAAAAAATCTTAAACCAAATAAATAAATAATATGATGTGTTCTGTTCAATCGTCTCATACTTTTTCTTTTTCTTCGTTTTTTATTTTTTGTTTGGTTTAGGATTTTTGTTTTTTTTTTGCTTATATTTGACAAAATGTTTTAAAACTTTTTTTTTATAGTTTACTTTTTACTTTTTATCCTGCTTCATTTTTCTTATCTTTATTCCTTCTCCTCCAACCCGTACCCTTCTCTCTCTCACTCCCACGTTTTTTTTTATTTTTCAATCAAAACCCAAGACACCAACCTACATCACACAATATGTGTCCGATAAAATAAACACAAAAAAAAAATCAAAGTCTATTCCCTCCTCGTTTCTCCCACTTTTCTGCGTCTCTCTTTCGCCCTTTATTTATTTATTTTTTTTTTTTGTTAAAAGTAATATATTTTATGGGTCAAACAAGTCAACTGACAATCGGTTGTTAAAATTGACAGCGACAATTTCCACAAATTCTATATCCACTTTATTACAATTTTTGATTGACATTTCTTTTATTTCTTCTTTTTTTTTTTTTTGTTGTTGTTGTTGTTGTTGTTGTGTGGATGTGTTAACGTTCTATATGTTACGTCTGTATGTTTTCAGAAAGGACTTAAGTGTTAAATAATAAGAAAAAATTATTATACATAGAAAATTATTAAGAAAATAACGAGGAGCATTTATAATTATACTTCCGTCTTAGATGATCTTATTTCTGTTACAAAAAAAAATAAAAAAATCCTAATTTAGACCGTAAGATATTTCAATTTTTAAATTAAAAACTAATTAATTATTTTAATTTCAAAAATATGAAATAGAATTGCGATGACATTTTAATTAAATTTATTTTAAAATATTCTATGGATTTTATTTTTTATTAATATTTTAAGAAATTCTGATATACTTATTAAAAAATTAACGCGTAAAACTGATTTGTACTGAATTTGGTAGCGTTTTACACTCGAATTTGTAGCATTTTTTTTTTTTGATAAAAAGCGGCTAGTAAATAACGAGCGGGTGAAAAAAAGTGAACACCAAATAACCTGTGGCGGATTCTAACACAATGGTCAAAATGAGGAACAACGTTAAAACATTATGTTTCTCTTTTGGACTCAATTTAAAACGTTTATTGCTTACGATTCAAATTAAATAAACGTTTTTTTTTTTCGTTAATTTTCTAAAAAAATAACTCAAAATTTTACTTAACAAAATCAAGAACAATTTTTTTTTTCAATCTCACAATTTTTCGTCAGCCATTTTCTAAGAATTTCTGTTTACGTGGAGTACTAAGACAACATTTTTTTTTTCCCTTATTTAAATCTTCAAATGTCCTGATTTTTTTTACTAATATTGTTAAGAAAGGATCAATTACAATTATGGTAAATAATTTAATATTTTTTTTTACATTAATTTATTCCTTGTTTTTGTATTTAAATGAAAAATAGGAATTAGCGCTATTGGTCAGAATTAGGTCACTTTTCCTAAATGTACTTTGGATTAATGAGATTAACTTGTGTCTCATCTCAACATTGATTATACATATATGTGTACATATATATTGATAATTGATCCACCACCATGTTTGTTTTATTGCAAAACGTCATTTTGGAAAAACAAAATTCACATAAACATTTATAATTTTTGCAGAGAATTTTCTTAAATTGAATATTTATTGTGTTCTATAAATTTTTCGTAAAACTGTAATATTTTTTTTTTGATATTTCCGCACTTTTATTTAAATTTAAGATTGAGAAGGATATTTTTTATTTTTGTGATCACTGAGAAAACTTTTTATTAAATGTTAATAACTGGTTTTGTGAGCCGCAAAATATCTTACAATGAGCCGCATGCGGTTCAACATGAACTGCGGGTTGGCCCAGGGCTGTTGTTCTAATGCATAAATAAAAGAAAGAATTTTGAATTTTAAAATGTGTAAAAACTGTGAGAGGAGTGGGAGGTTTTTTTTAAAATTATTTTTTATTAGCTCAAGTTCCCAATAATTATTCAAAAAATGCAGGAAAAATGTTTTATTTTAAATCAAATTAACATGCGTGTGTAAAAAAAAAGAAGGAAAATTCATATATTAGTAAGTTCAATAATACAACAAAAACAAAAAAAAAAAAGAAGAAGGATCCCTCATAAAAAGATATACAATTTCATTATGAAACACAAAAAACAAAAACAAAAAATAAACTGAATGTATTCAACGCGCTTCTTCATCATATTTTATCTAATTGTAAATATTTTTGTTGATATTATTATTTAAATTTCATCGTTCTCTGGTTTCTGTTTTTTTTTTTCTTTTTTTTTACTTTACATTCAGCCCCAAACAACAACAACAACAATAAAAATTTACATAAATACATTTTTATCCCCATAATTTCTCCACATCCAAAAACATAGACACACAATTCACTTCCATATTTATACTCATTCCACTAACAAGTAACAAGCATTTAAATTGGGGTCGCTACTGATGCCAGTTCAGTCAAGGTTTGACGTTCGGTGCTACACACACACATATATATATATATATATACAAATACGCACACTTAAAGAGAACAATGCATACATACATATCTATATAAATATTCACACCCACACTGAACATGATATTGAGATTGACTGACATTGCTAAAAAAAAAGTAACATTTTCATTAGGGGCGCTTTTCGATTGAATGGAATATTGGAGAAAAGAAACAAAAAAAAAATTGGGACGCTGTATTTTCGTCTTCTTCTTCTTCTTCTTCTATTCTTCTTCATTGTTTTCGTTTTTCTTTTTCTTCCTTTTTCTTTTTTGTTTTTAGAAAAAAAAAGGGGCAAAAATTATTATTATTTTTCTTTCGTCTTTTCTTTTTTTTTTTTTTTGTCTTCATAAGTTTATTTTGAGTTTAACGAAACAATATTTTTTTTATATTGAAAATAATTTATTACGAGAGAAGACGAGAGAGAATTATATTATTTTTTTATTCTTCTTTAATTAAATTTAAAGCGTGCTTTATTTCCCCCCCCCCCTTCTCTTCCATATTTTTCCCCCTATTTCCCCCTGTTTGTTTTTTTTTTTTGCATTGAATTCTATTTTTTCTTTCTGTTTTTTTTTTTTTTTGTTATAAGGGGTTGGCAAACACTTATAATTTTCATATTTTTTTTTTTCGCAGTCATCGAAATTCAATTAACGAATTGTTATAAAATGTTTATTCAATTTTACCAATTTTTTTTTTTTTTTATTTATTTATTTGAAGTTGTCGCATTTTGTTAACAAAAAAAAAAATCAAATAAAAAAAGAAGAAGAAGAAAATTGTATTTTATTGTTTTTTTTTCATTTATTCAATGAAAATCAATTTGTAAGCTTTTTATAATAATACATTCACTATTCAGATTATTAAAATGTTTTTGTTGTTATAATTAAACACATTTTATCTATGGATACTTTAATCCTTTAAATGATGATGGTCGGAAAATGGAATGAGATGCTGGTTGTAATGAAATTCCCAAATGCATGATTTTATTCTATTGGGCGAAAAATTTTAAATTGAAATTTATAACTGATGATTATTACGATTAATATTATTGATGATGTGTCCAAATTCAAAGAATTATCAAACCTAGATAGACCCAGTTCTATCATTTGAGTTTGTGGGAAAAAATCCATTTTTTTCTATAACAAATCATAAAGTGAAATTAAAACGATTTTTAACAATTTTCCATTTTTAGGTTTAACTCTCCTTACAGTATTTTCCATTTTTTCATCATTCCAACCGGAATGGAACTCTCTGAATACAAAGAAGAAGAAGAAGAAGAATGAAAAAAAAAAAAATGAAAGAAGTCGCCGCAAATTAATAAAAGAAAAGTTTTAATGTGGAAATGTTCTACTGACGTGCTTATTTTATTTATACACCTCCACAACCCTAAACCAATTATATTCATACATACACCCACACACACACCCACACACACACACATACATACATACATTAAAAAAAAAAAAAAATCAAAAACAGCGGAACAAAAAAAAAAGAAAAGTGTATAGGAAACATGGCGTTACGCGCCCAAGGTTAATTTTACACTTGGACACTTTCTGTTTTTAATTTGCCAAACCTCAGGCCATAATTAAAAACAAAAGAAGCAAGAAAAAAAGGAAAAAAGGAAGAAGCAGAATAAAGAAATGAACAAAACCTAACAGTAGTTGTTGAGAGAAGAAATTTCCTTCCTCTTTTTTTTTTTCTTTTTTTTTTTTTTACATTTCTTTAAATTGTTTGATTTAGATTTACCACAAAGAAACGGAGACTGCCTTTGAATGACAAAACGAACTTAATTACACATTTCAAGAAAAAAAAAAGAAAAAAAAAAAATAAAAGAAATAAAAGAAGAAGATGAAGATGAAGAAGAAGAAGAAGATGATGAGGAAGAAGAAGATGAAGAAGAAGAAGAAGATTATTACAAATTTAAATCTATATTAACTGTACGACTGTACCTGAAATGGTTTGGTTTGTGTAGGTTTGTGTGTGTGTGCGTCCTTGTGTGTGTAAAACCCAAAATAAAAAATTAAGGAGTTTTTTTTTTCTCCTTACATTTTGGTAACAAGGTAAGAATTAGATTTTCTGTTTTGTCTTTCTAAATTCTAAAAGAGAATACTGAAGTTAACTTAAAAAATAATTTGACCCAATCTATTGATTTTTATTCAAAACGAAAAATTTAAATTAAACTGACGTCATCGATAAAATGAAATAAATTTTTTCTTTAATAGAAACAAAAATGGAAACGAACAGAAATTCTATTTTTTTTTTGTTAACATTAATTCAAATTTTTTTAAATTTTCAATTTTACAAAAAAAAAAGAGAAGGAAATTTAAATTTCAGCACAGCCAAACAATGAATGAATGAATACGAATAAAATTAGTTAGACCGCGTCGTGCAATTGAATGCACCTTCATATAATATAAATTAAAGACAAATTTACAAATTATCTTTTTGTCACGAAATTTTCTAACAAATTAAAATAGAAACAGAAACATTGAGTTAATTTAAAACTGATTTTGAATAGAATCCAATGTAAAATTTGTTGAACATGTTTCATCTTATTTTTTCTTCAATTTTCCTTTCAACTCATTTTCATTTTCCTGTTTTTGTTTTATTTCACTTTTAACTATTTTTGTTATACATTTGTTTATTATACTCTTGAAAATTGTAGTTCATTAAAAACCAATAGAGAGAAAAGTTTTTATTAACGAACTTAAAAAAATGTATATACTTTGTGGTACAGTCAATGTGCAACTAATTTAACTCTATACTAGTTAAAATGTAAAGATTATTTACCCAAGAGTCATCATGAGCATATAAAACTTTAGTGCAGATTTTGTAAGGTAAAAAAGAAAAATGTAAAAAGTTTTTTTTTGTGTTGATCTTTATTTGAAACTTTTCATTATTTTTTATTTGATAAATGAAAATATCTAAATTAAATTGATTAATTTGTTATTCACAATTCATTCGTTGATTGAACAAATTCTATCAATAATTGATTTTTTTCTTTATTAACTAAAATATTTCTTAAATAAAAATAAAAAGGGATTATTTCGGAATTCATATAAAAAAGCTTCCTTTCATAACTTTTGTTGTTAAAATTATAATAAAAAATGTTTGAAGTTTGTTATAAACTATTATGATTTTTGGGTATTTTCCATTATAATTAATCGTCCCCATTATAAATCCATTTAAGATTATAGAAATTATATATGGGGGAAAAAAATAAGGATTATTTTAAAGGTAAACTACAATATTTGTATGAAAATGAATTATAAATTAATCATAAGTTCAAGGTACAAAAAGCTCTATAATGTAACTCGATTGTAACATTAACATAAAATTCAATAGTTTAGAAATTTCTAAATATATTTGAATCAATGAAATTAAAATTAATATTTATTAATTTTAAATAGAAATTTCTCAATTACGTTACGTCAAACATGGATGAATAAGAAAATGGATTTTAGATTTTACTACACACGGAAAATTTTATAGTAAGTAGGTAAAGTAATAGGTAAAAATTCTTTAGAGTAATTTCCTTAACGGAATTGTAATAATGTACTATGAATAACAATCTTTATACAATTATCGTGTTTATATTCTTGTTTTTTTCTTTCTTCTTTTACTTGTGTGTAGATATGTCACATTTGTTCATAATTTTCATATTAACATTATTCTTGTATATACATTTACAATAAACCCTCACTCAACCTATCCACCTTTTATATGTACCCAAATAAATATGTCACATAATCTTAATCGATGTAGAAAGCACGTTCGTATATATACCAATATTTATTGTACATATTATATTGTTATATGCAAACACATAATATATACATACATACATATATATTATATGTATGTATATGTATGTGTGTGTATTTGTAGGTATATATAGGTATATAGATCTAATATCTAAAATATACAATCACCAAACGACAACAATAACAACAACAACAACAAAAATAATATCATCATAAAACATGAAAAGTCGAAAAATTTAAAACGTTAACGTTTTTCTTTCATTTTTTTCTTGTTGTTGTTGTCTTCTTCTTTTTCATCATTTCCTTTTTTTTTTTTCTTTCTTTCTTTCTTTTTTTATTTTCTCCTTACATATTTTCTACCAACATATATAATATAACAACAACAAAAAATACAT
Organism: Pedicia rivosa; assembly: GCA_963082725.1. NCBI lineage: Eukaryota > Metazoa > Arthropoda > Insecta > Diptera > Pediciidae > Pedicia > Pedicia rivosa. Next base: position 13,711,743 of record OY720153.1, on the reverse strand, counting down.
AATGTCATTAATAAAGAAGGAAAAAAAAAAAAAGAAGAAGAAGAAAAAAAAAAGAAGAAGAAGAAAAACAGAATAGAAAAGAAAGAAAACATGACTTATTAAAAGTCATTCTGTTATTTAAGGATGTTTTCTGAATGACGTTGTATGATTCTAAACGGAGATCTATTAAGTCATGGTATATGTTTATCATATTTCTTTCTTTCATTCCCATTCCCATTCCCATTTTATTTTCCATTTTTTTTTTCTTTCCTTTTCATATTTAATCAGTTGAGATTTGTTTTTTTTTTTTTTGCTTCTTTTTAATAAAGAAAAAAAATGTGTTCTTTTTTTTTGTTGTATTGTATTTATAAAGACTAGACTAAAAGACTCTCAGATTCTTTTAATTTAAAAATAAATATTTGGTATCACAGAGTTATTTTTTTCTTATTCTTAAAAAAAAAGGAAAAACGAAAAGAAATTAACAAAAAAAAAAGGAAAGAAAAAAGAAAACCAACTAATGTAATTTCACCATTCCACTAAATTTAATGATTTTCATTTATTTTCTATTGTAAAATTTTTGTTGTTTATAGGGACTTTTGTAGACTTTAGAGTCTACACAAATAAATAAATAAATATTGGAGAGTTAAAAAGCAATTTTTAGAATTGTATGGACACAAGATAATAAATAAATATTATTTTGAGTATCAAGTCACAGTTTTTATTTTTCTTTTAAAGAAACAACAAAAGATCACAAATATACAAGAGAAACAATTGAAAAATCTACTTAAAAAATAGAAACATTGTTGTACGGTAATCTTATATTTTATTCTACACATTTTGTGGTGTTATCTTACAATTCTATATATAAAATGTTAAAAGTTAAAACTCAGAGTTGTACAATACGTCATATTGAACACAACCTTAAATTACAATATTTACATAAATTTTAATATTTTATGTGAATACGAAAAGAAAACGCTTTTAATTTTCATTTTTTTTTTTTGACTTTTCTTATGTTTCTTGTATAAGAAAAACAATAACATGTTTATGATAGAATGAAATTTATACATCAAACTTAAGTTAAGTGAATTTGACAAAAAAAAAAAAATAAAAATAAAAAAGAAAGAAAGAAATAGAAGAAGAACAACAACAGAAAATGTTTACCATCCATACCAATATTTTCGAATAATATTATTTTATAAAGAGAAAGAAGAAGAAGACGAAAAAAAAGCAGATTGTTGTATAATAAATTTCCTACCAAAAAATTTATTCTCATTTATTTTTTTTATTCTGTTCGTTTATCCGTGTCTTAATATCGGATTTCTGGTCAATTGAATTTATCTACATAAAATTTATAGGGGAAAAAAATGGTATAGGGAAATTATTATGTTATTGATAAAAGTTTTATATTTGTTTCCGTCAAAAAAAAAAAAGAGAGAAAAAAAAAAGATTCGAGGGAAGAGGGAACGAAGAAGAAATATATAAAGTGGTCTAGACTCTAGACTTTGATCATCATAAATACATATAAATATATCAATGATAATAATTTTTAAAAAAAATGTTTAAACCATAAATAATCAAAATGACACAGCTTCCCTAAAAAAAAATTATACATAAATACAAACATACAAACATACAAACATAAAATCTATACAGAATACAAGCGAAATATTTGTACATTTATCAAATGGGTAAATAAAGAAAAATAAATTTAAAGTTCGCTTAATGATAATTATAGTTCAATTTAAATTTAAAGGAAAATGTGAGTAAAATAACCATAAATAACTGAACTCATACTACCATTAAAAATTTAATCTGTTCAAATATATACCTACCTACAGTTTCTCATCTCTTATATAGATTTATATTCAGGACTTTTGTAATCAAACACAAAAACAACAACAACAACAACAACAAAAAAAAAAAAAAATGATGACAAATGTAGATACATTTTGGTACATATAATTTATTTTGTATTATTTTACCTTCAAGAATATAAGGTTTGGTACAATTTTATACTTCTTTATAAAACTTAAGACACGCGTCTTATCTAATTTTAATGTTCTTCTATATTTCTATTGTATTAATTATATCTTAGAGAAATATTACATAACTTTATACAAAAACTGTTCAGAAATTATTTTATTTTAATGTTTAGATTTTTGGGTTTTATCTCGTAAATTTTATTATCAAAAATATAATTATAATAATAATAATAATAAGAATTTTTGAATGAATAATGATTACGATGAACTAAGAAAATCTTATATTTTCAAATATTTATTACCTACTAACTAAAATTACTAATTTTACTTAATGACTAAAAAATATTTTTTTCTAAAAATTTGTTGAATTGTTAAATATGTTTTTTTTTTCGTTCATAGTTACCGTTGTTTACAAAACATCATTTGATTAGTGATGATTTTCTTTTATTTTTCTTATTTTCATATATATTTTTTTTCCTTTCTTGTTTATTTTTACTCTGTTACCATGGTTACCCCTTACCTATGACTGATTGGTGTTTTTTTTTCTTTCTTCTTTCTTTTTTTCTTTTTTTTTTGCTTGATTCATCATAAATAATTTATTAACGTGATTTACTCTAAACTTTCTCTGTGTGTCTGTCTGTCTGTGTGTGTGTGTGTGTGTGTGTGTGTTTATTTTCTTCTTCTTCTACATTTTCTCATTATTTTATTGAAAATGTCAAACAATTACTTAGAAATTCTATAACTGAAAAAAAAGAAAGAAAGAAAGAAAGGAACATATTCTCTCTGTCGTTCCGTTACCTTCATACATTGTTATTTTTAACAAATATATTTTTTTATTCATTAAATGTAATCAATATAATTAAAAAACAAAAAAAAAAGTAATCAATGTTTTCATTACATTTTATTTATATTTATATTTCGTTCAAAAGACAAAAATTAAACAAACAGAAAAGTGAAAGAATATATTATTAAATTTTATTTGATAAGAAAAAGAAAAGTTAAGGACAAATATAGGTCACGTCTTTATAAAAGTTTTTATGAGACATCCAGTAAGATGTTCATCACTAAGTAAAAGGATGTTTGTTAACTAGATTAAACTTCATGGTTTGAGACACAGACGACGCTCTCCTCAATAACCTCTGAAGTTATTGATCCTTATTTATATTTTACATCAACTAATTAGATCAATGTAACTACAACGATAATAATAAGAACACACGACCACAATAAGAACAATGAACAAATAAATCAATATTTAAAAAATTCCCATTTGATTTAATAATAATATAAAATTATTTCAGAATTTGTTAACAAATCAATTGGTTGTAAAATCAAATTCCTTATAAATTTAAAACACAAACTGAAAGTTATTTCATAATTATAATGTTTAACTGAAAAGAGTTAGCATCATCATCATCATCATCATCATCATCATCATCATCATCATCGAACACACACACACAAAAAAATATTCAACAGAATTTTCACAATTCATTCATAATAAAAATTTTCGTTAAAGTTTCTTTTAACTGACAAACATTTTATAAGAAAGTAAAATGTTATAATTTAACAACAACAACAACAAAAAGTCTGACTGTTTAATAAAGAAATTTCTTCTAGAGACAGAGACGGAGAGTGAGAGAGAGAGGGAGAGAGATAAAGAGTAAGAGAGAATTATTTTATTTAAAAAGAAGAAATTAAAATCGTATTCAATGAAAAACTTTAATTATTTAGAAGAATAAAATAAAATGTGGAAAAAGGAATAAAAGGAGAAAAAAAAAAAGAAAAATTTCAAAATGAGAAAAATCAAAGAAAACTTTCTTATATTTATTTTTTTTTTTATTCCACAAATAAATCTTCA